>BOPP01000001.1:29200894-29233773 GCA_017312745.1 Gryllus bimaculatus | reverse complement strand
ACACCTCTCACACAACCGGAGGCTACGTAGTTTGTTTTTGTTTTTTACTTATTTGTTTTTTTCCAATTTCTGAGCGTTTAGAAATTAGTAATACAGATAATCGCTTCAATTAGTGATGCAAATAATCGCAACGTCTGTGCTTTGCTTGATCAGGCGTTTTCGGGTAGCATCTGTTTAGCGATTATAGCCTTAAAAATGGAGAGGGCAAATTATTGACCCATATTAGTGATTATGATGTTGTGAAGTAATGATGAAACATCGGTAGGGTGAGAGGCAGAGTAATGGGAGAAATCAAAGAAAACCCTGTCGCCAACCTGATTTGTTCACCACAAATTCCGCATTGGTCGACCTGCATTTGAAACCCGGGAGCCAGAGATCGAGTGGCAATCAGTCTGACCACTACACCACTACATCACTTTGTTGCAACATGTGATTGTCCATACGTGCCCACAGCATAAGACCAAGCTTTTGCAGTCCCAGCTGAAACCGCCGTCGTCGTCGGATCTGAGAGACACAGGCACGATGCGGTAGGAATGTGCTTATCGATCCTTTTCATTCGTTCTGAGAACGCGAAGTACCGATACTCCATTTACCCTAGTTTCTCCTCTCCCTGGTAGTCCCGGGGGACGAGTGGGAGACTTGCGATACTATATACTAAGTCTTAAGTAACCAGCACGGCTGTGGATCTGTGATGATCATACAAATAATATGATGTCGGTTATTTGTCATTGATTTACTGTGAATATTGTGAAATATTAATCTTGAATTTTCTCTGCGTTTGACCAGTACCGCCAATGATGACAATTTTTTTGGGTTCGGAGTAAATAATACAGAACATTAAACATTTGTAAACATTTAACATTTGAGGATTCACAATGTTTAACATATGAGTAAAAATGGAGCCACTATTTAGTATTTAACAGCATTAAGATACATATCTCCTTGTGGAAATATTACAAATGTGATTACTATTTCACTACATAATTCGCATGTTTTGGATAAAATTATATGAACTCTATAAAACAAAAAAAGTAAATGACATACTAAACGAATCAGGAAAATTAAGTTCTAACGGACACACACACAATGTTATCTACTACATTTCGCATGTTGACCAATCTAATATTTCTGGCTCGTTCCAATTTTCTATCAGTCTTCACATTGTTAAAATGTCGTATGCAAAACTAGTTAACCGTCAGGAATGATATTTAAATCGACGTGATATTTGTAATTGGGTACATTTAGTATTTATAGCCTGTGAACATTTACATAGATAAATATGTACACACATATTTCATTACAAAACTAAACATTTGAACCACAATCCATACACAACTTGACAGGTAACTAGAGACAGTGTTCGTTATTCCAGAGGGTATTGCGAAAATCTCACAGTTTCGTGAAACAGAAAATATATTCCGAAATGTCGAATTCTTCTCTTCTTGGTAAGTCTTTAATATGTTGTGAATATGTAAAGTCAAGCTTCCAAATGAATATACTTTTTAAAAATATTTTGGGCCGAATTAAAAATGAAGAAACCGCCAGCTTAATATTCTTGGCTACTACACTGAATTCGTTTTTTGCATTCCTTCAAAGCCATAATTCTTAGGGTGGAAGTAATTTTTAAAAAAATTTGGTGTATTTCGAAAACTCGAAATTCAAATTTTCCATTGCACTTAATAACTTAAGGCGTAAACTACACTACAAGAACGCTTATTCATTCTCTGAAGCATGAAATGGAAGTCGTAAAATAAATGAGGCGCAAACAGAACGAAACGATTTCAGGGAGTGAAATAAAATAATGGGAAGATTTACATCCAAGGTCCACAACTGTTTCTCCAAGCAAATGACCCATTAAATTATATTACAAAATGGGCGTTTGTAAATCAAACCCTTCACAGTTAGATGGCGTCGATTATTTCCCGTGTTAACTTGTATCTGAACTAACGCTCCTTGAACGAAATATTTGAAAAATATTTTGTTCAAGTATAAAAATTTTTAATGTTTTCAAATTGAATGTCATTTATTTTACAAATTGAATGTTAATTTTTTTACAAATTATCTTATTACATGAGACAATTAATTTGATGGAATTTATTACTTTGCAGTGTTCGCTAACATGTAGTACATACTGTTCTTCGCCGGGGCTACCTTGCTTGTGAATGTTGGTGTACCATTAGCACAATCGCATTACTGCCAGTATTAAGATATTCGTGGAGTTGGACCCTAGTATGTGAATGGCGGATCAGTCTTTCGACTTCCAAAGATGAGAATAGAAAAGGAGGATCATGTGATGTTGATGGCTCGTGGTGGGCGGGCAATTCTAGATAAGTAGAATGAATCCTAATACAGAAAGTACGGAAATAAATGTGATAAGATGGCTATGATGAACACATTTTCATATCCTTGCTTCGCAGCACTTACTTTGTACACAGGTTTTCTAACAGCCAAAAAAATTGATTATTTATATTTTATTCCATCAAATGTATGACACCATTACTGCAAACTGAATTAAAAGTCACTTTTTTAGATAATGAAATTATGTTCGACACAAAAATTTCATCTATGACGCAATCTTGCTATAATGACGATGTTTTCCAAATCATCTGCTCGTATTTTTAGTAAATCCCGCCGATACTCGATCCTGTTGCCTCTTGGTTTACACCCAACTGCTCTTACCACCAAGCTACCGAGTCGGTAGCCGAGTGATAAGAGCAACTCGGCGTAAACTCGGAGAACCGGTTCTCTTCCCGGGCGGGGGTCACTGACACTTTGAACAATCTACTAATGAAACATTCTGTCAGCAATCACTGCAATGAAGTGCACTAAATTTTCAACACCACACGTCGCGCGCGAAAGGTACAGCGCGAAAAGCGGTCATCCACCCTCTGCGCGCCGCGTGGCACACCAACGAAACAAACAAAAAGGAAATGAATCACGTCGCGCACTAACAAGCGGCGTGATGTAATCGTCGGAATGAAATAGAACCTGCAGTCCGTCTCCGGAGGCGATGTTTGTTTTGGAGCGCGCCGCGGCGCGGTGTCGGCTGAGCGAGCGGGAGTGGGGGTGGGGGTGGAGGAAGAGGCTGATGAAATCAAAATGCGTCGGAGAGCGAGGGCGGCGAGCCGCGACCTGTCCCCACAGCGAGCGGCTCGAGGCAGTTGAAACTGACGTCGTTTATGTAGGCGGTGGTGAGCGGTGATGAAGGGAGTTGCAGAGCGACGTGAGACGGGGGAGGGGTTGCTGCTTGGAAGCCGCGGGGAGCGTGTGTAAATTGAGTACAGGCTAGGCGCAAGGAGATCTAGTAGGATAGGGTTGAGGGGAGGTATGGAGGGCGGAATGTCGCGTGGGGGGTGGTGTGAGGCAATTGGAGAGTGGAGAGTTGGAAGATTGGGAATACGGGTGGCAGGAATGTCGGAAATACGGAAGGTTGGGTGGTTGAATATTAAATGTGGGTAATGGACAAACAAGGGTAAACAGTGAACGGCGGGCACTGGCAGTGATCTATGAACAGGGACTGTGGCTGTTGAAGGGCAGAGCAGTGCGCTGTGACCTGGTTTCAAATCGAATCTCGAAGGCAGTCTGAACCTTCATGTAGATTCTACGGAGTTCGTGAACGCCAGGTTGGATAGCACTATTGATCTTCTGCTCATGCGTAGATGCACTGAAGTCGTGCGAAACGTGAAGTGCGCATGCGCAGACAATCGATAGTGCATTAACATTCGAGGTGGCAGAAGAACCCTAATGAGAACTGCGCATGCACAGAATATCGATAGTGCTTTCTATTGCATTAACGTTCGAGGGTTCACAAATTCCCTATTAGCCCCCACGTACGGCGAGATGAAGGAGGGAACCTACGATGTGAAGGGTGGGGCATAGTCGGAACTTCGTCGCGAAGCGGTCTGCACAATAGCGAAGTGAGAAGTCGATTCGAAGACCGAGAACGGAGTTGGAGATAGGAGAATGTGAATGATTGATAGTGACCGAACAAAGGCAGGGTGCTCGGAAAAGGCAAAAGATGGGAGACAGGATGATGAAGACAGAATGTCTCAGGGAGTGTAGAGGAGGATAGGTTGAGGTGAAGGGTGAGCCCAGTCCTCACCATGAAAGACGCGAGGCTGGTGAAAATATCGACGGAAGGAGACAAATTAAAGAGGAGTAATGAAGAGATCTAGGATCTGAGTCGAAGCTATTAAGTCGTTCAATTTCAACTACAGTTCTTTGCTTTAAACGAAAAAGACAATTTTGAATCTCTAGACTTACTTTAGTCCACATATAAATACCTTTGATAATTTAACAATTGCGTTAGACAATTGCATTAAAATTAAAATTTTCTAATAATTAATAACAATCGAGCAAAGAGGCTCAAATCCCGACTTCGTAGTCGGGAGAACCGGGTTCGATCCCCAAGCCCGAGTTTTTCGTGGTTTTCCTCGGTCATAAGGGGAATGTTGCTATGGTTCCAAAATGCACGATCACCTCCCACCACTCCACCTGACAATTCCCACCATAATCCTAGTCCTTTCACACATCATCACCCTAACACTTCATTCAGCATTGCCTGTAAAAGACACGAGGCCCTTGCCCTCACTGAATATATTGCTTGTTTTTTAAACTGATTATACTTACATGCGATGTTTCAATATAATAAATAATATGCATTCCCTTGCCACAATTTACAACTGTTACAATGTTTACGCACTGCATTTACTACTACAATGGATTCTCAAAATATGATAATATAAACGTTATGATACTAATGAAGATACGTTCGTTCACCATACGTATAAGTAGCATTTAAAAGTACAATAGAACCTGGCTAACTTGAATCCCGTAATCCCAAATTTCGGATAATCCGTACAAAATTCAGGATGGAGGAAAAATAAACAAAATATATAAAATGCTTATTTGTAGCGTAAAAAAATGATTACATAAGTACTGTATAACTGAACAACTAATTACCGGCGTTTTGCTGTAGTAGACCTTTTCCATTAAACAAATAGGACGTTTCGTCCTTTCATGTACAATCAACCCGGACAGTTTTTCTTACTTCAAAAAGAGGACACGTCCGCGGAGAAGAGTAACGTGCCTAGCTGCTGCGAGGGGCGCAACGCTTAGCAATGCGGAACCGCAGCGCCCGTATTACGTTTCACGATCGCCGTCCCTGTGAATGTAGCAAGCCATTAATCGCGCGGCGCCGCCGCCCGAGATAAACTGGCGCGCGCTTTGCAGGAAGCGGTTGGCGCCACCGACACGCCGCGCAGCATTGGCAATCCTCCACAGGCGCGTCCTCCGCCTCCGCCTTCCGGCCTTTCGCCCTCCGCCTTTCGCCTCCCTTCGCCTCCCGTCCTCTCCGCGTGCTTTCCGCCCTTGCGCGTCCGGCCTTCGCCTCCGCCTATCGCCCTCCGCCCTTCCGCTTCTCCGCTTCGCCTCCGGCCTTCGCCTCCGCCTTCGCCTCCCCCTTCGGCCTCCGCCTTCGCCTCCGCCTTCGGCCTCCTTCGCGCGCTTTCGCCCCGTCCGCCTTTCGTCGTCTTTCGCATCGTCCGCTTCGCTCTCCGCCTTTCGCCTTTGCTCCGCCTCCGCCTTCGCCCTCCGCTCTTGCGCCTTCGCCTTCGCTCGCTTCGCCTTCCGCTCCGCCTTCGCCCCCGCCTTCGGCTTCGGTCTCCTGCCTCCGCCTCGCCTCCGCTCCGCCTTCGACCTCTCCGCCCCTTTTCTCGCTCGGCTCCGCTCTCCGCCTCCGTTCCTTTCGCCTCGCGCTCCGGCTTCGCCTTCGCCTCCGCCTCTCGCTCCGCCTTCCGCCTCCGCCTGCCGCCTCTCGCCTATCTCGCTTCGCCTTTCGGCCCTCCGCCTCTCTCTGCGCCCGGCCTCTCTCGCCCCGCCTCCCGCCGTCGCCGCCAGCGCTCCTCTCGCTTTCGCCACCAGCCTCCGCTCCGCCTTGACGCCTCGCCTTCGCTCGCTCCGCTCCGCCTTCGCCTCGCGCCTTCGCCTCCGCCTTCGCCTCGCCTTCGCCTCCGCCTTCGCCTCCGCCTTCGCCTCCGTTCGCCTCCCGCCTTCGCTGCGCCTTCGCCTCCGCCTTCGCCTCGCAGCTTCGCTCCGGCTTCGCCTCCGCCTTCGTCCTTCCGCCTTCGCTTACGCCCTTCGCCTCCGCCTTCGCCTCCGCTTCGCCTCCGCTCCGCTCCGCCTCGCCTCCGCTTGCGCCTCCCGGCTTCGCTCCGCTTCGCCTCTTGCCGCCTTCGCTCGCCTTTCGCTCGTTTCGCCTCCAGCCTTCGCCTCCGCTCTTCGCCTCCGCCTCCGCTTCGCTCCGCCTTCGCCTCCGCATCGCCTCCGTTCGCCTGCCGGCCTTCGCCTCCCTTCGCCTCCGCCTTCCGCCTCCCGCCTTCGCCTCCGCCTTCGGCTCCGCCTTCGCTCCGCCTCCGCCTTCGCCTTCGCCTTCGCCTCCGCATTCGCTCGCCTTCGCCTCCGCCTTCGCCTACCGCCTTTCGCCTCCCCGCCTCCGCCTTCGCCTCCGCCTTCGCCTCCGCCTTCGCCCTCCCGCTCGCCTCCGCCTTCGCCTTCGCCTTCGCCTCCGCTTCGCCTCCGCCTTCGCCTCCAAGCCTTCGCCTTTTGGTCCGCCTTCGCCTCCGCCTTCGCCTCAGCTTCGCCTCGTCTTCGCCTTCGCCTTCGCTTCTCCGCTCCGCCTTCGCTTCGCCTTCGCCTTCCGCCATTCGCTCCGCCTCCGCCTTCGCCTCCGCCTCCGCTTCGCCTCAGCCTTCGCGTATCCGCCTTCGCGTCGCCTTCGCGTCCGCTTCGCGTCCGCCTTCGCGTCCGCCTTCGCGTCCGCCTCGCGTCGCGCTTCGCGTCCGCCTCGCGTCCGCCTTCCGCGTCGCTTCCGCGTCCGCCTTCGTCGTCCGCTTCGCGTCCGCCTCCGCGTAACCGCTTGCGTCGCTTCGCGCGCCTCCTCTCGCCTTGTACTTCGCCTCCGCCACCGCCTTCGTCTCCGCCACCGCCTCCGCATTCGTCTCCACCTTTACCTCCCCCTTCCCCTACCCCTCCTCCTTCCCCTTGCTCTCCCCCTTCCCGTCAGCCTCCGCCTGTGATTCAGACCCGCCGTTCGTTTGGAGTTCCCGGTGCAGAAGGAAGTCGTCCATCGAACTGTCCGCGGGCGCCGAGGAGGCATACACGAGGCGGGCAGACGTACTGAAGGACAGATTTCGTTCGCTCATAACTGAGAATGAGTTCCATCTACAAGCGTCTTGTTGGGGCCGAAAGCACGAACTGTAGTTCTAAATATATAATGTAGTAGGTAGGGGGCGGATTTTTGATGATCAAAACGTTGCCAAAAATGATCATTGCAAAATTGAACATTTTTGGAATAAATTATTAGTATTAAGATTAAAGCAGGATAATGTCTATAGATGCAAGGGGGAGAGATTTAGGAAAAGAATAATACAGAAAAATAGTGAGAATTACATAAAAATATTCTGAATTTAGGTTCTTATCAAATTCAATGTTTTTATCTGATGTACATGTTTACAACAGAATATAAATGGCAATATTGTTAACTTGAAGTAAGTATTATTACTGGGTAGTAGTAAAAAGAGTTTCCAATTCCACGTAAGGAAGACACAATTAAATTACGTAAATTTTTCATAACCGAAGGTATAGTCTATCTGACCCACAAACAAATTTATTGTGACGGAGAAACTTCGATACATATTTCGGGCTATTGTCGGGTGAATATTAAATGAAAAATTAGGCAGAATAAGCAAATTAAAAGGTACCAGGAAATTGCTTCCATCAGAATAAGAACTAATGAAAATGATGAATCGATCTACTCTTCCTCAGATGGGGAAATATACGCAGTTTTTGTTTGTTTAATAATTTACATCGGGTGGATTAATACCCGTAACTGTATATTGTCGCGCGTGTAAATGTTGTTTATCACATTTGAAACGATACTTTTCTCATTTGAATTGGGTCCCTAGGAGAGGAAGCCCAAAATATTTTTAAGTATTAGTTTTCAGAGGTGATGATTTTTATTAAAATCTTTAAACTTTTGAAAATAACAAAACTTCGACATTTCTTGACTCTCTTAACACGAAATGAAACCCTTCAACAACCTCCGAACGCTTGATCTTTACGTGCCTGTGAACCGTCTGTTCAGAATTTACCTTTTAAGAGGGAATGTACCAAGACACAAGATCATGTTTCGTGATGAATTTTTTCTCTCTCCCTCAAATACTTTCTCTACTTGAAAAAAAAAAATTGATATGGTCGAGAGCTGTGAATTGTTAGGGTATTACAAATACCTGTACAACTTCGGGAGTTATTTGTGGCGTTCTTCTTCCGTTTATTAAAGTGTTTGCCTCAATTACAGTGCATGCAGTGAGCTGATATCCAAGTGTTTCGATGTCGTCATCATCACACACGTTAAATCCATAGTAGAAATATTTCAAGTTTTTTATACTCCAGAGGAATTTGGTCCAGAGACCATAAACAGTAATGTGAATATATGTGAATCATACGTGCTCACAGGTGAATAAGGTCTTATTTTCTTGCCATTTTACTAAATAATTATGACAGAGTTTCATTGTTACGAGTTCCATTAAAACACAATTTCATTATTGCGAACTGTCTTGGCTGTCCGGGGGGTCACTGGGGCTAGCGATTCAACGTTCCATCTACGTTCCGGGCGGTAAATCTGGCCGGTTTCGAAGTAGGGCATGGATATTTCCACTATGTTATTGGGATATGATTGTCTTATGTATCACACAGATTCATCATACCGCAAATAATTATTAATCTTATGATTCATCGCTCATTACTCTTGTCTTACTAAGGATACTTTCCAAACAGAGCAACCGCCCGTGAGAATTCTCCCCAAAACAGAGACTGAAGGTGACCTACTAGTAGTTTTGCAGCTAATATAGAAAACCCAGCATCGTCGGGCCACAAACCCCAGTACCTCCCGGTCAGAGACGCTACAGTTGCTACCCAGAACCATTTCCGTCGGTAAACCCCGAATCCCATAATCAACCAAAAGACGATAATCCTCTTGTACTGCAATCTAAAGGCGTGCAGCTTCACGGCCAGAGAGCAGCCCGCATAAAGGAGCACCTCACGGCCGGCCGCGACGCCGCGCGTCACGCACGCTAAATTTACCCGCCCCCTCCGCCGCCACGCAACGTGCCCGCGCACAGCGTTCACACGAGCACGCACGCACCCCCTGCGCGGCGCGCCGTCACGCCGGCCCGGAGCGATGCTGGGTATAATACGCGTTCCCGCATTAGCACTGCCATGCGGCGCGGCGGCGGCGGCGCGGCGGAGGCGGAGGCGGCAGCGGCGGCCTTGCGCCGCGGTCAGGGTGGGTCACGGCCGAGGTCACGCACGCCGCGGGGCGTGACGTACGGCCCGGGCGCGACGCCAAGCGACCCGCCGCTGACCGCGGCCGTGCGCGCGCGCCGCGCCGTCCCGGCTGACCGCACTCGAGCCCTGCTTCTTCGGAGCATGCCCCTCGCCCGCGCGGCGCGCGCGGGAGCGCGGAGGCGGGGAACCACAGTCCGAGGGGAGGGGCACGCGGGACGTCTCTGAGAGGCAGAGAGGAGACTCGCGAACGAGAAAGGGAAGGAGAGAAGACAGAGAGAGTAGAGAGAGAAAGAGAGAGACAGAGAGAAAAAGAAGAGACAGAAGAGAAAAAGAGGGACCGAGAGAGACCGAGAGAAAAGAAGAGACCGAGAGAAGAGAGGACCGAGAGAAAGAGAGAGACGAGAGAAAGAGAGAGACCGAGAGAAGAGAGACGTACCGCGAGAGATAAGAGAGAGCGAGAGAAAGACAAGAGCAGAGAGAAGACAGACAGGAGAAAGACAGACAGAGAGAAGACAGACAGAGAGAAAGACAGACAGAGAGAAAAAGAGAGACCGAGAGAAAAGGAGAGCCGAGAGAAAGAGAAGACCGAGAGAAAGAGAGACCGAGAGAAAGAGAGACGGAGAGAAAGAGAGACCGAGAGAAAGAGAGACCGAGAGAAAGAGAGACGAGAGAAAGACACAGACAGAGAGAAAGACACGACAGAGAGAAAGAGAGACCGAGAGAAAGAAAGAGAACCGAGGAGAAAGAGAGCCGCGAGAGCAAGAGAGACGAGAGAAAGAGAGACGAGAGAAAGAGAGACCGAGAAGAAAGAGACCGGAGAAAGAGAGACGCGAGAGAAAGAGAGGGAACCCCCCCCGGAGGAAAAAACAAAAAAAGGAAAAAGAGGAAAAATAAAAAGGGAAAAGAAGGAATAACCGGCGGAAAAGGGAAGGAAAAAAAGGAAAAGAAAAAAAAAAAAAAGAACAACCCCGGGAAAGACGAAAGAGAGACCGAGAGAAAGAGAGAGCGGAGAGAAAGAAGAGAGCCCGGAGAAAGAGAGGCCGAGAGAAAGAGAGGCCGAGAGAAAAGAGAGCCGGAGAAAGAGAGACGAGAGAAGAGAGACCGAGAGAAAAGAGAGACCGAGAGAAAGAGAGGCGAGAGAATAGAGAGACCGAGAGAAAAGAGAGACCGAGAGAAGAGAGGACACAGAGAGAAAAGAGACTGAGAGTATTAAGAAGCAGACCGAGGAAAGAAGAACCGGAGAGAAAGAGAGACGCTGCGGGAGAAAGGAGAGACGAGAGAAAAAAGAGAGACCGAGAGAAAGAGGACCGAGAGAAAGAGAGACCGAGAGAAAGAGAGTACCGAGAGAAAAGAGGACGTAGAGAAAGAGAGACAGATAAAAAGAGACTGAGAGAAAGAGACGAGAGAAAGAGACAGCAGAAGAAAGAGAACAGAGAAGAAAAGAGACAGGAAGCGAAAGAGACTGAGAGAAAGAGACTGAGAGGAAGAGAACTGAGAGAAAGAGACTGAGAGAAAAGAGACTGGGGAGAAAGCAGTACTGAGAGAAAGAGACTGAGAGAAAGAGAGACTGGAGAGGAAAGAGACTGAAGAAAGAGCTGAGCAGAAAGAGACTGAGAGAAAGAGACTGAGAGAATGAGACTGAGAGAAAGAAGACTCGAGAGAAGAGGAACTGAGAGAAAGGAGACGTGAGAGTAAAAGAGACTGAGAGAAAGAAGACTGAAGAAGAAAGAGACTGAGAGAAAGAGACTGTAGAGAAAGAGACATGAGAGAAAGAGACGAGAGAAGAGACAGAGAGAAAGAGACAAGAGAGAAAGAGACAGAAGAGAAGATGACAGAGAGAAAGGAGACAGCAGACGAGAAAGAGTACAGAGAGAAAGAGACAGAGAGAAAGAGACAGATGAGAAAGAGACGGAGAGAAAGAGACAGAGAGAAAAAGAGACGAGAGAAAGAGATCAGAGAGAAAGAGACAGAAGAAAGAAGACAGAAGAGGAAAGTGAGACAGAAGAGAAAGAACAGAGAGAACAGATAGAGCAGAGAAACGAGACAAGAGAGAAAGAGACAGAGAGAAAGAGACAGAGAACAGAGAGCAAGAGAGGGAAAAGAAGACAGAGAAGACAATAGACAGAGCAGCGAGAATTAGATAGAGAGAACTAGACAGAGAGAAAATAGAACGAGAAAATAGTGAGACTGAGGAGAAAGAGACAGAGAGAGAAGAGACAGAGAAAAGGGAAGAGATTAAAGAGAGAGAGGGAGAGATCAAGAGGAAAAGGACGACGCAAAAAAGAGAGAGAGTGAAAGGAGAGGGAATAGAGAGAGAATGAGAGAGACAGACAGAGAATGAGAGTGACATGCAGAGTGAGTGAGAGTGAGTTGCGGATAGTGAGATGTAGAGGATGAATGATGCAGAGGGCGAAAGTGAGATGTAAAGAGTAACTGCAAGATGCAAAGGGTGGAAGTAAGTTGCAGAGAGTGGATGAGAGAGAGCTGAAATGCACGGAAGGAGTGTAAGCTTGAACTTGAGAGATAGAGTTGGAGATACAAAGGCGATAGAAAAGGAAATGCAATCCAGGTAATAAACAGCAGAGAGAACAAATGTCTGCAAAAGTAAAAATTGGATGGAGTGAGAAACGGAGAAATGAAATATACTAAATCGAAAATACACAAAAAGATTCCGGTGAACAAGCAGAAGCGAAGGAATGATATAAAGGTAAGAAGGAAGCGAGCGAAGCGAAGTTTGGTAGTAAGAAGAAGTGGTAGAACAGAGAAAAGAAATGAAATGACCGACGCGTGGAGAAACAAGAGGCAGAAAATGGCGAAAGGCAGCGCACAAAGGCGATAGAAAGAGGGATGATTACAGCAGGGGAGCAGAGGGGCCATTAAACTTCTTTCACCTGAAAGGTAGCATCAGAGGTAAGTAATAGACATGGGACAAGGACTTCCCCTTCTGGACGAGCACTCATCCAGATGAGAATACCCTGTTTAGTATAGGCGCTCTCAAAGTGACTTCCTGCTTATTAGATAACCGAACGTTTCCCCCCTATATTTTCTGATTGTGTAGAAATACGACTTAACAAATGCCAATACGTTTAACTCATGATTTGAATAAAAATTATACTGGTGCATCACAAGTACACCAAGTGCCAACAAGGGCGCACGTGATAATTGATCTTGCATTACTAACTTGAACATTTGCTTCCGGAAACAATTAAACCTTATTTCTGAAAAATAAATATTTCTTTACAACTTATTTTCAATTTACCATGTCTCATACCATCGGTCTTATTTCGATGTCGCTACTTTGTTCGAGTGATTCTAGGTACATTTTCAATAATAAGAAAAATATGACTGGCAACATCAACAGTAACAATGCTGAGTTCTTTTCCGCGCGAGATATGTCAGGGTCGCCGAATAACTGGCTGTAAAAGGTGTCCTGTCGAACAGGATGCCAGGAACCATATGCAGAGCAGTTTAATAAGTCAAGTGATTATTGATTTCGAGCACGTCATCGGGTAAGATCATTACTCCTGTAAGTGTAATGTTGTCTCGTGGGGGGGGGATGCATTGATCTACGCTGGCTGGCTAGATCCAGCGACGACTTACGTCGGCTGACGGGGATTTTCGTCAATCAATTATCTCGCACCAGCGTGGCACCGCTCCAGGCGAGACAAGCTCTAAGCGCCCGACCTGTGAGGTAGTGTAGTACATATAAGTGAAATGTGTATACGTAAAGGGATAGAACAAGGAAGGGAAGTATGATGATAGAACAAGGAAGAGAAAGGTAAGTTCGCGTGCTGTCCGTGGCCCGTTTGTTAGGATACTGCTCCGGCATTTGCCTGTTGAGTAGAAAAACCTCGGAACTATCGATCAGAGTAGCCAGCCGCTTGATTTCTCCTCCAGACAGCGAATGAATTCGATCTAGCTCTCTAGCTAGTGACGAAAATCCTGCCACCGTCGGGACTCGAACCTAGGACACCAGATCACAAGCGCTGCAGTGACAGTTGAGACACCTATCCTGGTAAAGCACACTATTGTTTTGGCTCGACCGGGAATCGAACCCCCCGGGGCCGCGTAGCGGAAAGTGAGCACGCTGACCAAGAGCCAGCTATGAGCTAATAACAAGAAATTTATATTCATAATTGTATTTAGATTTTCTATTAAAATTCTCACGAAGTTCTATAGGAGACCTACTCATGGTGACCTCTGGGTAATGATATAAGTTCACAAAACTATTGTATCACTCCTTCAACTTACGTATGCTGCATTTCTATAATATTTTCTATTTGGTTCCTCATGATCACTTGTATCTTCGACCCCGACGCTATTAAGTTTCGAGGGTTAGGGTGTCTATCATTTGTTAGGGTACTCTGTTTTCGACTTTCAATTCTTCGTCTCCTCTTCTCTACAATTTATATGTTTATTTTCCTTCATTCTTCCGGTAGTATCCCTGCCCTCTACAGGGCGCTTGTATTACTACAACGATCCAAGAGACAATGTGGAACCAGGCGAATATCACAGCATAACACATTTAGGGCTCATTAACATTATTTTACCTCCTCCTCCCCCCGATGTAGTATGCACTAAACTCTTAGTGTTAATGACTTTAGAAGTTTATCCACTTGAAATTCATATACACTCAGTTAGTAATGCACTTAAAACAAATGTTTGTGGCTTTCGTTGGTAAAGTACAATATTGATTCAGCGTACGAATTCACAGTTCTAAGCTGGGCCACATAAAACATTTTGGATTTTGGAGAATCAAGCATTTTCGTGATTATGGCAACTTTGTCATTCCTGGCGCAAAGGCTTGCGATGTAGTAAGAGCGGATGCGACATCGCGAACTAAACATCGATGTACCTAAACATCGATGCTCAGAATTAAAATATTGATGTTAATAAAACGCCGACTAAAAAAACATAAAAGTTATTAAACATCGATGTTTTCATAACTGGATTAGTAACCGTTGACGTTTACGCGGGAGGGAGGAGTATTAATTTCAACGAATATTGTTTCAAAAGTTTTAATTTAGATTTAACTAACAAAACAAATTCACAAAATCATCAGGATAAAGAACAAAACTTAGATATACTTATTTTTTAGATGAAAATTCAATTTCACGAATTGTTCACCCTTTGTCGCTTTCGTCTCAAGAATATTCAATTTATAAATACATGAAAATAACATAAGCACACAAAAAATGAAAATTATTCTTTATTGCATTATTTTGTGTGTTTGTGTTATTAGAGGATGTTTTTATGACATTTTTCATTTAAAAATATATTGACCACGTAAAAACATCAAACACAAAACATCGATATAAAAAAATGTTGGATGGATGATTTTTTTCAAAACATCGAAATCGAAACCACATTCCTAGTAGTAAGACCAAACGTGTTGTTCCGCGTCTGGCGGACATACAAGACCGTGAACGCTGCGATTAGTGTCAGCAGGCTGTTAGGTCGCCATGAAGAAACGACTGGGGAACAGATAACGAATTCATAACTCGCGTTTTATGCACGTTGTTCCTGTTGATGTTTCATTTCTCCTTGGACTAGTTCCAGTGCCATTTGAGGTTTACGATCCTGAAAAAGGGTTAAAACTGACTTACTCCAGCCGCTGCACTAATCTAGGATACATCGTAGAAGGACTAAAGGAGTCCCTTTATCAAATAACATAATTATGAGAAACATTGACTTTACGACAAGGGATAAAACAACAATTATTCAGAGATAATGCCGAAAACCATATTTTCAGGAGTTATTTTAGCAAAGCTGTGCGTCAACTCTCAGTGTTATCAATCCACTTATCTTTACTCCAAATTAGTGGGAACTAGGACTTGCTTGAACTTAGAAATATATTCTAATAAGGAAATTTCAAAAATATGGAGTATAATTCAAGTTTCAGTGTTCGACTTGCTGAGCAATTGCCGACATCAAGAGCTGGAGATCAAAATAATAGTTGTATTTATTTATTTATTCATTCATTGAATAATTAGCGTCCCGAGCGTCAACGGCTAAGGTTATTAGTCCCATAAGTTCAGTGCATTTTAATCGCGGGAGGCAGCGTGATCCCCTCTGGAGGGTAAATCCGGCACTGACAGACATGTCTGTTTGCGGGGGTTCCTCCACCAGGTATATGCCACCAGCGGTGTATCCCCCCAGCGGGGACAAATTATAAGCTTTCGACGTGTGTGGTAGTGTAGGGTGTGAGTAACGGGTGAGGATCGGATGAAACAGAGGAAGGAAAGATCGGGCGCGGCCGTGTTCTGTTTGTTAGGCTCTATTCCGGCTTGATGGTGATGGAAGAAACCACGAAAAACTACCGATCAGAGCAGCCGGTAGCTAGAATTCTCCCCCGTTGAATTTGACCTAACAATGCAGCTAAGTCGAAAATTATGCCACCGTCGGGAATTGAACCCTAGAACCTCCTGGAGATAGGCACTGCAATGACGTAACTTGATTGCCATCTAAGCCATGTAAACCGGTAAACTAGTTTTATTTGAATTCAGAAATGAGAATAAAATGCAATTCAATATCATAGAATGTTTCAGATAAACAACTAAAGAAGCAAAATTGCTTCATAGCGTGTTTTTTAGCTGGTAGATTGATTTCTTTATTACTTACCAACGACTGCGTTTGATTGGCCCGTGTGTGATGAATTTTCTGTAGTGCCTTTATATAGTACTATTTGTACATTGCATTTTCTACTCACATTCTTTCAAGAACTTTATTTACAACTTTATTTTTTTCTGTAGATACCCATTAATCTCTAAGGAACAACAAACGCTCTCTCTACCTGCTGATTCGTGTCTCAAGATCGTTGCAGTGGAATAACAATATACGAGTACTTCACATTTGTATAGAAACTGGCATTTAAAACAGTATTTTGCACTTTACGAATTTGTAAAAAATACTAATACTAAATTTCTAACAAGAAGAGACATAAACAATACTCAATGAGTAAAAGAAGATGTGTGAAGTATTCCCTAGAATAAGCGGTGATAATTGAACCAACTATTCACTAGAACTACGTAACACAGAACTACATCTGTTGCACAGCAGCTTTTGCGTGTTACGAACTGTTCGATGGGTAGTTTCTTGCAGTTGCAGAACCAGGTGCATGGTGAACCAGTTTATTTACGTAGAAACCAGAAAGTTGGAGCGTTTGTTTTTCACTGCTTGGGAAGAACGAGCGTTCACTCAAACAGAAACAAAAGAACAACAGAGCGCGCTCGTCGACCCCCGTCCTCCACCGCTCTCCCCGCCCCCTCTCAATGCCCCTAGCAGCTGCGAGGGCGTGCGAATAAAACAAACGAATGCACTTGGCCGTATACTTCCGTGTTCGCCCACTGCTGGTGAACACGCTGCCCTCTCCACCGTAGTTCAGGACAGTGAGTCCCAAAACTTTCTAGAAAGATTCTCTCGTCTTACAGATGTTTCATCGTTTCTTTAACAATATTTTCGTTTAATGCAGACACGCAAAAAAAGCTCTGCATGACGTGTACCTACGGAAGTTTCTATTGTATTCGAATGGTGTTAAATTTTAAGATTACGTGCTCTCCACCACGTTCTGTAAATCGTTTGTCTCTTTGGATACATAGTTCCGTAAGCAATATCGAATGTCACTATGGCAAATAATGTTTCAACACCTGACGATTATGTTAAGTACACTGTAATTTATGCTGATTTTTTAATGTTTGGGTACTCTTATACAGCTTATTTATTATGACACTCAAAGTAGGATGGAAAATCAGTATATTTGTTTAAACGTTAATGGAGGATTACAAAATACACGGAGATTAGAATGGTAAAATAAAGAATAACGTTCAAGACTACTTAAAATAACATACGAAGCACGTAGACAAGAATAGATCACTAAACTACACTGCGTAGATATGTTACGTACGTCGTTAGTCAAAAACACAGAATCGTACTCTGAGCCAGTATGTAATCCACCCGACCACTTTAATGAACGTATTTTGAGACCGAGTGTATCAAACGGTTGGAAAGGCCCTGTGCAAATGTTATGACATTCTATGTTTTTAATTTCCAAGAACGTCTCTCCATATGCTACAGAGCGGAAACGCTGCGGAGTTTACTCATATGGAACAAGGAATAAATGTATTCACGAAAAGAGATTGTGTTATTAGGAAAAAATGTGCTGATAGTTAAAAGAAATTTGGAACAATTGATAAAGAATCACAGTAATACAACGTTAATGAATTCAATTTTGACTACCACGATATAATTGTTACAATCCATTTCAATTAGTTCCATTTCCTGTAACGTGTGAAAACTTACAGATGCAGACATAGGTTGTCGTTCCGTTATAATACGTGTGATAGAACTTAACTCATTACATGCAAATAAGCAGAAAAATACTAATATGTTATTTTATATAATTTTCTATATAGTATCATTTCCAGCACACGTACACGAATTACACTAACCAAAATGGCCAAAATTGGCGAGCGCTAAATAGGGCAATTCGCTTTGAAATTATGACATTATAAAGCGGCCCTTCACTATCCATAACAGCAGCACACGAGACTTCGATGGCCATGGTGTGATCCAAACTCTCCGAAGAGAAACGCTGTGACAGCGCATGCGAAAACCCTTTCAGCACCCGAGTATGTTTCAGCGTACGTTTTTTTGCGTCACATGTGAAATGCACGCTAAATGTAAAGGTGTTGCTAAACTTTCACCTGAAACTTGCTCCAACATCAACACATGTCTTCACTGTTAAGCACACAAGTCTTCCAACAAGGAGGGGGATTTAGCACCCATGAAAACATTGAAAGGAACCTCATAATGAAGAAAACAAGACATCCAAACCACGAGTATGCTATTCAGCCCATTTCTTCGCAACAGTGTCTTCCTAACACCAGAAACACCGTCTAATGGCACCAACCCAAACCACCGTATAATGGCACTAGAAGGTTAATTGACCGAACTTACTGAAGAAGAATCCGATTAGGATTTTGACGTTAAAGAAGAGCCCACTTCTTTTTTCTCAAAACGAGCTTCACGAAGGACTTTGACAGATTTAGGTCTTTAAGAAACGCAGTGTACCTTATACGGAACCGCCCCTGGTGCAATGCATGCCCGGTGTGATGCCATTCCTCATTATGCCACCTCAGCTCTCCATCCCCCCAACTCCTTCCGTCCTCCGTCCTCGGGCGAGACCCCGCCCCCTGAGCAGAGGTTCAGATGTCGCCAGAGGAAGCATAAATCTCGGCGGCAGTAACTCGGCAGGTCGCTGGCCGTGACCGCCACCGGCCGCGTGCACGAAGGCGCGGCGCGCCAGGTCGCTTTTGCGGCGCGGCGCGTCGCGTCGCCCGAGAATAGCGCCATACACCGACGCCCGCAGGCTTTCTACGTTGCTTCATTGACTGATTGGCGATTCCGGGCCCGCTACTGGTAATGTCGGTAGTCCCAAAAGTGTAGTGTAAGAGTGCGTGCGTAAGGGGGCGAGGAGGAGCAAGGAAGAGGAACGAAAGATTGCGCGTGGTTCGTGGCCTGTTTGTTAGGGCACTGGTACGACTTTTGCCTCGTGTTGATCATTAAACCAAGGAAAACAATTGATCCGAGCAGCCGGCTGCTGGAATTCTCCTCCAGGCGCGACCGAACTCGACCTAGCTAGTGCCGGAAATCCTGCTACCGTTGGGGCTCAAACCTACGACCTCCCGGTCACAGCCACTGCAGTGACTTCAATGAATGCTTTGAGCGTTTTACGTGATTCGGTTGTATTTCACAAACACCAAGTCACTTATATCGATATGGTAATTATAAGGTTTTGTGGGGTTGAAAACAAAACTGTGGTTAGTGAATGTTTCTTCTACGCTTCATAACAGTTTACGATGTTTAAGGTGCTGTTTGCTTCCCCTACTAAGTGATATTGAACACATTTTTTAAAATATACCATTGTTGTTTAGTATTGTGACATTTTTGAATTGAAATATTTGTGTTTTCAATATCACTTGATGAAGGGTTCCTAACAGGGGTTCACAACATTTTGGAAGTGAAATTTAAAAAAAATCATTCACACACACCCCAACCTGATAAAACCTTATAATTATATCAACAGACTAATTATTAGGGTTGAAAAAAGGCAATTTCTAAGTTTCAAAGTACTAATGACATTTCCGGAGGTAGCATGTTGCCCTTAACAAGGTCAACGATGTACACAATGCTCCTGATACACAAGCTATCAGTTGCATTTGCTATGCTAGCACCATACGTACTAACAAATCAAACTGCACATCGATTAACTTGAATTTCTTTACATAAAAAAAATTAAATTGCCGTTGAACAGTGTGTGAACTATACGTTGACCGAATCTTTATCGACTTTAAAAACGATGACTCGAGAAACGGATTTCCAGGATTGACATCTGTTAACAAATTTTACACGAAGTAGAAAAAGTCTAGAAACTAATACTCTATAAAGGACGTCCAGTTAATAGTTTATTTATCTGCTAAGTCTCTATTTTGGTATATGTTTCGAAAAATATTTCATTATTTTAGTGGAAATAAAATGTTTCTAGTATAAAATGTAATGCCAAAAATGTAAAAATGTGTGTTTTCTATCCATTCGTATGTAAAAAAATTAATGTAAAATGTAAAAAAATGTGTCTTCTGACCTTTTCGTATGGAATCTATTGTTTATTTTTATGGAACTACAGCGAAACGCTTCCTACATGACGTAATTCTGCCCATGTTCCATACTCCCTATTCAGTTCAAAGTGAGAAACCTACAAACAAGTTAAGTTAGTCAACATGTCCGCCATTGTGATGTAACGCAGGAATGGTGAAATTAATTTCGCGGCTACGCTTCATTCATTGAGCTGTCAGAGGCCTTGGGATTTTACTCGGTCCCTTCGTTACGTCACGCACGATTGTTTCCATGAGTCGCCGATTCGTTACGGCTATCACAAGATAAACATGCTGATTCACATCTCGTACGGCTAAGGCGAGGACGTGTGTGTTTCTACTGCGAGTACGCTCATTTCGTGTACATGTATTTGCACTCCCTAGTATTCATTAATTTAAAGTATTTTATTTCTATTTTTCGTTGTTACTTTTTTATTTAAAATTCATCACAGAATATTCGAACGCAAAGCCAAATGTGTATGTGATAGTTAACTGTGATGTGTCTGTTACATCGGCGAAATGTTCTCTCTGCCCGCAATGCGGACACTGCGTCATTTCCTATTTTAGCTGCTATCTTGCAAATAAATACGCCACTGATCCCTATGGACTCAAATTAGCATTGAAGTTTGGAAAATGCATTGCAGAAACAGAATTGAAATGTTTGATATTTTATCTGCACACCATTCCGGGTGCTGCGCAATCTCTCTAATATATATTAAAAACATCCGGAATGGCTAGTTTCTAAAGAATTAATCATGTTGTCAAGAAATATAAATCTGAAGAGAATGGTACGTAAGTGACATTGTTGCGGAACAAGAAATTGTAGTCTATCTTACCATCATGAAGATATTCCAAGAAGGTTTTCCGGAAGGTATTGCCTTACCTGAAACAAAGAAAAATATTATTTAATTAGCGCATACAAAATAGTACATACTTTTCGTAACATGGTAATATTATTTACGGTAACAATATAATTGAAGGGAGTAAATATTAACATTTAGCAAATTATACAATATAAAATTGCAATAACCGTTCTCCTGTTCTCTAGAACCAAACTAGTGTTTAATATACTTTATCTTAAGCAACTTCAACAAATCCACTTATTTTTTTTCAATTACTTAGGAACGAAAAATTAACATATTATTCATTGATTGTATTTTTATTGTTATACATTATATATTGCTTGCGGTTACATAAATTCATTGCTTGTATGTAACATTTAACAACATTGTCTGAAGCACCATGAATATGAATCATATTGGCTTGAATTTGTAACATTAAATACAAGGTACGCTCGAGGTGACGGTGAGGTTTTAGGGTTCGAGACGCTATGGTGGTAGAACCTTCGACACTAGCTATGTTCAAATTAGCTGATGCCTGAGGAGAAATCAGAGGCTCTGATCGTCAGTTTTCTGAAGATTGTCCTACCAATACCAGGAGAATGCGGGAACAAACGAGCCACGGAGCGAGCACGATATTTCTTATCTTTTCCTCGTCCTATCATCCCCTTACTTACACACATTTACATACACTGCACTATCACACATGTCAAAAGTTCTGAGGTTGACCGGGCTGGGACGGCGGCGTGTTGGTGGGAGAAAAAAAAATCCAAATGACATGTACCTCGGTGCGAATATCTCCATTCAGAAGGGACAGAACACTGCCACCCCCCCCCCGCGATAAAACGCATGCACTACACTTATGGCACCAATGACCGTATCAGTTGACGCGCTCGCAAACACGAAATAATCAATCCATTAATCAAAGGGGGGAATTCGCCAAATTGATCTGCAGCAGCGGGCCCACCGCCGGCAAAGTAGAGATGTCACCACGCGGCGCTGCGATCGCAAGAAGAACGCACCACTGCAAGCCTTAAACCGCGTGGGCTGCTCGCGCCATGGATCTCTGTGCGTTAGTCACACACCTGGTCCGATGACCGCTCAGCCCCCTCCCCCACACCCCCTCCCCTTCCCATTGTACAGCGTCCTGCGTGCGGAGGGAGCCCAAAACGTCCGCGACACGAGTTCGAATTCGAGTTGGCAAAGACATCGATCGAAGGCGGCTGCTCCACGCCAAAACAAAGAACAACGAACGACTTTGAGAAAACCATCTTCATATTTTTCTTTCGAGATATTATTCCAATTTTTTCTCCATTCCATTTCAATATAATGTGTTCGTAGTGTACACAAAACGTAACAGTTTTTATTATACAAGACGATAAAGAAATTCTTTATTTTCGAGAGGAAGGTAATACCTGAGGAGCTAAGATAGGAGCGACGGAGGCGTCTTCGTCGTGTAGTCGTAGTCGAGTAGACTTATGTAATATTTGACATTATTTAATTCGAAAGTATAGCCAAATACAAAGTAAAAAATACGTTGGTTATGTCAGGAGAAATAGTTTGCTGCGCCAGCACGTGCTGCTCCCATTGGAGCTTCAAGGAGAGTAGATAAAACATTTTATTACCCATAGGAGATAAAGTACTTGAGCAGTACAGTATTGGACACAATGAAACGTATTTAACTCTACGCAATAATAAATACATTGTCTTATTGTATAGCTTAAGACTTAATCAAATTTTTGAAGTGATTTTCAAGCCTTTTCGTTCAGGAGCAAATTTTGAGAAGACTCTCAGCAAAGAGGAATGACTTCTTTGTAAGGTCTAATTTGAAGTTCATCAAACCACTTCGTTGATATTATGCTCATAATTTCATTGAACCATCATTCCACCTACCATTGACACTATGAGGTTTTAAATTAAACACAAATTACCTAATCTGCGAGATTGAACCTTTTGGTAATATTTCTTCCCACTTCCTCCTCAAACGATCTGGACATTAAAAATACGAAAATTTGGAAAAGAACGGTTCTACTGCAAAGAGTCGGCACCCGCACTTTTTTGGACACCCCTCCGTCCGAGGTGCTTCAGTACAAGAGCGCGGGGCGGGGCGGGGCGGTGCAGCCTCGACGTGCAGGCCGCTCTCAAAGCAGTTCGAAGGAGGGTTTTTCAGCAGCGAGCCACGTCCCTCGTATCGCGCGCCACTCTGTTTTCTGAACTGCCAGTTCATCTTTGTCGCGACACGATGTTAAAGAATGTCCCCGGCGCAGGCGGCCGCGTTAACGGCGACGGCGGCTGCGGAGGTGGGGGTGGCGGCGGTATCGACTATGGAGGTGAAGGTGGTGGGGGTGGCGTAGGTGGAAAAGGACGTGGTGACGGAGGAAGATGTGTGAGCAGAAGCAGAGGAAGTCGAAATGATGGCGAGGAGGAGGTGTGGCGGGGCGGCGGAGGTGAAGGTGGAGACGAGAGCGAGGTGGAAGAGGCGGGGGTGGGATGGAAATCTTGATTGGGAGGCAGAATGGACAAGATGAGGTGGCCTTGGGGTTGTAGAGGTTGACGGGGGTGGGTGAGAGAAGGGTGACGGTAGCAAAGTCGAAATAGACGGTAGTGTTGGAGGACGGTGGATGTAGTGGTGGAGGTCGCGGAATACGGTGACTGGGACGGTGTATGTGGCGAGCAGTGCGGGGGTCAGCGGCGGGAACGGAAGCGGGATTGTGACGTTGGAGAACAAGGTTGGGTGGCGATGAAGGCAGAAGTAGTGGGCAACAGGGTGGAGGTGACAGGGACGGAGAAGGCGGCCTGGTGGCGGGAGACAGAGGCGGGGGCAAGCGGGGCCGCGGGAGCGGGGAAGGCGGAGTAAAAACGTACAATTGCGCAATTCTTCAAAAGGCTGCGCCGGCCTGGCCCGGGTCGTCTCGTCAACCAATGCCGGAGTCGCGCCTTCGGCGCGCTTCCCGTAGAGTGGGGGCGGGGAGAAGGTGGTGGGTGAGCGATGAGCTCTCGGAGACGCACCAAGGCGGCTTCCACAATGGCGACCACGGCCCGGCTGCAGGTGGAAGACAAGGCCCGCGAACGCGGGAAGGCAAAAGAGGTGCGGCCGAGTGGGGCAGAGAGCTGGAAATGTAGGGTCGGTGAAAATGGTATGGACGAATAGATGGGGCGAAAAAATGTGGCCTTCCGGCTAATAGGTGGCAGGTTTTGTACGGCCGAATCCTTCAAAAGAGTGCTGAAGAGATTGTCGGCTGTAGGGTGAAGGAAATTGAGGATATTTTCAGTCATTCGAAGAGAGAGGTGAAAGAGGTGACATGCGCAAAGGCCAGAAATGGTGGAGGGGAAATTGAGGGAATGGTGTAAGAAAAGTGGAGACGGTGTAGCATAGAGGAATCAGAGAATAGTGGTGCGAAGATATAAGGACACGGAGTGGTGAAGTACCAAAACGATGCTCGAGGAGAGGAGGGTTGCAAGACGCCAATTATTGTGGAAGAAGAGAGATAAAGAGAGAAAGGACAGGAAGGAAGAGAGACAAAGAGAAGGATGAGAGAGAGAGAGGAGAGAAGAAGATTGAGAAGAAGAGGGGAGGCGAAGGGAAGAAAGCAGATGAGCCTAGGGTGGAAGCCTGAAGAGTCTGCAAAGTTCCATTTGACTCTCCTCACCATAATTCTTCCTCTGCCTCGTGGCCTACAATTGTTACTCAGAACGATTTTCTTCGCGCTCCTCATTACATATCACATCGCAATCACATTCATCAGCCATCTTCTTCTTTCCTTTTTCTATCTTCAAGAACACGAGTAGTGTCATGAACAATTAGGAAATTTTTGTTGGCATTTCATAACAGAAACATAATTTCCCTTAAGTTATAGTATTGAGCGGCGAATTCTAATAAAATATGTGGAAGATAGTGAAAACGGAGACCTTTAAACCGGAGAAGAAATTAATTATGCATTAACAATTAACGGGCATACAAACAAACAAAAATGGCGAATATTTATGCCAAAAAGTGGCGAAGTGGAAAAGGAATGATGAAATGAGGAGTGGGTGGAAACCGAAACAGCCACCTAATTGGCCAACCTTAGATCAGTGAACCCGGTACCTAGATTTAGGAACAGTCTGCCTACCACACCACGGGTTTTCCAAGAAGTAATCTAGCGAAAGACCAAAAGCAAACTGTTTTGATGGCGCGCTATCCGGCAGCAGAGGGTGCAGTTGTTCTTCACGCGCGTTGCAACGGTTTTTTTTGGTGGCGATCTGGCGGCAGCCTCAAAATCGGGCAATTCCGCCGGGCCCTTCGCTGCGTTTCTTCTCCACGTGTCCATCTTTGCAACACATGTCCCGCGCTACGCATGCATCGTACGATGAACTGTGGTACGCGGATACCACACTAGCGAGAATTTGGAGGGTCTGGGATTCCCAGCGGAGCTGTGACAGCAGCCTCTTGAATACTTCGTAGGTTATTATATTTTATGAATACTCCTTCGTACTATTATACAGATGTATTCTGGCATTTTAGGGCGAAAGCAATCCACGTTTGGTATCTCACGCTGGGGCCTTTATTTATTGTTTATTCAGCCGAATTGTAATGGAGAATTGGAAACACGATGCTGCGAATATTGGAGAAAGCAAATCAACGTAATGGAAATATTATTCTTTCTGAAGCTGCATTTACCTTTATTCAAACGCATTTTTTCTGCTTCTACTATATACAGAAAGTGCATAGAAAAGCATAAGTAGTGGTTTCATTAAATAATGACTAATAATATCTCCTGATGTTTTTTAAATGGAAAGCAATCGGTCATGAGCATGGCTTGATTTAAGTAGATATAACACAAATGATGGAATTACAGCTTGTGCGAGTGCTTTTGTTAAGTGGTTTCAATGTACATCTCACTCTCGCGTGCTGCTATGCCATTCAGGGGTGTTTGTTGTTTAGTTAGTTAGTTAGTTAGAAGGGAAAGTGATGTATGGAGGAAGGTCATTGGTTTGCCCATTCATTATATACAAGTAATTCGTATACGATTATTTAAATTATAAAGCACACAAGAACGCCACAACTATACATACACAAAACATTTACAGCATACATCAAGAGGCTGAAAGTAAAGTTTCTTTCTTAAGATTGAATTCAGTAGAACAATGCATAACAACAGTATTACTTTAGGTCATTAAATATAACAAGACATACCGTTTTGTTCGGTTGTATTGTAATAGTAAGCTTGTTATTTCCGTGAGTCTTGTTATATTGAAATGTTTTGCATTTTTGGTATTCGTTTGTTTACCTAATGTCAAATCAATTTTTTGTATCAATTTATAATATAATAAAAGATCATTTTGTTCAATTAAGTAGTTGAAATTAACTGTGATCTATGTTTAGGATTCTATTCTAGAAGTTCTTGGTTACTGAACACGTTGAGATAGAGCTCTAGTTTGCAAGCAATAAACTGGCACGAGGCATGTCCGTGTGAGAATAATTATAATAAACAATGAATTAATGATGCAATTTACTGAAATACTCATTGAGTTGAGCATCTCGATCAGAAACGTCAATTATACTCTGCATGGTGAAGTTAAGAGGCCACAGTTACTACACTTCTGAAGTGTTCTGCTGAAGGTAGTTCGTATAGACTGCTATGCCCTATCACGTTTCCTCAGGCGACCAGAAAACAATTGTTCATCGTCCAATAGGCGCCTACTTACCGTCACATCCCGCGATTAATGACAGGAGCTACGGCTCGGAGGGGATAAGGGGGAGATATACGGTTTTGTACTCGCCAACGGCTGAGCAACGCAGCCATCAGAGCAATGCCTTCTGTTCCATCCGGGGGAGGTCGGAAACTGTTAAAGGGACGATCACTGCACAAAAATTGATGACTTTCGATTTATCCTTTGTTAGAAAAATAAGACAGCATTTTGAAGGCTTAGATCACTTAATAAACAGCGTTTGATTTGCCTCATTTTCCAGATTTTGGGATGGGAATGGATCCACATTCGCAGGTCGCAAGACCAAACGAACAAGCCGATTATCCTATAACAAAAACATTTGCAAAAACAATATCTTGACATTGTTTACTTCGGTAAACGTGTCCTTTGCATTAAATGTATTATTTTCGTAAAGACTAAATAAGAACAAAAATTCAATATCACATTCCCCATTATTTTTACGACAACTACTGCAATATATGTAAATGCAGATATATGGGCAACGCAGTATTTCCGACAATAAATAATAATAAAATATATAATAATAATAATAATATAAATTATAAAAATAATCAATAATAATAATATAAAACATATCATATCGGAAGAGGGGAATTAAACTCACTCGGACTGGAATTACGGAGATTCCGACAAATAAAGAATATTTCGTTATAGTTCAAATACAGATACGTAATAACAGAAAACGCTATGAAACGTCGGAGTTTAAATTACTGATGGAATCTTAGCGCAAATCACAACCCACGATGATATAGAAGAAGGGACTTGTGTAAGGAGAGGGATCCTCGAGTATTGCGGGACTGGCATAAGCGGACGAAAGGCATAATACGCAATAATGAGCGTAAACGACTTAAATGTTTTGAGGGAAATATTGAAAACGATCAAGAGGTAATTCGGACTATATACCATAAAAGAGTGGATTTCTACGAAGATCAATGTTTCTGTATAGTACATGATGTTCGCATCCTGCAACCATTTTCCATTCACCGAATTGTTTATTCAGACTCGTTTTCTGTTCGTATCAAAATTAATAATTTCACAAGACTGATGATCGATCTAGTTCCTGTGTAGACAAGGCGCAATTCTTCAGGTGTAAAAAATTAACCGAGGTTTGGGGTCGGCAGGTTTGGCCACACTGTGCGTCACTGGCGGACACGACGCCAGGCAAGGCAGCGAGGCGGACTGTGCGCGCAGTCTGCGAGCGCTCGCGCGCAGCTGCATACGAACTTCCAGCCGGCGCGCGGCCCTTCCGCTTCCACTCCGCGCCACGGCAGTGGGTACCCCTCGATAAGCGAGCCTCAAGGCGACGGCCCACGCTGCGGGTTCCAATTAGGTCGGATTGGTTGATTGTTGATTGATTGGTCATGATTGATTGGATTGATTGGTTCATTGATTGGGATGATTGGATTGATTTTGTTGGTATTGGTTGATTGTGTTGTTGATTGATTGATTGGTTATTGGATTGATTGTTGTGATTGATTGAATTTGGATGGTGGATGTGGATTGGTATGATTGTTGAGTTGACCGGAGCGTCATTACAGTCCGTATGTGTAGTGCACAATCACCTCCCCCCGAGTGAGGGGGGTGATCTTCTCCCGAGAGATGACAGGTCCGAAATGAAGTTTGAGTTTTCCCAACCAGGTACCTCCCTACCAAGTGGGCACCGCCCAGCCGGACAAATCGCTCTAAGCTCCCGACCGGTCTTCCGGCATATGTAGTGCAAGCGCTCTGTAGTGTAGTGCACATGTGTGTGTGTGTGGTGTGTAATAATACACAGTAAATAAACATATTATTTTACTTAATATTTGCACACTCTGATTTTCGCTCCTCTTTTTATGACAATTGGCGCTTTTTGAGATGGCCTTTTAAACCTGCACAATTGTCTATAAGACATTTGAAGAAAAGGAGCTGTTCGAAAGCGATCTGGCATATGTGAAATTGGTGACACACGAAATAAATTTTATTAATTTAATGGTATCATTTAGACTACATTTCACTTCCTTGGCTGTTCAATCCGTTTCTAGTAAAATATGTCTTTGTTAATAGCGTTCAATGGACAAGAATATACATATGTTGACCTTTCCATTTGTTTTAGATTGTCGGTGTCTATTATTCTAAATAAATAACTACGTAACGACATGGAAAAAATAGTGGCCGAACGACTCACAGCCATAGGGATTCGATGTCGAATGTTTTAAAATTGACATAGCGATTTTTTTCTGACCGATGATTTTTGTGTTCGATGTTTTCTACGTTTTCCGATGTTATTGGTTTGTGGATCAAATTTCCCAAAAATTATAACAATTTTTTAAAGTTAAATATCTCATGATATATAATAATTGATTATGCATTTCAGCTCCGTCAGGTTCGCAAATAGTTAACCGCAAATGTATCACAATATTAATACTAAAATGTGATTTTACTGAATTGTTAGCCAAATATTGTAATCCATGTATTACAAATCTTTGATTAATAAAAGATTATCCTTTCAAGTTATTAAAAAAATTTAAACTATCACCGGTGAGTACTAGTTTACATGATTCGAAACTATGTACAGGTTACATTGCGGAATGTTGGTGGCCGGCTCGCAGCTTACCGTAAACGCGTCTCTAGCTGCACGCTTGCAGTGTGTATAGTCCCGTAAACTTTACTTCAATGGCAGTGTTTGCTTAATCAGCAAAAGGCTCAATGATTACAGACAATGTATCTTTCACTATATCCAAGGGCATCTGTGGCTGGCGACCACCGTCATTCCTTCCAGGTCTCTAAACACTAAGTGTAATGCCAAAATCATTCGCAACGTTCGAGCGCACGTTTGTTTGAATCGCTGAATTGATTGGTGTTAATTTTTAATTTTATCAATTAGTCATATAAAGTAATATTACACGGGTAGTCTGCTCCGCACTGAATTATAAGATCCGGCACCACAACGCGGATTAACTGAGTATTCAGACACTTAAGGTACCTCCCGAGCGGATCTAGCTGGAAAAGAGCCTGTAAGCGTTGTAAGCTCGACAGGCTTCCGCGACAGTTGTGAGGTAAGTGTATTGCTGGAAGACGTGTAAAGTGTGTGGGTGTGGGTGTAAGGCAGAGAGGCAGTGGGATGATGATGAGAAGAGATACGCGCTGCAATACGTGACTCTTGTGCATCCGCACCGGCAACCAGCCTTGGCGGTGATCGGGAAACTAGCCAATTCAGAGCAGCCGTCCCGCGGCCGGTTACATCTCCTCCGACCAGTTGGTGTCTCAGCTAGGCTCGAAAATCCGCCACGTGAAACAGAATCTCGACGAGACCTCCCGCGGTCGGAGAGACAGTGGCAATGTTTGGCTCTGAGCCGGGCAGAGCGCTGCCGTCGCACGCGGGGCCGGGAAGTTCAGGCGCAGCGAGAGGCGAGTTGACTCCGCGGCGCAACCGAGCCAACTCTGCGCCGAGACCTCTGGCCCAGCTGAGGCCCGGCGCCAATACAGGAAGCCATCGGGCGGTTCGCCAAAGCTTCGTCATCAGGAACGAAATAACGCCCGCGGCGGCGCGGCGGCGGGCGGGGCGGCGCCGGCGCGGCCCGCGGCGCCAGCTCGTAATATAGCCAGATGGCGATCACAAGCGAGTGGATGGCTCACAGCGGAAGCCAAAGCGGTGGCCACTCGAGACACTTGCGTCAGCGCACGAATTAACATTCTTTAATATAACGTTCAGCGGCTGGTATAGACATTATTTTCGGTTCCGTCGCTTCTCTTGCTTCTTTATATATTGAATATAATAGATTTTAAATGATTAGCTTGAGAGTACTATAGTTCATATAGAATACTCGCTTAGATGTGATGATGGATTGAAATATGCAATGGTTTTGAATAAATGTAATTAAATTAAAAAGCGCTTTGGACATGGCGTCATCTCCATTTTGCATTCCTGCTGATCATATTGGAAATAACGGATTTATGATTTATACGTTAGTTGCAGATATTATAAGTTCCGAGTCCCACATGCGTGTAGTTTGTGTTTGTACTTTGAACATAAATCGTTTCTTCTAAGGACCGAGCGACCGCCAGATCGGCAAACAAATGCCCTTTAATACAACCAGTGTTTGATGCGCATATCGACTTCGCCTCTATTGCAATCTTAGAAACTTCAACACCTCAGATACTAAGGGGTTTGTTCAGACCATAGCGCGACAAGCAGCACTGTTAATCTTTGGCATCGCCGCAGATGCTAATATAATAAACTGTGTGCCGAAATACCGAACCGCGCACGCACAGAAAATTGATAAGTGCTCTTTAACGTTCGAGGTAGCTCACGTGAACTCCCCCACTAAAACTAACGGCCACTGGGAAAATAGTAGAGATCGGCATCAACCAACCAAACCATCACTAACCTCAGGTTAGCTCAGAGCCATACTTGCCATGCTGGGTCCTCTGCAGCGACATTGGCGAGAGGTTCCTGAGTTTCCCAGTGCGGGACGGTGGGGCCTATTTTTCGACGTGTCGGTGGACCTAAAAACAACCTTGGTCGAAATTGAAGTGCTGTCTGGAGGGATAACTCTGAAAAGAAAAAAAAGTTCCAGGATTGTGCTGTTGGCTTGGCTGCAATTTCAGTTTTCAAATCTTCTCATTTAGAACTATTTCAGACGATTTAAAAACCAACTTTGGACCGAAGAAAATTTCCTAAATTCTCTATTTGATTTACCTAATATAATTATGCTTTATTCCTCCAAAATCCCAAATCAAACACACATTCAACATGACTAAAATGAAAAAGAATATCCCTAGAAGAGATAGCTGTCGGGACTAAAGAACTCTTTTAGAAAAAATGTATTGTTCCGATAAAACGCATGCTAGTCAACCTCGTAGTATCTCAGTCAGCACCATGACGTCTTTACAAACAGACTTTTTATTTTAAATTGAATGTTGAACTCCAAATATCAAAAATCAATGGATAGGCTTGATCAATGGATGTCTGATCAATGGATAAACAAATTGCGCAGCGCAGTTACGTGACCTGGTCGTCATTCCGCAGAGGGTAACTACTTCCCACTATATACCAGCATTCATTTAAACAATTTTTTCTAAAATATTGGCAGTGGAAATCGAACTTCTTTTGTAACCATAACACCGTAGTTAGGTAAAGGCGGGAGCTCGCTCTTGATGTGATATACCATTATTCGTCATATTTGCAGGATCAGTTTATGGTACTACTCGCCGTTCGCGAAATGTTAAAGAAGAAGGTCGGTCATTCCAATAATGTAAATGCTTGTTAAATCTTAACGACAAACAATTTTTTTCCCCCATCTTCACACCTTGAAATTATTACGTGCGGGCTGAGCCTAGAGAAAGGTGCTCATGCATTCAAAACGGAATAAATAATCGGTCCAAGATAACGTCAAATTTATTACCTAAAAGTGTATTTCAATTTTAATAACCTATTATCCGTGTCGCAGTCAGCCCTGCACACAGTACATTTACAGACACGCGACTTAGAGAAATAATAGTTGAATTTGACGAGATGTTTTGAAGTAACATGAAATATGAAATAATGGAACAATAAATTTGCAAGCAAATATCAAAACCAGAAAAAAAAAACGTGGGTTTCGCGTCGTGACGTGCAAACAAAGCAGATACCCCGCCGATACTTTCCAACCGGAAACTTCGCGGCTTGTCTGCGTGCTCACAACGCCCCCCGGGGTACAACCTGAAACGACAAAATTTGAAAATGAAGAAAAATGGAGAAAGAATACTACATGAAAGAAGTTCTCCAAAGAGTCAATAAATATTCACTTCAAAATTTGCTGGGACTTTAGTTTGGGCTCACTTACTCTTGGTGTAATACACGGGATAAATTTGAAAAAAAAAAGTAGGCAAATCCGGTCTGAACGGTTTAGGAAGCAGCAGCGTTGGCAATAGGTAAGGTGAGAAACAATACAACCGGTGAACCCAATTTTTTTATTTTTTTATGTTTCACAAAACACAAAAAAACAATTTCATTGTTTTTTTTTTTCATAATTTTCAAATTTTTTGTTTTTTTTGTTTCATTTTCAATTTTTTTTTTTATTTTTTTTTTTTTTTTTTTTTTTTTTTTTTTTTTTTTTTTTCTTTTCCGAAATTTTTTTTTTTCAGTTTTTTTTCTTTTTTTTTTTTTTTTTTTTTCAAAATTTCGTCAACCTTGGGTACAGCGACGGCGATTGACGAAATACTATAGGATTTTTTTCTGACGACTCAAAAGAAAGTTATTCGGGTGGAAACAGTCATTTAACCAAATTAATAAAAACTCGACGCTTTCATGACAGTTAAACAAGATTTTTTTAATTTTTTATACTTTATTCCATAATTTTTTTTTTCGAATCAG
>BOPP01000001.1:29182810-29200869 GCA_017312745.1 Gryllus bimaculatus | reverse complement strand
TGGAAACCTTGGAGGCAGAATGGACAAGATGAGGTGGCTGGGGTTGTACAGGTAACGCGGGTGGGTGAGAGATGGGTGACGGTAGCAAAGTCGAAATAGACGGTGGTGATGGAGACGGGTGGATGTAGTGGTGGAGGTCGCGGAAATACGGTGACTGGGACGGGAAGTGGGGGCGGTGTATGTGGCGCAGTGCGGGGTCAGCGGCGGGAACGGAGCGGGATTGTGACGTTGAGAACAAGGTTGGGTGGCGATGAAGGCAGAAGTAGTGGGCAACAGGGTGGAGGTGACAGGGATGGAGAAGGGGTGTGGCGGAGACGGAGGCGGGGGCAGCGGGGCGCGGAGCGGGAAGGCGGAGTAAAAAACGTAGCACTATGCCGCATTCTTCAAAAGGCTGCGCCGGCCTGGCCGCGGGTCGTTCGTCACCAATGCAGGAGTCGCGCCTCGGCGCGCTTCCGAAGTGGGGGCGGGGAGACAGGTGTGGGTGAGCGATGAGCTCTCTGAGACGCCGCAGGCGGCTCTCCACAATGGACGACCACGGCCCGGCTGCAGGTCGGAAGACAAGGCGTCGAGCGGGAAAGGCAAAGAGGTGCGGCCGAGTGGGGTCAAGAGCTGGAATGTAGGGTCGGTGAAATGGTAATGGAGGAATAGATGGGGCGAAAATGTGGCGCTTACCGGCTAAATAGGTGGCTAAGGTTTTGTACGGCCGAAGTCCTTCAAAAGAGTGCTGAAGAGATTGTACGGCGTAGGGTGAAGGAAATTGAGATATGTGTCATTGAAGAGGAGGTTGAAAGAGGTGACAATGCGCAAAGCAGAAATGGGGAGGAATTGAGGGAAATGGTGTAAAGAAAAGTGGAGAGGTGTAGCATAGAGGAATCGAGAATAGTGGTGCGAAATATAAGGACAAGGAGTGGTGAAGTACCAAAACGATGTTCGAGGGAGAGGAGGTTGCAAGACGCATTTGTGGTGAAGAAAGAGAGATAAAGAGAAAGAGAAAAAGAGACATATGGAGAGAGAGAGAGAGAGATTGAGAAGAAGAGGGAGAGGGAGGAGGGAAGAAGCAGATGACGCCTAGGGTGGAGGCCTGAAGAGTCTGCAAAGTTCATTTGACTCTCCTTCACATAATTCTTCCCCCTGCCTCATGGCCCTACAATTGTACCTCCAGAACGATCTTCTTCGCGACTTCATTACAATCACCATCGCAATCACAATCATCAGCATCTTCTTCTTCCTTTTCTTCTTCAAGAAACAAGTAGTGTCATGTAAAATATAGGAATATTTTTGTTGCATTCACTAACAGAAACATATCTTAAGTTCATAGTATTGAGCGCGAATTCTAATAAAATAAGTGGAAGATCAGTGAAACGGAGATTTAAGACGGAGAAGAAAATTAATGCATTAACAATTAAACAGGGAATACAAAACAAAAATGACGAATATTATGCATAAACGTGCCGAAGTGGAAAGGAATGATGAAATGAGGAGTGGGGGAAACCAAACAGCCCCTATTGGACCAACCTAGATCTGAACCCGGGTACCTAGAGTGTTAGGAACAGTCTGCCTACCACACCACGGGTCTTCCCAAGACAGTAATCTAGCGAAAGACCAAACGAACTGTTTTGGATGGCGCGCTATCTCGGGCAGCAGAGGGTGCAAGTTGTTCTTCACCGCGCGTTGCCAACGGTTTTTTTGTGGCGTCGTCGCGGCAGCCTCAAATCGGGCATTCGCCGGGCCCCTTCCGCTGCGTTTCTTCTCCACGGCCATCTTGCACACATGTCCGCAGCACGCATCATGCGTACGATGAACTGTGGTACGCGGAACCACACTCAGCGAGAATTTGGAGGGTCTGGGATTCCCAGCCGGAGCTGTACAGCAGCCTCTATGAATACTTCGTAGGTTATTATATTTATGAATAACTCTTCGTACTATTATACAGATGTATTTGGCATTTTAGGGGCGAAGCAATCCCACGTTTGGTATCTCACGCTGGGGCCCTGTATTTATTGTTATTCACGCCCGAATGTAATGGAGATGTGAGGAACACGATGCTGCATATTGAGAGAACATTCAGAGTAATGGAAATATTATTCTTTCTGAAAGCTGCATTTCCTTATCCCAAACGCATTTTTCTGCTTCTACTATATACAGAAGTGCATAAAAAGCATAAGTAGTGGTTCATTAAATAATGAATAATAATACCTCCTGAAGTTTTTAAATGGAAACAAATCGTCATGAGCACTGGCTTGATTATAAGTAGATAAACACAAAGAGAATTTACAGCTTGTGCGAGTGCTTTTGTAAGTGGTTTCATGTACTCTCACATCTCGGAGTGCCTCTATCCATTCAGGGGTGTTTGTTGTTAGTTAGTTAGTTAGTTAGGGGAAAGTGATGTATGGAGGAAGGTCATTGGATTTGCCATTCATTATATCAAGTAATTCGTATAGATTATTTAAATTATAACACACACAAACCCACATACATATACATACACAGACATATACAGATACATCAAAGAGGCTGAAAGTAAAGTTCTTTCTAAAGTTTGAATTCAGTAGAACATGCATAACAACAGTATTACTTTAGGTCTTAAATAATGAGACAGACATACCGTTTTGTTCCGTGTATTGTATAGTAAGCTTGTTATTTCCGTGAGTCTTGTTTATCATAAATGTTTTGCATTTTGTATTCGTTTGTTTACTATGTCATCATTTTTTGTATCAATTTATAATATAATAAAACATTTTGTTCAATTAAGTAGTGAAATTAACTGTGATCTAATGTTTAGGTTCTATTCCTAGAAGTCTTGGGTTACTGAACACGTTCGAGATAGAGCTCTAGTTTGCACGCAATAAACTGCAAGAGGCATGCCGTGTGAGAAAATTATAAATAAAATGAAATTAATGAATGCAATTTACTGAAAATACTCATTGGATTGAGCATCTCGATCAGAAACGTCAATTATTCTCTGGTGAAGTTTAAGAGGCCACAGTTCACTACACTTCTGAGTGTTCTCTGAAGCGTAGTCGTATAGACCTGCTACTGCCCTATCAACGTTTCCTCAGGCGACACAGAAAACAATTGTTCATCGTCAATGGCGCCTACTTCCAGTCACATCCCGCGATTAATGACAGGAGCTACGGCTCGGAGGGGGAAAGGGGGGAGATATAACGGTTTGTACTCGCCACGGCTGAGCAACGGCAGCCATCCAGAGGCAATGCTTCTCGTTCAACACCGGGGGGTCGGAAACCTGTTCAAAGGGACGATCACTGCACAAAAATCTGTGATTTCGATTTATACCTTTGTTAGGAAAATAAGACAGCATTTGAAGCTTTAGGATCACTTAATAAACAGCGTTGATTTAGCCCTCATTTTCAGATTTGGGATGGGAATGGATCACATTCGCAGGTGACGCCAAGACCAACGAAAGCCGATTATCCTATAAACAAAAACATTTGCAAAAACAATATCTGACATTGTTAACTTCGTAAACTGTCCTCTGCATTAAAATGTATTATTTTCGTAAACTAAAATAAGAAACAAAATTCAATATAACATTCCATTATTTTTACGACAACACTTGCAATATATGTATGCAATATATGTCGGCAACGCAGTATTTCCGACAATAATAATAATAATAATAATAATAATAATAATAATAATAATGATAATAATAATCATAATAATAATAATAATAATAATAATAAAAACAATAATAATAATATCAGGAGGGGACAATTACCACTCGGCTGGAATTACGGAGATTCCGACAAATAAAGAATATTTCGTTATAGTTCAAATACGATAACGTAATAAAGAAAACCGCTATGAACAGTCGGAGGTTTAAATTACTGCATGGAATCTAGGCGCAAATACAACCCACATGATATAAGAAGAGGGACATTGATGTAAGGAGAGGGATCCTCAGTATTGCGACTGCATAAGCGGACGAAGGCATAATACCATAATGACGCGTAAACGACTTATGTTTGAGGGAATATTGAAAACGATCAAAGAGGTAATTCGGACCTATATACCATAAAAGAGTGGATTTCTACGAAGATCAATGTTTCTTATAGGTACATGATGTTCCATCCTCACCATTTTCCATTCACCGAATTGTTTTTTCAGACCTTTTCTGTTCGTATCAAATTAATAATTCACAAGACTGATGATCGATCTAGTTCTGTGTAGACAAGGCGCAAATTCTTCAGCGTGTAACAAATCTAACCGAGGTTTGCGTCGCAGTTGGCCACACTGTGCGTCACTGGCGGGACACGACGCCAGGCAAGGCAGCGAGGCCGGACCTGTCGCGTCGCAGTCTGCGAGCGCTCGCGCGCGCTGCATACGAACTCCAGCCGGCGCGCGGCCCTTCCGCTTCCACTCCGCGCCACGGCCAGTGGGTACCCTCGATCAAGCGAGCCTCAAGGCGACGGCACCACGCTGCGGGTTCCAATTAGGTCGGTTGGTTGATTGGTTGATTGATTGGTTGATTGATTGGTTGATTGATTGGTTGATTGATTGGTTGATTGATTGGTTGGTTTATTGATTGGTTGGTTGATTGATTGGTTGGTTGATTGATTGATTGGATTTATTGATTGGATTGATTGATTGATTGATTGATTGAATTGATTGGATTGATTGATTGGTTGATTGATTGGTTGATTGATTGGTTGGTAGTGATTCCAGGAGCGTCATTAGTCCCGTATGTGTAGTGCAAATCCCTCCCCCCCCGAGGAGTGGCGGTGATCTTCCCTCGAGAGATGAAGGTCCGAGATGAAGTTGAGTTTTCCCAACCAGGTACCTCCTACCAGTGGGGCACCGCCCCAGCCGGGACAAGCTCTCAGCTCCCGACCGGCCTTCCGGCATAGTGTAGTGCAGCGTTGTAGTGTAGTGCACATTTGTGTGTGTGTGTGTGTAATAATACAAGTAATAAACAAATGTATTTACTTAATATTTGCACACTCTGATTTTCGCCCTTTTTAATTGACAATTTTGGGCCCTTTTAAACCTGACAATTGTTATAAGACATTTGGGGAAGTGGCTGTTCGAACGATCTGGCATTTGTGAAATTGGTGACACACGAAATAAATTTTATTAATTAATGGTATCATTTGAATAACAATTTCATTATCCTTGGCTGTTCAATCCGTTTGCTAGTAAAATATGTCTTGTTAATACAGTTCAATGGACAAGAATCAAATATAGTTACCCTTTTCTCTTGTTTTAGATTGCGGTGTCTATTATTCTAAATAAATAACTATGTAACCGGACATGGAAAACATTAGTGGCCGAACCGACTCAACGCCAGGGATCGATGTCGAATTTTTAAAAATTGCATACGATTTTTTCTGAACATCGAGTTTTTGCGTTCGATTTTTCTACGTTTCCGATGTTTTGGTTTGTGGATGCAAAATTCCCACAATCACAATTTTGTAAAAGTTAAACTATCTAATGATATATCTAATAATTGATTAAATGCATGTTCAGCATTATCAGGTTCGCAAATAGTTAACCGCTATGAATCACAATATTAACTAACTAATGTGATTTACTGAATTGTTCTAAATATTGTATCAATGTATTACAAATCTTTATTATAAAATCATTACACTTCAAGTTATTAAAATTAAAATTTAAACTACTTCCACAGGCGTGAGTACCCTAGTTGCACCTATTCGAAACCTATGAACGGTTACATTGTCGGCATGTTGTGCCGGCTCGCAGCTACCGTAACAGCGTCTCCTAGCTGCCACGCTGCAGTGGTATCAGTCCGTAAACTTAACTCATGCAGTGTTTGCGTTAATCAGCAAAGCTCATGATACAGACCAATGTAATCTTCCACTATATCCAAGTGCATCTGTGGCTGGCGACCACCGTCCATTCCCTTCCAGGTCTCTAAACACTAGGTACAGGCAAAATCTCCAACACGAGCGCACCCGTTTTGTTTGAATGGCTGATTGATTGATTAATTAATGTTTCAATTATTATGATCATTAGTCCAGTTAGTAAAGTAAATATTTTATCACGGGAGGTGGCTGGGTCCTCCCGCACTGGATTATAAGATCGGGCACCGACATATACGCCGGATTACTGAGTATTTCAGACACTTAGGTACCTCCCCAGCGGATCCAGCTGGAACAAGCTGTAAGTGTAAGCCTCCGACAGGACTCCCGACGTGTGAGGTAGTGTATTGCTTGGAAGAGTGTAAGTGTGTGGGTGTGGGTGTAAGGAGAGAGGAGTGGATGATGATGAGGAAGCAAAGATCGCGTGCGATACGTGACTCGTTTGGCATCGCATCGGCAACCGCCTGGCAGTGATCGGGAAACTGCCAATCAGAGCAGCCGTCCGCGGCCGGTACAATTCTCCTCCCGACAGTGGCTGTCTAGCTAGTGTCGAAAATCCGCCACCGTCGAAACACGATCTCGACGACCTCCCGCGGTCGGAGAGACAGTGGCAATGTTGGCTCTGAGCCGGCAGGAGCGCTGCCGTCGCACCGCCGCGCCGCCGGGGAAGTTCCAGGCGCAGCGCAGGCGAGTTGACCTCCGCGGCCACCGACGCCAACCTCTGCGCCGACGACCTCTGGCCCAGCTGAGGCGGCGCCAATAACAGGAAGCCATCGGGCGTCGCCCAAAGCTTCGTCACGGACCGAAATACGCCGCGGCGGCGGCGGCGGCCCGCGCGCGCGCCCGCTCGTAATATAGCCAGATGCGAATCACGCGAGTGGATGGCTCACAGCGGAAGCCAAAGACGGACGCACTCGAGACTGCGTCAGCGAATTAACCATTCTTTAATACAGTCAGCGGCGGTATAGACATTATTTCGGTTCCGTTCGCTTCTCTTTTCTTATATATTGAAATATATAGATTTTAAATGATTTAGCTTGAGAGATTCATAATAGAATACTCGCTTAGATGTGATGTGATTGAAATATGCTAATGGTTTTGAATAAATGTATTAAAATTACAAAGCGCTTTGGACATGGCCCCATCTCCATTTTGCATTCCCTGCTGATCATAGGTGGAAATACGATTTATGATTTATATTAGTTGCAATATTATAAGTTTCGAGTCCCACTGACTGTAGTTGTGTTTGTACTTTGAACATAAATCGTTCTTCTAAGGACCGATCGGAACCAATGCCCTTAATACAACCAGTGTTTAATGCCATCTCGCCTCTATTGCAATCTTAGAAGCTTCAACACCTCAGATACTAAGGGGTTTGTACAGACTATAGCGACAGCACTGTTAATCTTCTGGGCATGCGCAGATGCACTAAACTGGTGCGAAATAAGAACCGCGCACGCACAGAAAATTGATAGTGCTTTAACGTTCGAGGTAGCACGAACTCCCCACTAACAACGCCATGGAAATAGTAGAGATCGGCATCAACCAACCCAAACCATCACTACCAGGTTAGCTCAGAGCCATCATTGCCGCTGTCTCTGCAGCGACATTGGCCGAGAGGTCCTGAGTTCCAGTGCGGACGGTGGGCTATTTTCGACGTGTCGGTGACCTAAACAACTTGGTCGAATTGAGTCGCTGTCTGGAGGATAATTCTGAAAGAAAAAAGTTCCGATTGTGCTGTTGGCTTTGCTGCATTTCAGTTTCAATCTCTCATAGACTATTTCAGACGATTTAACAACTTTGGACGAAGAAATTTCTAAATTCTCGTATTTGATTTACTAATATATTTATGCTTTATTCCTCCCAAAATCCCAAAATCACACATTCAAATGAACTAAAATAAAAAAGTAAATATCCTAGAAGAGATAGCTCGGGAACTAAAGAACTCTTTAGAAAAATGTATTGTTCGATAAACGCATGCTAGTCAACTCTAGTAATTTCAGTCAGCACCATGACGTCTTTACAAACACTTTTCAGTATTTTAAATGAATTGAACTCCAAATATCAAAAAATCAATGGAATGGACTTGATCAATGGATGTCTGATCAATGGATAACATTGCGCTCAGCCGCCATTCGGATGTCGCATGAGTAGGGTAACTACTTCCCACTAATATACCAGCATTCATTTAAACAATTTTTCTAAATATTCGGCAGTGAAATCGAACTTCTTATTAACCATAACACCGTAGTTAGGGGTAAGAGCTCCTCTTGATGATGATATACCATATATATCGTAATATTCGCAGGATCAGTTTTATGTACTTGCCGTTCGCGATTAAAAAACGGTCGTCATATCCAATAATGTAAATGCTTGTTAAAATCTTAACGCAAACAATTTTTTCCCCATCTTACACTTGAAATTATTACGGCGGCTGAGCCTAGAGAAAGGTGCTCATCATTCAAAAACGAAATAAAATTATCGGTCAAGATAACTGTCAATTCTATTACTCTAAGTGCTATTTCAATTAAATAACCTATTATCCGCTGTCGCAGTCAGCCCTGCACACAGTACATTTACAACACGCGACTTAGAGAACATAATAGTTGATTGACGAATTTTGAAGTAACATGAAATATGAAATAATGGAACGAGATAAATTTGCAAGCAATATCAAAACCAGAAAAAAACGTGGGTTTCGTCGTGACGTGCAACAGCAGATACCCCGACTTCAACAGGAAACTTCGCGGCTCTGCGCTCAACCCCGTACAACCTGAACGAAAAATTGAAAATGCTGAGACTACATGAAAGAAGTTCTCCAAAAGTCATAATATTCACTTCAAATTTGCTGGGACTAGTTTGGCCACTTGGTGTACGAAATTTGAAGAGCATCGTCTGAACGGTTTAGGAGCCAGCGTTGAGCATAGAACAAACACCGTGAAACAATTTTTCATCGTCAAGGACCAACAAAACATAGATTCTGACCAAAAGAGTTATCGGGGAAAGTCTTTTACTTCATACAGAAACAAGATTTATCCATATTTTCGAAATCAGTTTTTTCTGACGAAAATCGACATTATCCGCTGCACTATTACAATACTTCATCTTTCCTATACAATTAATACGTATAAGAGAACGTAAAAGCATTTTGAGCGTTGTCACGTCTCATTGGCCCACTGCGTTAACGCGGCGATGGGAGTGGGGCCAGGCAGATACAGGCGCCGGCGGATTGACGGGGCAAATATTGACGGCGCCGGGCGTCGCCCCAGGGAGGACGGCGCCTGCACTGGCGTCGCAGCGAACAAGGCGTTCCCTCTGCGCTTTATCGCTTCTGCGAAACGCGATCTCCCCCTTCCACCCCCCACCCCCCCCAACATATACACACAAACGTAGGGCTGTGGCCCCTACGTCTAGCGCGCTCGTTAACCCACCCACCATGCCGCCATCACGTGACTGATTATTCGTCAGGGCAATCGATTCCGGGCTCGTCAGCGGATAAAGTCAGTTGTCCCGTAAAGGTAGTACATGTTTATCGCGGAATAGGGGGCGGTGACAATTTCTCGCAGAATAGCGAGATCCGGCGTTGACCAACCAGTCGGTGGGCGGGGTTTTTCCCCAAGCAGGTATCTCCCATAAGTGGGGGAGCCAGCGCCCCAGCCAGAAGAAAGTCTACTAACTCCCGACTGATCTCCAGGTAGGTGTGGTAGTGTAGTTCTAGTGTGTGTGCAACTAAGAGGTGAGGATAGGACGAGGAAAAGTATGGAAAGATCGCGTGTAGTCCTTGGCCTGTTTTGTTGGGGTACTGCTCTGGCATTCGCCTGGTGTTGATCGGAGCAACCACGGAAAACCATCAATAACAGCAGCCGACCGCTGGAAATCTCCTAACGATTGAATTCGACCTTGCCATGCAGCTAGTGTCGAAAATCTTGCCCACATCGTTGGAATTGAATCCTATGACTCTCCGATCAGAAGCATTGCAGCGTCATCAGTTGATGGCTTGAGAAGCTTTAAGGGAATTAATATTTCTGTCTTGTTTTTGAACAACTAATTAGCGGATAACGTGAGCGCGAAAATTATGGTTTCTAATTAGCGAAAACTTTCTCCATTTTCCGGTGGTTTGGTTTGCCGCTTTTTCAGTACAATCCTTTCAGCTTGCTCTCGGGAACACTTAGCGAACACAGCTTGAATCGTAACAGAAATGTGGATCGGGGCGCCCGGAGAAGAAATATGGACGAAAGGAAGGGGAGAAGAGGGAAAGGAAGAAATGGGATAACGATGTAACGAGTATTATTTCAATCAGAATGCCCCAAATCCAATACGTTGGGCTGGCCTGCTCCACGATCTAATGCCTTCTCCTCTTCCTCGAACTGATCTTTTCTTCCTTTGTTTGAATTTTCCTTCCCATCTTCAATTTTATTTCATTTCCACTAACTTCGTTTCAATACTTTTACCTCAAGTTAGAATAAAACCTTCCCTATGAAAGACACCTTGATCTTACTGTAGAACAGGGTTGTCCAACTGGCGGTTCGCGCTGCCATTTCCCGAGTCGCAATACGTTTATTAGACAAACGCGAAAGTCCCTTGCATCAACGTCGGGCGACAATATTACGCCTAGCGCGCGCGCCTTGTGTGGGTCCACATTTCTTAATAGTAGGTTAGGTTTAGATTTAGGTTTAGGTCCTTAAAAATAGGTTGAGTTTAGATTTAAGGATTTTGTTTCTACTAAATTGAAAGGCATCCCAATGTGTGTCACTGCGTTATCCACGTTACGGCATGATATCACGCATGGTTCCATCCCCCTCGTCGTTTCAGAGCAGCCGGGCACAGTGCCGAGATCAACAAGGGGGAAGTGAGGTGAATCGCCTGAGCAGTGAAAATATGGCTCGCAACAGTGTTAAAGGTTTAGTTATGGCCCTTTTGGTCTTCCAAGTTTGACACCCCTGCTCTGGAAAAATTCGCGTTCGTTTGTACCCCCCCTTTTTCTTAATGTTTCCTTCATTTTTCTCGATCCACCACAGCCGTACCCATTTAATGTTGCCTAACATAAATTATTCCGTGCACATGGACTCTCACGCGTAATCGTTATTCCCATCACGCCTGCTTAGACTAGCTAATTTGGCTCCGTTCTGCTGAACATTTCACTGCTTCACTTTGCTCGTATCTGCCCCTGGACGAGTCTCCTTTATCTTTGCGATGCCATCCTTCCTGCTTTGCGCCACCCGTCCCGTTCGTTTCATCACGACTTACCCGAATCTATCTCATCGTGCTCATTATAATTCTCGGCCCACAACATAATTAGACCCTTTGTTTGTCCTAATTTACATAGACGGGCCAGTAACAGAAAGTTTAGAACAGATTGCGGTAAAATGAAATTAAAAGACAATGCAAGGAAGAAATAAAACAGAGATATAAATCAGAGGGAAAAGAAAGGTGAAAAATTAGTGTTAGAGAGTGAAAAAAATATAAAAAGGAAAAAACACAAGGGCAGGACCTCCGATAAAAAGGGGCAGCGTCGAAAGATATATGAACAGCAGCGGAGGGTTCTCGGCGCGGCAGTATATCACGGAATCGAGGGGAAGACATCCAAGCAACGGGCCCCGACGCTGACCGCAGGGCTGTGGCCAGGACTCAATCGGACGGCGAGGGGCAGTATAGAGTGGTATGTGTGCGTGGGAGGGGGGCCCATGGGGCGGCTAGGGAGCGCTCCAAGAGCGGGAATGGCGGTGTCGAGGTAGGTACAGCGCGGAGAGAGAGAGAAGGACGTGGACGGAGCGGGCGCGATGGAGCTCTGGGCAGGGAGACGCCATGGCCAGGCGGGACAGAGACGGGACAGAGACGGGACAGAGACGGCGGCGAGGTGGAAGCGAGGTGTGGGTGAGGTGGGGCAGAGGTAGGGCAAAGGCAGGGCAGAGGTGCGACAGAAGCGGGGTGAGGCGGAGGCGAGGCGGGTACGAGGCAGGTGCGAGGCGGGGGAGAGGTCGGGACTGATGTTTGTATTTGGGCCTGGGTCTTGGTCTAGGTCGGTATTGCGCTGCCTTTCAAGTTTTATCTGCCTGGCATTCCGTCCATTATCTATCTCATAATCAATTTCATCATCGTACCATCATCCAATCAACTTAGGAAGACCCCGACAAGATGCCCTGAGGAAGACCACGACAAGATGATCGAAACGTAGGCAACACAACTTTCGACGCGGCGTCACCCGGACAGCGAAGATCACGACTTCAAGTGTATGTTTGCTCCAAATGTGAAGAGCTTGGAGTAAGAAATTGAGTACAATATTGTGTAACAGTACCAACGAGCTAGAATATACTACGTAGATTGAGTGTCCCTACATTTTCAGCGCTCTTGGTGGAGGCTCGCCTAACTAGTGGCCGCCATGTTTTTTGAAGTCGAAACATACGAGGGGCGGTGTAACCAGGGTGTCCGCGACGAGCGTCCGTAACCACCGCCGATCGTAAAGCTAGAATACTTGGTTTCTCAGAGGGCGCTTCTTTGACTGCAAAAGACATGGATTCAATTTGCTTCAAAAATGGAGGCGCTTCAGCCACTCTATGTAGTATATTCTAGCTTGTTGGACAGCAGTAAACATGCAGCAAAGGCTCAACTTCATATCCACAACAACAACAACAACAACAACAACAACAACAACAACAAAGAGCTGATAACTTTTCAGTCAGTGTCAGTGTAAGAAGCTAAAGAGAATTTAGCCATGTGATTGTCCTTTTTCCAAACTCTTAACAATTCGTAATTTATAAGAAATTTAGCCAATTGTTGCTACATAAATGTTTATTTTGTTGGATAAATGAGTGTTCTAAACAAATATAATATTCTTAAATAGTATTATGTAAAATGCATTACATTCATGATTTCGGTTCCTAGTTTTCTTTAGCCTCGATACTGACACTGAGGAGAAAGGAAACACCTGATAAAAATTAAACCCAAATTCTGATCACAAAAGTTATTTAGTAGTAAGAACATTCAAAAACAATTTAGTGCTTTCACAGCGAGATCACCCAGAAAAAATGGACAGGACAATATAAAATGTGTGAGCATTACTTAGTTTCCTTTATCCTGAAAAGGTGCAAAAAAAAAATAACTTGTTCACTTTCTTCTCTGACCGATTCAATTATATAGAATATTAATATAATCACGGCAATCACATTTGGTGGTAAGACACGAATTTGACACACAATAGTTGAAAATAGATATAAATGTGGCTTCTTGTTATCGTAAAGTCGAGAACAGAACCCAGTAATAATTTCGAGAATGTACGTCCATAAGAGTAGAAATATCTCTACAGTTAAACAAATTAGAAAATTGCATTATTAGAATGTAAACTGATAATAAAAAATACAGTTATCACGCAAAATGTGTCGAATATCTCCGCACCTTCATTCCACAATATACTATACGCATTTGGACCGTTGCAACCTGCAGCTCGTGTGTTCGCGCCACCCTTCCACTAGATTTTCCTGCTCACTTCACACGGCCCGTCTTCGCCAGCGAGGTGGTGCATCGTGGTCGACTGCTCCGCGCCCGATGTCGCCACGCAATGCCCCTCCCCCGCTCACTCGCGCCTTCCTCCAGCGTAACCCCGCGCCCGCGCCTCGTCCCTCCCTGCTGCATCCAGCGGCGATAGCAGCAGACGGCGCGGCGGTTGCAGACGTCGGCTTGGATTTATCGCCGGGGCAACGAGGCAACAACGGCGGCGGGAGGGAGAAGGAGAAGGGGAAGGGGAAGGGGACAGGGGTTGAGGTGGGGTGGGGACGTGGGTGGAGCCCGGAGCCGGTGTGAAGGCCTGTAGGATGGAGAGATAGACACAGAGAGAGAGAGAGAGAGAGAGAGAGAGAGAGAGAGAGAGAGAGAGAGAGTGAGTGATAGAGAGAGTGATAGAGAGAGTGATAGAGAGAGGCAGACAGAGAGTCAGAGACAGACAGAGAGACAGAGACAGACAGAGATACAGAGACAGAAAGACAGAGACAGAGAAAGACAGAGAGACAGAGGGAGAGAAAGACAGAGAGACAGAGGGAGAGACAGAGGGAGAGACAGAGACAGAGGGAGGGAGAGACAGAGACAGAGGGAGAGGGAGAGACAGAGACACACACACACAGACGCACACACACAGAGACACACACACACAGAGACACACACACATAGAGACACACACACATAGAGACACACACACATAGAGACACACACGCATAGAGACACACACACATAGAGACACACACACATAGAGACACACACACACACATAGAGACACACACACACACATAGAGACACACACACATAGAGACACACACACACACATAGAGACACACACACATAGAGACACACACACAGACACACACACATAGAGACACACACATAGAGACACACACACACATTGTCACTAGGATGCTGCTGACGCAAGAGTTTTGGAGTGCGGTAGCCACCTATGCCGCAAAGGTCCTGAAGACGCTCCGCTCCGAGGAGCAGTTACGAAGAAGACTCCCGTAATATTTCGGTGAAGTGCGAAAAGCCCATCCTTCCTTCTCGCGATGCAATGCCTGACGGCGGTTCCGCGGGAAGGAATAGGAGGAAAGGGAGGGGTTTTTAGTGGGTAGGCATATGCTAGCTATGAATCTCACACGCTGCGGGTTGCAGGCCCCGCTGTGTCTTTAGAAGATTTTCCCCTGCCCACGTATAAAAAAAACACACACACACACACACAGAGACGAGACACACACACACACAGAGCCTGACGGGGACGAGGTGAGAACGATGGTGGAACCGAAGTGCAAAAGAAGAGCGAGAGGCTCGAAGGGGACTGAAGCAGGGGCGAGAACGATGGCCAGAGGTGGTAGGGGGCAGAGGGACGGGTTGGGAGCAGTGCCGGTGCCAGGCACGGGGAGATCGGGCTGTCATCCGGGGCCCCGCAAGTCAAAAGACCCGATGGGACTGATGGGGGAAAATAGTAAAACATTTAAAAAGAAATTAGAATTCGAGAGAATCGTTATTGTAATTTTATAAATCGCGGTACTGTAGTCTGATATTTCATAGAATTTTCAATTATTTTTTTTATCTTACATATTTAAATATAATTCTTACCAGAGACAGGAAAAATATATAGTATGAAAAGTCAAATTATATACATAAAAACGTAATGAAAACAGTAAGAATATGTAATAAATATCTAAAATCGTATATAATATGTAATATTAAAATACTCTAATTATAAAATACATTTACGTTATACAAAATTACTTTGATAACATATTTTTTAAATAATTTTTAAAATAATACAAACGTTTTAAAAATCATTTGGAGAGCACAAGTTGATACACACTTTCAACCATACAACTTTCCCGACAGAAAACAAATTAATCTATTGCTATCCACAACCGTACTTTAGCAGCCAGACGTTGGTGCATATAAGCAAGGTTATATGCACTTTGACCCAGACCAGCCCAGCCCAGTCGATAGTGATATCCACGACTGGCAAATAATCACTGCAGCCTGCAACATTCGTAGCGAAGTGTTACACGTCGGCGATTGCCAAATTTTCTTGGAAATTAAGTTTAAAGGTCACGAAACGTGGCGACAATGACGCTTTTCCCTCCGAAATTTAAAAATAATGAAGAAAAATTGACGATTTAAAAAAAACTTATTTTCATAAAAAGTAAGTAAAAACATTTATAGAATAAAAAAAATATTTTCTGAAAATATCAAAATATGTGAAATATGTAATATAGTACTAAAATATGTAAAAATATGTAACGAAAAAATAGGATATTGGTTTAGGAGAACGCCGAATCGCCGAGAAAACAATTTTGAGAATGGTAAGCAGAAAGAGAAAAAATATGTAATTTCATAAAAACATTGCTTCTAGTCATTACTTATATGATATAACTCTATAAAACGAATCGAAGTAAGCTAACATGAAAATAGGTTCTTCTGAAATTCATATTTATTATTTCATGTATTGAACAAGTGATTTTATTAAACAGTAACTAGACACAACAAGTATGTTTATCGTCCTATGCTCACCATGGAAATTGTGTTAATTGATCAGTAAATACTTTTACTTGAATCAAATATTTAAAATATATTTCCAAAACATTTCCTATCTTAAACAATTTTTTTTAAATTGTTAGAATGAAATAACTCTTATAGTTTCTTGATAGACCTTTAAATTTTTAATTTTTTTTGACGGAAGGGTATGTTTCAGTACTGCCCCGGGTCCAATATTGCCTAGCTCCGGCACTGGGTGGGGGCGGGGCGATTCAAGAAAGACGATCGGCGGCGGTTGCAGCTCCGACTGCACTCCCCGGTCCGCACATGCAGCGTTGGGCAGCGGAGGATTCGGGACTCGACTTACAATTTGCAGTTCCGGAAATGAATGGGCGAACCGGGCGTAGTGGCCAGCGCGCCACCTTAGCACCTCTGGGCTCCGGCGCTCAAATCCGACCACCACATGTGGGAAACGTTGTGGAGAATCAGGTTTTCTATGTTTGCTTTCTTTTTTCCTTGTAGGGAACATCGCTTCAACAATACTATATCATTTATTATGTCTCCAAAAGAATAATTTACTCATTAACTAATTCTCAATCTGTAATATCAGGCAAACCTGATAACTCACAGAGTCAAAGATAAAGATGTAGTGATGGACATGATACTCGTCGCCAAAACTTCCATTCAATATTTCAATATGTTTCTAATCGCAAAGAGATTTTCGAAAACATAATACTAGATGAGTTTCTAGAATTAAGAATAGATTAAAAATCATGTACCGCTAAAGAATTTTGAAGAAGAAGTGATCTGATTCCACTTGATCACATTCTTTAAAAAAACAACAAAAAAACATGACATCTTTTTGATGATGGGGTGCCACAAATGTTGCAAACTTTGTAGCAATATGTGAGGCGGAGTGACAAGTAATCATTATCACCACTAAATACTAATATAGACTTGCAGTGCAAGTCAAGAAGTTATTACAATTTCATTTTTCCTAAAGATTTATTCTCTCGATTTCATGCATATTAAAGAAAATCAAACCTCTGTTCCCTGTTTTTTTACGCTCTCAATTCGCGAATCGAAGTTCCGAGAAATACATACTACGTAATTAAAAATTATCAAGACACTAAATTTTTGTGTACAATTCGACATGTCCGCAATAACCCAGAGTACAAATATCGGCAAATGAGTTCATAATATGCTCCTCTTTTTAATCCAGATAACGAAGCGGGAGTCTACCTTTGTTTTCGCTCGCAATGAGCTTCTCCTAAAAGACCAAGCACCATGAAATCGCCCAGCGAATAATCCGACAATACGAGCGACCCGTGCGTCTTTTCAGCTCGCCGTTCAGCGACGGGACATAAGAAGCAAAAACAAAAACAACAACAACAAGTATTAGCCGAACCCTGAAGACAAGCTGTGTTCGCGTACTCAACCATGGCCTTAATTACTGCATCGCACGCTGTCTTTATCCACGCTTCACGTCAACCGAATCAGCATGACATGCATCGGGCGGGACAAGGAGAGACTCATTAGTTGTTCGCTGTTCGTGCGGCCAGTGGATGTGACCTGGCGCCGGGCGCCGGGCGGGCCGTGCGGGCCGTGGCGGGCGTGCGGGCGCTAGCGGACTCGCCGTCGCTGCCGGTCGTTCGGAGAGACGCTCGGCGGACGCACGGACTGGACGCGGACGACGGGATGCACCCATTAAAATAAATACTCTTCGCTTAGTGTTGTCTTGACCTATGAAACCGATAATCTCGCTCGCGTAGCTCCCGTGCCCGAACGCCTGCATGCACGAGCGCATTCACGCAGCACGCGGCTAGATCCTGGCTCTGGACGGTTCCTAACATTAAACCACACTGTCCGCAGTTCTGCCGCACGGGAAAATTAAATATTACTAAACCGAGCTGCACGCCGGACTCACAGCCCACGCTTTCGTGCGTATCTTAGCATCTCGGTATACGCAGGTTAATGGACATACCACCAGTCTTCGTGCAAAAAAAAGAATACGGTGAACACTTCCACCTATCTCTTTTGACGAACGAGAGAGTGGTCTTTAGTGGTACAGGTTGTTGTGTGTGGTGTGCGTGCCTTGTGTGTTGGTGTTTTTTGAAGAGTTGTGGGTGAGGATTCTTCTCTCTGGGTAGTTTGTGTTTTTTTTTTTTTTGTTTTTTTTTGTGTTTTTTTTTTTTTTTTTTTTTTTGTGTGTGTGTGTTG
>BOPP01000001.1:29162917-29182369 GCA_017312745.1 Gryllus bimaculatus | reverse complement strand
AGCAGCCATGCTTTGCGAGCTGAGCCCCGGTGATAGCGCAAAGGACAACCACCCAGTTCTGTGCAAAAAAGAACGGACACTCACCTATCTTCTTTTGACGAGCGAGAGAGGGAGGGACAGTGTGTGTGTGTGTGTGTGTGTGTGTGTGTGAGAGTGTGTGTGAGTGAGTGTGAGTGTGAATGTGAGTGGGTGTGTGAGCAAATAAATATTTAGTGTTCCCAGACTCAGAAACTATTACCACCATTTTTCCAGTGAGTGTACAATTCGAAACGGCTTTAACGGCTGGTAGCATATTCCTTAGGGTCTTGCTGCCACACGATGACAATACTGTGACGTACACAATGCCGCACTGAGTTACAGAAATCAGTCGCTACGCGCGGTGGGCATAATAGTATCAAATATGTGCATTATTCAAAATCAAAACTGTTTCATTGTTTTTGGATTTTTCCCGAGTTTTTAGTTATCTAACTAAGCAAACAACTCTTACATGGTCGGATGTTACTTAGTCTTTTCCGAATTCTGCTTGCATTGTAAATTTGTAATATAAATATATTAAAATATTATAATTTGTAATAACATTTTTTGTTACGATTTATAGGAGTTTGTTTTACACAAATGTATTAGGTTTAATCTTTAAATACACACATTGATTCAAAGAAGATTATCTTTCTTGATTTACAGGGTCGGAAATTGAATATTCTTTTTGTGTGGAAATGGACATGCATTTATTAGATACATAATTTTTTGCTCGCGATTAGGCCGACTAGGACCACGCGTGCATGCACCCTGCATTTACCGGGGCTCAGTAACGTTACCTCCCTGGCAGGTGCATGTAATTTTATCATGGGATCAGCATTTGGCTACATCCGATTTTTATCCCCCAGGGTTGTTACCTATGGAGGTATGGAAGATGAAATCATGACGATTGTGAGTGGTTAAAGGACGTACAGACCTACGCAAATATTCGTACACCCTTGCCCAAGGAGGGACTTGAACCCGCGATCATCCGGTCCGAGTCCTCCACGGCACTGATCTCCGCTGACCTCCGCTGACCTGATCTGATATCTGATCGGCAGTTACATCATTTTATTTATATTATTTATCAAAATCGTCAAAACTCAAAACGTCTGCAGCAGGTTACAGAATCATATCGCCCCCTCCCCAGTTTACGCTGCACGGGACCCATTACACCATAGTAACAGGGTAATAGTCGGGCACCCTACCAGTACCCACAAACAGTTGCGTCCTTCGGCGCTGAAGCGGCGGGCAGGGGAGCTGCTCCCGGGCGGCGACGCAGGACGGAGTGGGCGGGGGCGGCGTTAACCCGCGGGGCGACAGGGATCTGGCAGGTTAATCGCCGTCGATCACGCCGCCGCCGCCGCCGCCNCTGCGCCAGCCGGGGGATTTGCCAGCGGCGGCGCGGGCGGCGCGGGCGGCGCGGGCGGCGCGGGCGGCGCGGGCGGCGGAGGCGCTGGCGAGGTGCCCGTGGCGGCGCCCGGGCCGGCTGACTCATTTGTTTATCGCATCAGCTGCGTCCCCGCGCATCGCCCCACCCCCTCCTCCGCTGCCTTATCTGGCCCAACACCCAGCCGCCCCGATGACACAGGAGCCCGCAGGCGCCACCACAATGCGCCGCGAAGCGTCAACCAGAAAGTTGGTGTCATATGGGTCGGCAGCGCCTCGGCGCAACGGCACCTCCGTACGGATTCCGCCCCGAGTATGATTGTTTGTTTCCAGTGAAGCGGCTTTGTGCTGATCGCCAGAATCGAACATTGGAGATCATATTGGTGAATGCAATTCAAACTGGTGTTTATTAATTTTTGTATTACAGAACTGTTACATCGCCGAAACGCAGCGAAAGTTAGGAGAGAAAATCCGCGTGCAACACTTGTACCCTATTTCATTAAAAATTACGTGTACTCTGTGTGAGTTGATATGTGACCGCGGCAAATAATTGCATCACCTTTCACAATTTAAATTATCTTACTCGTTTAATAATTTATTATTTTATAGATAAGTTCATAACATTTCATTTAATGTTTGCAAATTTTATTACAATTATTATCATAAAAAAGCTTCATTACAAACAAGAATACTTGAAAGGAGAGTTCTGGCTAACATAGACTTCATTATTTCTCTCTCTTTTCGGAATAATTCATTGCATTTACTACACAGTATTTTCTGGTCATATGATTTTCAAATGCGCATTCACCACAGTTATAGAGCACTCTTGATTAGTTTTTCTATTCTTCTCACGACGATGTACAGCACATCTACATCTCATTGCTCCTTTGTCCGTCAATATTATCCCTCCAGATTCAACTAAATGTTGAAATCCGCTAATTTCTATATTTATACTATAATTTTTTCATAAAAACAAGATTGCGTGAAAATGCAATTTCTTAGTATTCGAGTAGACATAACATATATTCAAAGCGTATCGGGCTGTATCTATGCAACCTTCCCATTTACTAACTCACCTCGCCATTTTCTCGTCAGGTGGCAGGATACCACCCTACTGGCTTTAATTTACTAGAGTCCACCAAACATTACTTGAGCAGTATCGTTAATAGTGAAATGAAAGATTTTTACTTATGATAATCACACATCACATTTGATGTTCCTGAACATTGCACGGCCTGTTCTAATTCGCAATCTTCTCAACATATTGACAGAAGCTTCAATTCGGCACCCAGTCGAATTCTTATTTTCACTTCCGTAGTTTCATGGACTCTAATCTTCGCGTCATATATCCCTACTATACCATTCTCTCCCATCCTTTTCTTCTTACCCTCGCATTTCCCATTCACCCGTTCTCTTCCGATCCGATCTTCGCGTCCCTCTCGTCATTCCATTTTTCTCTTCACTCCCAATCGTCTGTTCCCTCCCGTCCTCGTCTTCACATACTTCCATCTTCCCTTTCTCTTTATCTTTCTTGTCCCTCCGCATTTTTTTTTCTTTTTCGCTTCCAATCCTATCTTTGTCTCTGTCTCTTGCCCGGCCTCCCTGTCCCCCTGCCGCGAGGCGTGCAGTAATTTATGGAGCTCCCGAACGACGTCTGGGGCGACGCGAGAGCCGCTTCTTTTGACGCGATTCGTCGTGGCCCAGCGCCCCGGCCGCGCATTCCGACACGCCTCGCCTCTCCTCGCCTCCCCCGGCGTCGCCGCACCGCGCGGCCAGATGACGAATCAATAGCCGCCAACCCTCGCAAAGCGGAACACGTTGCGCCTTTGGGGCCGCCGAAAGGCTTGAAGCGAAATAAATCACTGCTGCACAGGGCAACGTTTCGTTTTCCAATCAATAACACACGTAATTGAAGATTAATGTTTCCTTAGCATTAGCTCTCATACAATAATTCGTTCCTTAATGGTTACAGTTACGTCACTCGTCGTTTTAACACTCGGGCATTCAATCCCCAACGAAGTTGGGCGAGAAGGAGAACTGGATGAGCGAAAGAACAGTTGATTGCTCTTTTATTGTCAAAATGATTAATTTTTGATCGTTCTTTCATGAAACCGTTCCATCCTGAGGTTACAGTTATGCCGGTCAAGATTTCATTACGAACATAGCCTTTGAGATCAGATAGCTCTATGCCAATCTTTGGCAAACATGAAGATATTACCATTCCAACTGTTCTCTGACTCTTTGTTAACGATTCCTTATTGTTGTAAGGTTTGTTATAAGGACTCTTATAATTATTTGGTCTTATAACTCAATTTCAGACATATGATGTAGAACTACTGTATCTGTTGCCATTAAATTCAGATACAATTCTGAAGTTCTAAAGAATCATTACTATTACCACAGAAAAGAATTGACGAAAATTAATGAGAGGGAGAGAAAATATTTGGACGGCTGGAAAGTAGAAGAAGATGATATTTTCACATTTCCATTTATTTGGTATATGTAAGTTATAAGTATATGTACGGCAAATAATCTTTTATCCATAGAAGTCCGTAAGTATTTGAAAAATTTAAAATGCTTTTCTAACCTGAACATTATATGTCGAGGGAACAATTCAAATTGAATAAAATATTTATTGAATAAAATGCGACTCGATCACTGCAACTATAGGCACAATTACAAATGGTTTAAAAAAGAAAACTGCAGTACTATAAAAAAAGTAAATGAGCACGAAAGACCATTGGGCGTTTTGCTTTTGTTCGCGTTTAAAATTGACATAATTTTTCCGCGGCAAATGTGAAAACCTGCGAGAAAAAAAAAGAGTACTTCCACAACCTCTTTTACGCATTCTGTGCACGCTTGACCTTTACGTTCATCCACCACTGCCGCCAAGGCCAACGGCTAATCCGAAGAGGGCGGTGACGGTCCAGCGAAGAGTTCAAGAAACTGCGACAATTTCCTCACCGGTTGCCATTCGGAGACCGCTTTGGCATTTTGCATAACTGGTGCTGCGACCTTCAACTACATAACTCACTTCTCATCCGTTCCCGGGGCCTCCGAGTCCCAACTTCTCTTTTTTCATTCCTGGGTACTCTAAATCGAGGTTTCCTATTTGATACATTAGGCACATGATGCATTTCACATCAAATCGCTCATAAAACATCACCATTTTTTAACGACTTTAAACTTGTTTATAAGGTCTAGGGTTCAAAACAGGTGAGGCGCATGTTTTTCTTTTTTCCCTACTCTCACTCCTTTCAAAAATACTTTCAATTATTATTCCGGATGAATCCTGTACTCGCTAATTTTTAAACAAATTTGGCGCATCTAATTCCTTCCGAAAAATACAATTTCACCTAAATTAAACCTATAATGATGTTATTTCATGTGATGAAGAGGTAAGTTTCGGAAATGTAATATTTAAGTATTTAAAATATATTTAAATATTTAAAAAGCAAGTTTTCTCATTAGTTCGACACTTAAATTATTTAGAAATAATAATCACTGATGTACTTCCAATATATTTCACCCTAATGTATGTATTACATATACATTCCAAATTTCAAAATGGGACAAAAAGAAATAATAAAAAAATATTTTGATGATGGGAACACGGACGCTGGCCGGCTGTCCGACTGGGTGTCTGGTCGCACCACGGGGCATCAATGACACAACGTTAAAACATACAGCCAGCATGAGATTGTCATGTTACGAATCGCAGAACCATGCACACGGTCGACAATGGAAGAGTTCTGATGAAACTTTATTCTGCGATTTATTTACAAACAACTGAAATAAGGAGGATCTTCCTGAAATACGGAGCAGCTTTCTTTGTCAGATACGAGATTCCGAGTCAGTTGTGTAAACAGAGGTATCCGAGAAACACACGTGATTTTATGTGTCGTTAGTGACCACGGAGAGACAATGATATCAATACTATTGTTACTTCCATTATCTTGATGTATAAACCAATAATTGCAGAAGTGTACCTTCAGGAAGTTACAACCAACATTCTTGAGAAGTTGAAAATTGTCTTGTTTATCGTCAAAACAATTTTAAATGTTATATGTATCTGAAAAAGAGGTTAACAGAATTCCTTCTCATGAGGAGTTCAGTAAGTTTTCTGACGAATGCTTCAATCGTCCAAATTTTTAATACCGTCAATATATTGACATAGAAAGTAAGAACAGTGCTCTTGGAATTTTATTCGTAGTATTGACAAAAAAATTTTAATAAACACAAAAATCGACAACCAATTTTGTCTCGTATAGCATAATGGTTGTCTGCTCGTATAGCATAATTTGCTTAGAAAAAATAAAAATATAAATGCTTGTAAAGCAAAAATTTAAATGCTTGTAAGGTAAAGGATATGACGGACAAGAAGAAGCAGATGGAGAACGTGCAGAAGAAAAAGAAAAGAACAGAAGAGGAGAAAGATAGGACCAAAGGAGGAAGAGAGGAAGGAAAATATGGGAAACAGGCGACAAAAGGAAAAGTGGAAAACGGAGCTACGGAGGAGAAAAACGAAAGAGCGATAAAGGGGAATTATGTTGACGGAACGCAGAGGAAGACGGGAAAGAAGAGAGGAGGAGGACGGAGTAAGGACGGAGTAAGGACGGAGCAAGTAAAATGATGTTCAGACAGGAGAGAAGAGAAGCTATTACGGATACTGGTGGGAGTCGTGAGCAGGGAGAGGCATGGGGGTGTGTTGATGTGGGAGGAACAGTGGCGTAGATGGGTTGGTGACACGCCCCCCCCCCCAAACACACACACACACAATCAATCAATATAATTTACACTATAAAAACAACACAAATTTGGTAATTAAAAACAAAAATGTGTTTATCTTGTATGCTCCTATTATTTCGAACCTATAATAATTAGGTATTTAAAAACTCTCAATAATTGTCCAAATTTAACAATAAAACCAACGTTAGTAAAATTACTTCAAATACGTAAGCTGCATCCTTTATCTTCATAATATTTCAATACTATAAAATTCTTTAATAACAGTATCATAAATGTTTCGTCGAAATTGGCAAATGCGGTATTTAATAACAACGTTCATATTATAATTTAAAAATTAATTAGTAAATTTAAATTATAATTTTCACGGAGAGTCACCCTTACAATGATGACTCCTGGTCAGATTGCCCCTCTCCCCCCTTCGCCCACTTAGCTACCCAACTAGGATTTGTGTGTGTGTGTGTGTGTGTGTGTGTATTTTTAACATCTTTGGGTGCCGTATTGCACCTAGGTGAGGTAGACGAGAGACGACGAGCGTAGCTCCAAACTTTAGATAGTCTTACATTATAAAATATTATACTTTACTTATCTAATATACAGCAAATCTCTCAGACATCCTATCTACTCTATACTATATCTATATAAGCCATTTCAAAAATATATACACATCCACAACACGTTATAACCTTTACCATCTGCATACATATTCGATTTATCCACCATTTAGCCGGCACGGCTTGAACAAGTCTTACCGCGTTACCTTCCCTGGCGCGGAGAGCAGGGTGGTCTATATCTAGTCAAAGTCACGTTATGTGTAGTTGGAAACTTTAATTTCGCATGTGCACATAGAGATCTGTGCATTAAATGAGCATTTATATATATCAATATTTGTAATACATGGAATCAAACAGTATTTGAATTTAGTTCCTCTACTACACGTCCGCATTGTGGGTAGTGTTCCTTAGGATCGTGCACAAACCTCTCGTAATCCTCGTGTGTTTCATGGAGGTTGTGCGAGACTAGCAATTCCGGAGGTCCTACGCAGACAGATGGCCATGACTTATTCCACCAGATCTGCACACACAGGTAAGTCATTCTCCATCAATTTTCAATGTTTCCTCTGGTTTAGGGAATTATATTGCCCCGCCTGGAACGAGTTTACCGACGAGGTACATCAACGCCAGATCACGATTTCTTTTCTCTCGAAGTCTTCCAAGAAGCATTCTTCGACTCCCAATATTGTCGAATCCAGTAAGGTTCCGTGTGCATCGTGATTTCCCGTAAAGTACGAGATATTTACAGCTTCCTCTGCTAGGTCATCAACTGCTCATCCAATCAGGGACATACACATCTGCATTGTGACATTCAACTTTCCGATTGGATGACACCGTAACAGCTGATTTACCGCAGAGGCAGCTCTATACTGTGATTTTCACAACTCTGCCCCTGACACGCATCAGCTGTTGACAGTTGCATCCAATCGGGAGCTTAAACGTCCCCATAGTGATATCACTATGGTGACGTTGAAGCTCCCGATTCGATAAAACCGTCAACAGCCGATACCTGCCAATGGCAGAGTCGCGTAAATCGTAGTGTAAATAAATCCACGTATAGTATGTCGACTGGAAGAACGCGATCCCAGGCGCATCCCGGGCACAGGAGATGAGGACACGTGACGCTGCTCAGCGCCAGTCGCTTCCTGGCACTCCGCCTGCGCGGCCTGGGCCTGGGCCTGGAGCAGCGGATCGCCAGCCGCCGCCGCCGCCGGCCGCCGCAGCGGCCGCCGCCGCTCGCCGCCGCCGCCGTCCGCCGCCGCCCCGCCGCCGCCGCCGCCCAGGCCGCCGCGCGCGCGCCGCGCCGCCGCCGCCGCTCCCGCCGCCGCCACCGCCGCCCCGCCGCCGCCTGCGCCGCCGCCGACGTCGCCAGCCTCCACGCCCGCCGCCGTCAACTCTCACTTCAGGGCTGCGCGCGAGCGCGAGCGGCGTGCGCGCGGGCGGCGGGCGCGCCGTGCAAAACGGAGTGCGGTACCCGGATTCTCGCCGCCAGCTGTGGGGCTTCCCCTACCGCTACCGCGGCGACAACCGCGGGCGCCAACCGGACAGCCCTGCAAATCGACGTCGCCGGGCCGCCACGGGCGGCGGCCGGCGCGGCTCGGCGGGGGCGCGGCGGTGGCGGCGGGGATGGTCATGGCCGGTGGCCGGCGGCGGTGACGGCGGTGGCGGTCGGTAGCGGCGGCGGCTGGGACGGGCGTAGGGCGGGGTTGCAACGCGTGGGGCGGCGTGGGGGGCGTGGGGCGGCGTGGGCGGCGTGGGCGGCGGGGGCGGCATGGGGCGCGCAATGGGCGGCGGCATGGGGCGGTGTGGGGCGGGAAGTGTGGGGCGGGGATAAGCGTGGGGCGGCGGTGGGTGGCGGGGAGAGGCAGGGGGGCGGTGGCGGTGGCGTCCGCGGCAGTGGCCCCGGCACAGCGTCAACTCTCCGCTCTGCGAGGCAGGCCCCGCGCGCAGGCCACCCATTTTGGGATACGACGATTCAATGCCAACCTAGATACGGATGGAAGCGCGAAATCGGCATCTCCTTCCACGATTCATATTTCGCTATCGTTATTAGTCCCGTAAGTGTGGTGATCGTTTCCTCGTTGAATGATGAAGTCCGGTGCCGATATTCATTTTCCCTCGCCGAGTTCCCTCTCCGGGTGTCTCCCACCGCTGCATTCCGGTCAGGCTCTCGAAAGCTCTAGAATGTTCTTCCGACATGTGTAATGCATGTAAGTGTGTGTAGTGTGTGCGTGCCGTGTCTGTGAAAGGGTGAGGATAGATCAAGGAAGAGGAAGGAAAGAACGCCCGTGGTCCGTGGTCTGTTTGTTAAGAGTACTGCTTCGGCATTCGCCTGTTGATGATCGGAGAAACCACGAAAAAGTACCGAGCATCCGGCCGCTAGAATTTTCATCCAGACAGCAACAGAATCGACCTTTCTAGGTAGTGTCGAAAGTCCGCCCCGAAATTCATAAAGAAGGGAAGGAAGGAAGGAAGGAAGGCAAGTGGATTTTCATTTTTTATTGCCTTTTCTGTACTCCCACTCCTCTCCACTCCCGCTCCTTCTCTCCCATTCTCCTTCTACTTGTATCTTACATAAACACATTCTCTACCATTTACGTCATCTTTATAATAATAATTATCATCATTATCGTCTGTTCTTATTTGTATTCTTCGCCTTGACATAGGCAGAGTTAATATAAAGGAGGGAAAGGTGGAAATATTACTATTTATCAAGTTTATCATTTTAGCTCTTGCATAAATTGAGAATTTTTTACTCAGTTCACGAGTATATTTTATAAATAGAAAAAGATCTGATATATAATATATTTGTATTATTTTATATATTTCGACCAAAGAAATAATCCTTCAAGCAATTAATTACGAGGTTATCTAGAGTAATTGAAGATTGCCATACTTTTCGCAAAACTAAAAATATGACCATCTACTGTAATATAGTACTGGTATAATATACAATAGTTTAGCATAGTATATAACATACTATACTTTCATCAGAGTACTTTAGGAGGTAAATTTATTACTTCACTACATTTCTAAATCGTGTCTTAAGACTGAATGCAATTCCGTGATAAGTATCGTAGTTACATTGTGCAACTAAAGTTATTTGAAAGTACAGTGAGCCTAGAAACTACTTAGGCATTTACACCCAGCAAATCTGTCTTCTAGACTTCATGATTATGTCACTCATTCACTCTGGTAAAACTAAGAGTGGGCGAAGTTGAAAACTCCATCGCCGGACATCCATATTAGGATGACCACATCAGATGCCTGTTCTTCATATGTTACAAGCTTATCAAAATGGAGATCACTAAATCTGTAATACGTTGTATTAGTCAACGCCCACTTCAGCTTTATGAGCTGAGGAGAAACATGTAGCTCAACTGCCTAGGTCAATGCTTGATCCGCCGTTCTCTATTGTGCGCCACTCGATTACAAAACATCTACCAACAGCGTAACATATCCTTTAACGTTGATGGACGGCGCCATTAAGTAAGATGGTTTCTAAAGACAATAAAGCACGACGTAAGAAACAAAACGTACAAGAAATGGACGGAAGGGGATTCCACTTTATCATTCCAAAGTTCAAGGATTTTGCACATAATAAAAATATTGAGTCAACATCAATTTTTTTCAGGGTTTACAACTCAAGCTTAGCAGACCGGGAGATCTTAGGTTCGAGTCTAAACGTGGCAGACCTTTTATTGCTGCTAAGTATTATATATTTATATTATTTAGAAGGACATTTATTACATATATAAACTTGTTTACCTGGTACCTCGCGGCTAAGTCGAAAACCTTTAAGCCATTTGAAAATCTACGTCTTATATTATGCCAATTTTTTTCGAATCCTGGTATTTGTCCCAGATGGTGTCTCCATCGCATTGAAGTCGCTGAATAGACATTAAGGCTAAGCAAAGAAAGCATGATGTGCAAAGCATTCACATGCTAACCTACCAAATCGTTTCTGAACGAATTATTGCCAGATCAAGACTTAGGCATTCTCAGCCTCTGAAATGAAGGTCTGTGCTTTATTAATTCATTCATTCTATATTCTAACCAGTCTAGTTTCTGGTCTGCTAACTACTTAGGTCTGCAATTTTCCCATTCCATAAATACCACTTTCCGAGTAGCCCGAACCTTTTCTAGAAATGTTCCCAAATTCTTTCATGAGGTGTGACCTATTATCTGTTAATACGTCTTGAACAAGTATAATATTTCTATTCCAGCAGTAACAGTTCCCCATTCCCACATATTTTCTTCTCCGTATTTCCGTGTAAGCAGTGTAAGTGCACGAGAATCCAATCTTCTACACCGCCGCAAAGCACTCAAATACAATACCTATTTAAGTCTTTCACGAAAAGTTTCACAGATGCCCCGACAATAATCCACGCTTAACTCCATCTTGAGTTTCTACAGAGAGTGTGATAGTAACTTTCTCACATCATCTCGGAATGGTGTGAGAACCAACCAAGTTGCAGGATAAGACAATGTTCTGACCGGTTGTTTACGCACGTTTCTCCGACGAATTTCAAACGGATTGCGGATTAGTCATCAGCTCGCAACGGTTCAGTAAGGCTCAGGAATAAATTGATGATACTGATAATGTTTATGAAGTGAATAATGACCGAGAGATAGTGAAATGTTTGGTAGGGAACCGTATGAGCCCCAAGAAAACCAGTCAAGAGTTCCCTTTGCCCAACATGAATTCCACAAGCATCGGTTTTGATTGTTTGATTAAATAATGATTACGGGCGCGTCAACTGCTAACGTCCCGTAAGTGTATTGCGTGTTTGTTTTGCTCGGTAGGTGACGACGATCTCCCCTCGCGAGATTCGACCTACTGCTATTTCCCTAACCAGTTATCTCCCACCAGCGGGGCACATGGACTAGAGGGAAATGAAATGCGCGCATAGAGTCGAAGGCGTACGCACTAGCCACAAGACGCCCCACTTTCTCCAATCTGTCCCATCCCGTTTGGTTTGAGATGACCTCGCTTCTCCGATTGTCACCAGAAGAACGATGAAAGTCACCACAAGAACAGTGGGTCCCGGCTGCGACGCCCTAAGCAGCCTTCTGCTAAAGAACCATCGGAAAAAGCACTGGTGTTTCCTATCTTATAAACATTCTTAAAATGTCATTTCCATAAGAGTTATTTTCCGAAACTAAAAAAAATTGTTTTATAAATCGCTTTAAAACAACTACAGTTCGGCGGACGGCAGCACCAGTGATAAGAGCAGATTGTTTTGTGCCAGTCGCTTACCGCGTGTGTGCGTCCTACAACGCCGCCCACGGCCCCGGGTGGTCGCGCAGCCGCCGGCGCGGCGCCGTAAACCGAGTTAAGCGGATCGCAACCGCGCCGCGGATAACACGCGCCGCAGCGGTTTTCGCAGCCGAAGGTCGCGCAGCGCAGCGCCGGGAGCCGCGATACAGCGCGGGCTGCAGCCATTAAAATTCCATTAATTTCGCCCGGGCGCCAGACCAGCCTTATCTGCGTAGGAGAGGAAGAGGTCGTGGCGGTGGAGGTGGAAGAGGATAAGGTCATGGAGGGCGAGGATATGGAAGGAGAACGAGACGGAGCAGCACGAGGAAGATGAGATGTCGTGGAGGAGAAAGAGAAGGAGGGTCGGGAAAATGTGAATGAGTAAGATGAGTGATGGAACAAGAGAATGGATTATTGATGTTTTCTGACAAGAGAGTTGTTATGGTGGTTAGTTACGTTAGAGTAGTGAATAGTTTTATGCCTAAGGGTGGCAGTATTCCTCTTTCACTGGGTGGAGTCACCTATACGTCTAGTTGCGGGGAGAGACCTCCTCAAAGTATTTACTCCAGGGATCACAGCTCCCGATATGATTGACTGTGTTGTGCGTTTAAGTGTCAGTCTAAGGGGAGACGATCGTACAAGGAAGTAATGATCGCGCGCGGACAGTGGCTTTTTTGTTAGGGCTCTGCTCCGGCATTCGCCTGGCATTGACCCGAGAAATCACGACCGCAAGTTTGGAGTGTTCGGAAAGTTAACAATAACCTACAAAACGATTGAATAATGAATTGGCGAACAGAAATTCACTATCATAAGCATTTCTCCTACCATGATACTACAGTCAATTAGGCAGAGACCCCAAGGAACATTTCGACTATTGTTCATTACAAGCATTACTTTGTTCATTACTTTGAATACCAGTCGTCAACGGCACATGTAGGAGCAGCTGCAACTTTAACCGCACAGCGCTATAGCTGGACCGAATCCTACGTCCAACCTCAGCGTTTTCACCTTATGCTCGAAGCGTTGGAAGGAAATATCAAAACGCCTCGTCGGTCAACGTTATAAACATTATCTCTGAGTTATTATATAGTAACGAACATCAGCTAACAAACTTGCGGTTGAGGTATATTACAGTTGCTCAGTCATTAAAATTATTACGCTTGTATTGCAGGTACAAACTAATGTATCTGAAGTGTTTACAATAACAAATACGATATTTATAAGGCGCGTCTGTTGTAACAGACAATCTAATCTGAAAGTAATAAAAGGCAGCATGTTTTCGTAACTCTGGAATAGGATTTCAGTCACCTGCCTGCTGTGGGAATTACAAAACAAGACGAAATGAAAGTGATCCGCCGTGGCTAATGCCAGCTACCATGTCTGTTCGCAAGAGATATTAATCTGACACCTGGGAACACGGGAATGGTGGTCATGACTAGAGACATCGACGGGTTAGGTTTCAACCTGCCTAGGCCGACGATGGTAGCCAATGCGTCTTTCGTTATCACCCATCAGAGAATTAGGCAACATTTCTTCGCTCGCACCTGTTGCTTCTGACAGATTTTGCTTTGGCCAAAGATTCGCAAGTTGATTTCATGCGCTGGGAATATTAAAAGAATATTTGAAGTAATGTCCAGAAATCGCGAAATGAAAAAAAGAACAACTGATATGATCAAACTATGAGGTACTCAAACGCATGTACATTAAAAATAAATATGTTTAGTAACTTAAGTATTGAGAATAAAAATTGAAAAAAATACTATATTTCGATACTATTATGCATACGTATTGCAATTTTCACTTGCAATCTTGACTACTACAACATTCCGTTTTATGACAAATCATTACGTCCATTTCTGCATCGTTCTTAGACTCCCAGAAGAACAATTCAACCCATTTTGTTGTCATTTAAAAACATTTTCTAAAATTACCCTCCCATAAAACCCTCTTTATAAAATATCAAATGTTGACAATAGAAAGTTGAAAAGCTGTTGATAATAGAAAATAAGGAAGGTTATTTCTTTAAAGACGGTCACCTAGCAAACGACATACACAATTATATTATATATTATATAATATCATTTTTTGTCATTATTTGGTAAAATATTTTGAGTAATAAATGTAAGATGTTATAAATGCTTTAAACACATTACATTCGTGTAATGTGTATACACATGCTTATTCTATCTTCACATATTTAGTTTCTCACATTTGGAACAATTAAACACTTCACATGTAGAGCATTTCAAATTAACACGTATGCAAAATATGCTACGTTTTACTTTTTTTTTTGGTTAAAAGCTAATTACGAACAAACAGCATCAGATAAAGTGCGACCTTTAATGGGACAGGGAAAGAAGGAGTTGCTAAATGCCAAATACTAACCGAAAAGGAGTATAAAAATCGAAGGCAACAAGCAGGTAATTTAGTATTTACATATAGCGTGACTGGGAACCGTGAACAGCTATCAGAGAAATAACGAGATGTTGACGTCGTACATTATTCGTTAATTGATTACCTCCACTATGATTTGTCAATTATACGATCAGATACCGGGTACAGCCATTATTAGAATACTTTTCATCGCAGAGTTTTTGATCGTGGCCCTGCGGCATTGTTACGGGTCAGAACTTCATTAATAATTTATTGGATATCGGCGGCTGGAAGTCTGTAGTTTTAGTTAATTACCTCCTCGAAATTGAATTTATGGAACACTTCATACAATATATAAGCATATACTCGGCAATGGATGGCTAATTTCAATTTAGAGCGTGTCCTTTTTTCTTCCGGAACAGAGTCAGATTTAAATCAGTCCTTAAGTGGTTAGGCGCCACGTATGGCATTAGTCGTATATTCTTGGGAATCAGCAAGGCCATGTCAAAGAGCATGCTAAAGCGTTCTAGACGAAGATGATAACGCTTCTAAACGATTAAAATTTTACCTTAACGTGATGGGGTATAAGAGCAATTAAAACAGAAATCACCTTTACAAATAAACAACAAAATAAATACAGCACAAGACGAGATAAGAATGCTACAAAGTTGGGTTAAAAAAAGGGATTTTAAATTTCTTAGAAATTATACCTATAATATTTGTAACGTCATCAACACGAGTTTTCGAAACCGATAAATCTATTCACGAGGGAAAACATCAAAATATTACAGAAAGGTGAAGAATTAAAATTCGGAATTAAGCTATTGAAAAGTCCATTAAAAGTTCCGTATTTAGAATGTTGATTTAAGCATTCAAAAAGAAAACCAAAGCTGCTGAGATGATTTGCGAAGAACATCGGAAGTGAACTCCAAAAATGTATTTATTTTATTTATAATTTTATAATTCATAAATTTATTTATTTCCCACTGCAGTTGCTACACAGGTGCCCACAAGACCTCTCCTGAATGCACACGGACGCACACACGAGAGCATACCAATTTCCTGGAAACATTTACAACCGAAAAAAAGCAATCAATTATGTACTGAGCACGTGCTACCTCCTGGTCGCTCGATTGAATTTACATTAAATTAGACCACACGTCCGAGATTATAAGTAAATTTGGGTTCGTTTCCAGTAGCGGCAGCCCTTGTTACATCTTGCCCGCTGCTGGCAACAAGGCGCCATTAACATAACGAGGCACCTCTTCCGCACGGTCGAACACGACCGACACGTTGTTATACGCGTAGGGGAGCTTTTCACTCTACAGTTTGTGGGATATACAGAAGAATGGAAGAGGCTTCAGCAATCTCAACTCAGACGCCTCTAACATAAAGTTTTGAGTGCTGCATGTGACACTAAAAATCTAAAATAAATCTCGAGACAAACAGTTATTTTGTTAACGAACTCATTGTTGGTATGAATAAATCATTTTCCTTAATTTTAGATTTAGAGTTTAACTTAAAACTTTTAAATGCTTCTTAAAATGTAATTTATTAGTATCACTTACTAAATTATATTTGTATTAGTATTCAAGTTTTCTTAATATTCGGTAACTGTCAGTGTATTTTTTGAAGTACACATTAGAGAGACCCCACTCTGAGCTCATTTAAAGAGAACAACATAAAAACCAACCGGTTATTAAATATAAACTCAGAGGCCTCGGAGGTAAAAGTTGAGTAGGTGCCAACATACTACGTAATTGTAAGAGTATGAATAAATTAATGTTTAGCATATTCAGAACCCAAAGCACAAATTTCCAATATGAAATGTTTTACAAAATGAATCAGATCATTTTCTACGTTTAGAGGTATTGGCAAAGGCAAATATATGTTTATTCAAATCTTTACTAACACCACATGAAACTGCGTTTTTACATTTCATGAATGGAATTTAACAACCACAAGAGATCGAATCGCATTGACACTTGAGAAGGAAAAAAGGCTTGAAACGGGTCGTAAAAGGTATCGGCTCACCTCTCTGCTCAATAAGCATCTTTTGTCAGCGCATCACCTACGCTGACGTCACCCCATCTACACTCGCAACGACGACTCCCCTCACGCTCGCCTCGAATACCGCGGTCGCGAATGTCACAGACACCCGTCATCCCAATTAGGAAAACCAGCACAAAATGTATAATCACTTAACCAATATCGCATTACGTTTGTGATACATGATGAGAGCATCCCCTTCGATGTTCTTAGTTCTTCGATGTCACCTGAGGGAGGTACGACTCGATGGTGCAGATAATTACGAAAGGTTAAGTCAAGCACGATTCTGTTTTTTTTAAAACCAACCCTAGCTGCCACGTGATCGATTATAACAACGTACAAACTCAAGAAAACAGTAAAAATCTTTCGCTAAAATAGAGCAATTTGCATGCTTCCGACTTGCATGCTTTCTGTCGACAAACAAGTTCGCAGGTTTAGCAAACATGCGTACGCGCAGAGCGGTTCTGTCGCCCCCAGAACCAACGCATGTGCACGTTCGCTAAAACTCCTGAATCGCGGGGGGGGGTGAGATTCGCCTTACAAAAGCGAAGATTCCCGAAGCTCTTCCCTATCTCACCGAAAGGAGATGTTGTATTGACATACTTTTCATCCAGTATATTCCCATTGAATGGTTGACTGAATGAATGATTGACTTATACGGGAACTTCAACTAATATGTTCGTTTCTCCCGTCAGTGCAGTGAATATTTTATGGCGGAAATAGCGGCGTTCCCCTCCGCTTGATGGTGAGATGGCGAAATTCGGCTCGCAGGATACCCGCCTCTCCAGATATCTACCCCTAGCAGGGCACTGGTTCAGCCGGGACAAGCTCCGTGCTTCCGACTGGTCTCTCGACATTTGTTGTAGTGTAATGCATCAAAGAGTACGAGTGTGTAAGTGAACAATGAGGACAGGAACAAGGAAGGAAAAGGAAAGATTGCGCGCGGTCCGTGGTCCGGTTGTTAGGGCACTTCTCCCGCATTTGCGTCGAACTGATTGGATAAAACACACCAACGACCGATCAGAGAATCCAGCCGCTACAATTCTCTTTCAGACAGTGGCACCTAGCTTGTAACGAAAATCTGCTACCATCGGGATTCCAGTCCAAGTATCAGGATCAGGATAACTGCAGAGACAGCGACAATGACGGCTGCGAGCTAAGTCAGCCGGTCACATTCCGACCGGTCTCTGACATACGTGTACCGCAGTACTGCCCAAATCTTTCAAAATAATGGAAGTCAGGCCGCAGAGAGACGAAAATCAGTAAGAAAGTGTCCGTGAAAAAGTCGGGGCAGGAATAATCACAAACTACAACGTTTGTGTAGAACATTCACAACCATTGGGACTCTATCTGAGAACATCCCAGCCCACAAAGCTTGGCTAGATGCGTTTCGCAACATCACTAGTGTTCGCAATCATACACACTGGTATGCCTCAGAATATTTCCATTCTTTGCGTCTTGTAGCACTCTAACTTTGAACAGCTCGAGAGTGCGTAACGTGCATATAAGCAGAGTCTGTTAAAATCGCCTCTACTGCCACCCATGCTCAACTGATGTCTCTGCAGTGCCTCTGTCAGGGAGGTCCTAGGTTAGAGTCCCGACGGTGACAGGATTTCCGACGCTGTCGTCCTCGATTACCTTTGGTGATCAGAGAACAATCGTCTATACTTATACCACCACCACCATCATCATCATCAGCATCATCATCACCGAAACAATCATCACCAACGGAACCGTCATCTACAATCAACTCTCAAAGTCAACAACGCCCAACATCATCGCCGCCACCACCACCACCACTACCACCACCACTACCACCACCAACGCCACTGGAATTTGTTCCTTGACCACCACAGCCTCAGCTGCTGCCGCCACCACCACCACCACCACCACCACACTGAGATTCAAGGTTACGGAGTTGTAAGGCGCCGGTAGCCCATTCAGGCTCGGCGCCACAGCCTCCGTATAAGGACCGCGACTTTTGCGCGTTCCTCGCGTTTACAGCGCGACGCGGCCGCCGCCGCCGCCGCCACCCCCACCCTCGCATTCCATTCGGCGGCGCCGCCGCCGCCGCCGCAAAGGTTGAGGCCGCCGCCGCCGCAACGGCCGGCCGCAGCAAGTGAGAGAAAAATTACGAGGCGGATGAGCTGCGGTTTGCAGCGGCCGGTAGAGCGCGCTGCTGGAAGGGGCGCAGAATTTGGCAGCAGCTGCTGGCAACCTTTCAACGCAGAGAATGGGGCTGTGGGGTGTCAGCGTACATTTCCGGGAATATAAAGCTACGAGTTGGGAAATAACGTGGAGATATTTGCATGGGCGCTTTCCGACTGGATAATATGTAATGATTTTGATTCGATATGATTTGATCGAAATAAAAACGAGTATATGACTAAATGATAGATTTATTTTGTGTGGTTGCAATTCATTGGTAAGCAATGCAAACTGTTTCGTACTGGCTAAAACACAATAACCTTGCTTGATGGCGTTCGGCGTATTTTAGAGCCCAGGTACAGAATAGACATTGCGTGCTTCATACCTGAAATTACGCAGCAAAATGTTTACAAAATTGGTAGGAATCTATGTTTAGAAGTTTAGGACAAATTATAATAATTATTGTATGGTACTTAACCCTAAAGTCTTTATGTTTAATTTAAAATGAAACATTTGTGAAGAGAACATTCAAATTGAAATTATATAAAATACTTCATGACTATTTCAAAAAAGTTATTATTTGAGACATTATCTCTGGGAATCAAAATTTCATGAGAAGCATCGCAGCCAAACAAGGAATTTGTATTTGAACCAATTTATTAAATATGATGCATATGTTTCTTTTCTGTGCTAATGTTGCGTGTGTTGCTCTCGAGTACTCGAAGACGAGAAGCTACCTCACCGACGGCAAGCGCAGGTTACAAAAGGTCAGACAAGCGTTTAAAGTTCGAGTGAATGATGTTCATTGGCTCGACTGCCTCCTAATGGAAGGCTCCGGGAGAGATAATCACACACGTGGCGCCCGACGTGGCAAAAGACATTCTTCTTACGGCGAACAGTGCTGAGATGCCGCCCCGC
>BOPP01000001.1:29142394-29152673 GCA_017312745.1 Gryllus bimaculatus | reverse complement strand
CCGCCCACCGACGCCCACCGCGGGACCCCTGACCTGGCACAGCTGGACGCTTCGCGCGGGCGGGCGGGCGGCTTGACCAGCAGTCCGGTTCCGGGCCGGGGTAGGTGGGAAATAAAATGTGACTATCTCAAGATGATTAAAAGTGTGTATTGTACGGACACAGACTTATACAACTAATCTACACGCATATTGTCCACTGGTGGGAAAAAATAGTTTGATACGGTTGGTTGTTAATGATTCCGGGCGTGTCAACTGCCGAGGACACTAATCCGGTAAATGTAGTGCATGTTTGTTCTCTCGTGAGATGGCAGTGATCTTCCTGGCGCCGACCTAACGTCGGCTAGCGTGGATTTCCCCAACCAGGTATCTCCCACCTGCGGGAACCGCCCCTCCCAGGATAAGCTCTAAGCTCCCGACCGGTCTTCCAGGATGTGTGGTAGTGTAGTGCATGGCAGTGTACGTGTGTGTAGTAGGTGAGGATAGGACAAGAAAGGGGAAAGAAAGTTCATGCGCGTTACGTGACACCGTTTGTTAGGGTACTGCTGCAGAATTTGCCAGGTGTTGATTGGAGAAACGCAGGTAAATTTTCGATCAGAGCAGACGGCCGCGAGAGTTCTCCTTCAGATGGCAACTGAATTCGACCTAGCTGACAAGCTAGTGTCGAAAATATTGCTACTGTCGGCATTTGAAGCTCGGGCCTCCCGGTGAGAGGAGCAGCAGCGACATTAGTTGACGCACTGAGCCACCTCTCCCGGTAGTTTGAGAAATCGTATGGTTTTCTTAATACTCTTCACGCGCCTGCTTGCAGATTCATTAAATGCGTTTTGAAGAATCTGAAAGCAGGAACGTACAGAGATTATTAAAAACTACACGATTTCATATCAAACTCATTTTTTTTCTCCAGTGGACAATATACGTTTTGATTTGTTCCTCCTCATTCAACAATATTTGCAATGGACGCAGCACACATCAAGAACCGTCGCTTCTCCAGTTTGTAACACTGACATTCTAATTAAACATTAGAATTTTCGTTGTCTGCCTGGACTTTTCTTACTCCATCGAACCCGTTTCCCTGTAATCATATTCAAATAAAGCTAAGCAAATTACTCATGAGATCGAATCCACAAGGCTTTTCATCAAATTAGAACTACATAACTCTTCCCTGTCGTCACGTGGAGCGCAGTTGGACGCTTCACGCGGACTCACACGGTCGGCGTGGCCAGCATGTCGATTCCAGGCCGGGAATGCGCGAGAAATAAAAAGCGACTGCCGGGGAAGATTGTGAAAAGTGGGAGTTGAATATTATGTTAATTTTTGAGTCTAGAAAATATGTCATTATACGCTACAAGTACTGCAGAGATTCATTACATTACTTGCATGTGGTGGATATTTCTTTCAAGGTAATCCAAATCCTTACTTATACGACAGTTTCTGCTGTATGCTATAGTTGTCACTTTTATTTTCGATTATAACGCATAGGCTTTATGTTAATATTTCTTCAATTACAAATCGTCTATAACTGTGAGAAAACCAAATAAAATGTCAATGGGCAGCGTAGTAATTTCCGAAATCACATTTCTAAACGTGTTCACAACCAGTTAGCTCCGAAAGTCTTACTTTTATTGTGTACTTACACGTGGACAATTCATGTGTGCGTACAAATATTTCTTCACAATTTTTTGTATATCTCTAGGCTTAATTGTGCTTTAACAATTGAGCACAGTTGAGCACGTCACAATTAATTATAAATAGTTTAATGTGCTATAAATACGTATAAAAATCAATTCAAAAAATATAAATTGTATTATCGTCTCGGGTAGAACTGTGTCTGTTAACTTAAGTTTTCATATGGTAAGCTGCGGCTGCAAAAATATTGCGCAAGAGATAGCAAAGGTTCTCATAGGTTTAAAATCTTAAATGTCGATAATCATACTTGATTATTTTAGATAATATATAATGGATTGGATAATGTTACATTGGCGCACTGGAGAATATGCTATAAGGAGCTTCATAATGCAGCTACTGCTCTTATAGAATTCATAATTGCACTAGTTTAATAATGACTTAAGTATACCACTTTTTCGTGAACAAAAGAAAAATGTTGTAGCGAAAATAAAATAGATTTATAATCGTCTTTCATAAAAGTTTGAATGGTATACGTTTGATATAAGATCAGCACTAGATCTCTAGCGCTTTTGCAACACGAAGCGTCAGCCGAGTTTACATTACATTATCTTTTTGAAGATAAATGTAAACAAGAAGAGTGATATTTTAGAAAAGAAGGGCGTTTTGGTAGAGAAAAGGTTATAATTGATATAAATGTACTACAATACCACTTGATCGTTTGCAAGATGCATTTCAACCTAATACTTTGCCGCGTTTTGAGAAAATATTGATGGTTCTTCTCATCATTTCTAGACAGATTAAACATAAAAATGTCTTTAAACGATTGGAACAAAAGTGTACGAGGGCAAACATCACATCACACTTCGTGAAGACAAACAGACGTGTCCCCAATCGGCATTGAGGATATGGGTGACATGGAGCAATGAGGATAATGGTGACATAAGTGCCCAGTACTAGCTGTGTTGGCGAAAGAGCACTTAATTTTCTTTATTAAATTGCGAGTGTCTTGAAAGCCGTGTTAACAGCTCTCGCAGAAAGGAATAGCCTCTGCTCGCAGTATTGCGACCGCACCCACCGCTACTCGCTTCGTCCATACAAGGAGGCGGCGGGCAAATGGACGGCGGCGGCGGCGGCGGCGGCGGCGAGACCTAGTGAGAAGAAGCGGGGGCGGAGCTAGAAACGGAGCGCCGCGGTGCAGCTGTTGTCGCTCAATGGACCGAAACTACCTACTCACCGATCAAAATGCACACTGCCCTCTACTTCATGAACTTATGCTACCCATTACCCTTTACCCTTACTCTCCCTATTATAGTGTACGATGAAGTGCTGAGAGATTAATTGGTGTATTCGGGGCTTGATTTCTGGCCGAACGCGCCGAAATCGCGTCCCGGTGCCTTAGAGATAATTATTAAATTATAATATAAATATATAAATATTTATATTAAATTAATAATTAATATGGACTCCGTCGCGGGACCTAATTTTTTATAACTGAAGCACTGGGTTTACAATATATATTATTTCTCTAAATATACCGAGATTTTCAATTTTATTTGCTTCCTTTCACCATCCCAAAATCACATCGATCTTAAAATAATAACCCGGCTGATTGGTATTTTTTCAGATTACATTTAAATACAATATTGTACTATCGTACAAATGTTTACGTAGAAAACACCTGACCATAAATGTAGTACAAAGTGTCTCTAGATATTCACATTTTTAATGGGAGAACCTCCATCATGAGTGTGGAGAAATTTCCATGAATAATAATCTCCATGAATGAAACTGTGATGACTGAAATGAAACTGAAACTGAAAACTGTGAAACTGAAATGAATGATCACTGTGAATCACATAACAAATAACGAGAAATGGATGTTCATGTTTTATTATTTTATGAAAACTATTGTGTACCAAACGTTACGTTTGAATTTAATTGTTATTAAATTTAAAAGACATGGTTGTTATTACAGTTATTTAAAACTCAAGATGATTTCAATACTTACTTATGGGAGTATTTACTAGATTTAGAAGATCATTATCGGATTTCGTCCCTTAATTAATAACGTAACCCAATAGGCGGTAGATGCAGAGTTTGATAACTCGTAATTTAGGAACTCAGTAAGGAACTCTTTCTTGATGAACCTTTCAATGTCTACTTTTTATCTTCCGAATTAAAACAATGCTAGCCTCCAAACTACTAATGTTATTTTGTTCAACTACGTTTAGACCGTTATTATTAATTTTCTTCCGAAGAAACATAAAAAATAATGTTTTAAAACTGTATGAATATTATTACTCAGAAACACAACACACTTTAAATGTAAAAGAATAACTAATTAAGACTTCCTGCTGAAATTGTAACGAATATGCTATAAGAACATGTAAACCGTTCTTTCGGAAATTGGGACTACCGTATACAGCATTTCGGCCCCGCCCCCAACGCCCGGACTTGCAACCTCTGGCGTCCGCCTGAACGGCTGGCTCTCGACGGGTCGAAGGAAATTAACGCGTTAATCGACTGCTTTTTCACGCGGCGGCGGCGGCGGCGGCGGCGCCGGGAACTGCGGCGGAAGACGCGTGGGCTGCTACGGGCCCGGCCGAGAAGAAAACGGAGGCGGTGGAGACGGGGTGGCAAAAGACGGAGTGCACCTAGAAGAACCGGAGGTGGAAGACAGATGTGAGGGGCTACGGGGTAATGGGATAGAGGGCGGAAGAAATGGGTGTGGGGCGTGATAAGAACAAAGCTGTGACAGCGAAGAAATTATTCAAGCCAGGAAATAGGAAGGAAATATTCAGGAATGGAGTTCACGTTATGAATGATTTCGAGAAAAGTGGAGTGTTCATTAAATATACTGTAAGTGTGAATGTGGATTTTTATATGAATTACTCAAATCCTACTATTCTAAAATTATTAAAGACTGTGGAGAAAAGAGTCATAAGGAAATATCTGTTCTTGTACAAAAAAATGTTGTTTTGGGGGTTATGCGTTCGGTCATATCATTCATCAGCCAAATTTAAGATGCGTTATTACTAGGGAGAAAACATTTGGAAGGTATTATGAGATATTTAGTAGTTTGTTGCAGCATTCTACGATTCAGTCGAGAACAAAATCAATGCTTGTTGTGAGTTAGAACCCGCAAGGCTCAGCATCTCACTAAGTGGAGACCCAAAAAGCCTGATACAGCATGTACACGGCTGCATCATTCTCCAGTTCTCTTTCAGACATAGATTGCGTGCGACTCAGCCATGCAGCTAGGGTCGACAATCTGTCACCGTCGGGACTCAAACCCGGGAACTTCCCGCTCAACAATGGAACAGAGGTAAATATGTTGCTAAGCTAAAGCAACCCGTTATAGGAGCTGGAATCAATGATGGTCGTCTCCAAGGTCAAAAGAGCCTGATCAAAACGTGAAAACTACGAGGAAACCTATAGACAACTCGCTTTATGCTCCACAAATGTCAAACGCGTCAAACGATTTGAATTCTGCTCGGTCACCGTTACGGATCGCCCCAACTTTATTTCTACAGTCCCAGCGCCATTGCAAACACCCGGATCACCTCTGCTACTCATTTCCCACCGACGCCGCCTTCTCGTCTTCCCACGCTTTACTCCCATTCACATCTCCTCCCACTTCGTTCACCGACACTCCCCTCTCTCCCCTTCACGTTTCTTTTACTACCTCCGCAACGACAGCTCCACAAACTTAACTGCGCCTCCACTCCCAAACACCATCGCCACACGATTATCGCCATCACCTGGTCTGCCGCCGCCACCCGCTGCGCCGCGGCGATTAACAAATGAAGCGCGCTCATTAGGGCGCGCCCGGCGGCGGCGGCGGCGGCGGCGGCGGCGGCGGCCGCGAGGGCAGCTAATAGATCCGCTTTCGTCGCGGCGTCTGCGTCTTCGTCCTTTTGGGAGCGCCGCCCGGGAACAGCCGCCGCCCCGTAGCCTCTCTCCGGCTGCTCTACACTCCGGGCAGTGCGCCTTACGAGAGCTACAGAATGAAGGGAAATGGAATGGCCTAGCCTCTAAACGAGTGATCGCCAAAGCGCCGATCGGCGAAGTGTGCTATAGTTGCGAGCACTTTTCGGTCGATCCCGGTCATGATCAACTGGCTAACCTGAACTTTTTTTTACAGAGGTCAGATAGACGACTCATTTTTCCTTGTATGCAGTTTTATTAAAATTTGTTTCATATTTAATAGAAATGTATGATTATAGTCAAAAAAGAAATGGTAAGATTGTGTTTTTGTTTCTTGGTTGCTTAGAGTAGGATTAAAAAATGGTATGGTTGTTCACAAGCTTCAGAGGTTGGACGACCACTGCTCTAAATATTAAATCATGTTATACAATACGATAACTATGAAAGTTCCGTACGCAATGCATTTTCACTTTGCTTACGTATATTTTTGTATCATTTCATGATTTTAATAAGATATGAATGCATTGCGTACAGAACTTGATATAAACCGTTTTTAGTTACAAATACGTTTTTTCAAACACATTTAGAGGTAAAGATAATTTTCAGTAGCTTACTTGGAGGTTAGAAGCTAATTTTCAGGAGCTTGTCTATCCATGTTTTGCTTTTGTATTGAAATCATATTTTTTTAAATACTGATTAAGTTCTGAGACATTAAAAATGTTAACGTCGTGAACGTTTGGTATTTTTGTTCATGTTTTCCTACACCTTCACTCGTAAAATTAACAAAAAAATATTGATAATAAAACTTGTTTCAATATCTGAAGAACATGCATAATAATAATACTTAATTTTTTGAGGCTCTTATCTTCAATACATGCTTACAAATTATGTAATATTCACAATACCAACTTACGGAAAACAAGTATAAAGTTTTAACATTTCTACATGCAAGATAACTAGAAATAGAAATACGTTTTCAACTCATTTCTTACATAAACGATTTATAACAATTTTAAAGATCAAGCTTTAAAGAGTAAATACGAATTAAAAAGAAAATTAATTTTTTCAACACAAATTCGATTCCATTCCCTCTCACTGCGTATTGTGATAATAGATAACAGATAATACTAGAATATAGGTTATTTTCAGTTCGATACGAGTACTGATTGCTGACTGTTTGTGGCCTCAATGTTAAATATGCATTTAATGAAGTGCAGCAACATCACCACCTAAGGAGAACAACTGTTTATCTTTTTCGAAATCTCCGGACTCTATTGAATTTGATGATAATACAAATATTTCGATATTCTAAATTCGGACGTCTGCATGACTACAGCCGCCCCGCGACACTCCTTTATTGAAGCGAGAGGTTCTGCATTCGAAAGAAGAGAAAGTGAAGGTTGTTTATCTCCTTTTGTATTTGTTTTTATGTTAGACAGTTGATACACAGACGGGTACCGCCTGAGTGTTTTTATAGCCACACACATTCGACACATAATTGGGAGCAGTTGATTGTGTGTTGAGAGTTTTATGTAAAATATATAAGACAGAAATAACATACAAATAAAATTGGATTATCACGAGGTAACACAAGTTTCACGAATTAATGAAGACCAGCGCAGCATCAGATAGTCCGAAGACAAGAACATTCTTTCTGAACTTGAAATAACATACAGGAAGTTCGATAATTTCAAGGCTCGAGAATATATCATGTAACGATATCGTATATCATGAATAGTATATCGATTGTGGAAGGCTTAAGTAGAACATGCACACTTCTCAAACAATCTTTGGGTGTCTACTATGAATCTCATAAAATATAGTGGATATAGCACATTCGGGATAAATTATTCCATAAAGAAAGGTAGTTTACAAAAAGGAGATAAGAACGAAGGTAATCAATTAGAAACGAAATGAGAAAACAAAGAAGAATGTTTGGAAGAAACTGTATAAACAGGAAAAAAGTGAAAGAAAGACCAGAAAAGGATTATAACAAGTCATATGGTAGGATAAGAAAATCGCAAAGGAAGTGAAGATGGAGTTGGCAAAAAAACTAACAAGAAAGGACGAAAGGAAAAAAGCAAAGTGACAGAAAGAAATCAAAAGGAAATTAAAAGAGAAAGAAATTGAGAAAGCGAGAGAGAGAAAGAGAGAGAGAGGGACGCTGAGAGGGAGAGGGGGAAGAATAAGCAGACCTTAAGCGTGTGGGGGAAGCAGAAAGAGAAAATGAGAAAGAAAATTGAAGAATGGAGAGAACCGCCGTGGCGGTCGATGCGGCGGTGGCGGCGAATGTGGGTATAGTAAGCATCAAGTGTAGTGACGACGGCCCCATGGCCAGAGGCAGAGGCAGTAGCAGAGGCAGTAGCAGTAGCGATGGCAGTGGCAGTGGCAGTGGCAGTGGCAGTGGCAGTGGCAGTGGCAGTGGCAGTGGCAGTAGTGGAGGCGGTGGGGCGGCGGGTGGTGATGGCCGCGAAGGTCGCGGGGCCGCTGCTTTGTGGGCCGAGTTGCGCCCCGTCGTAAACGTGTCGCCAGGGGGAGCGCGCGTCGTAATTGGGCCCCGCGGATCAGAGGCATTAGCCTCTCACCTGCCCCACGCCCAATGCTCGTCAAAGGGATCGTTTCATCTCTTTCTTCCCCCCTCTTAAACATCCACCGCCACGGATAATTCCTCTATTTTGGGATCACTCTGGTCTGCTCTTATTTCACGAAAAGCCTTATAAGAGTTCACTTTAGAGAATCTCCCAGAAGTGAACAAAATCATCCCTGATATCTCTTTACTAATGATCAAAACAAAAAGAAAATCATTTCAGATTGTCTAATAAAAAGTCTTGTACTTGACTTTCCTTCCGCATGATATTACCAAACGAAATGTTTTCACACGTGCGTGATAGATAAAATTTACTCACATTTATGTAAATTCTTCTGTTATTCTTCACTCACTGCAGAATCATATCTCAGAAACACGGCCACTGGTGTAACATATCGAACATAACTTAAAGCAGAGACCGTCTGAGACGTACTCGCGTGTATTCTCAGCGGAGCCGGCCCATCCCTTCCGCACTCACTGGATGCACCGGGGCGGCTCCATCGCAGGCGTCAAAAGGCCATTAGCGTTATAGAGCTCCCAGAATACGCTGGCCTGGCAATTGCCAGCCTCACGACTGCTTCCGCACGCGAGATCGAGAGCGACGGCGAGTGACAGCAAGCGCGAGAGCGAGGGCGGAGGTGAGAGCGACGGCGACAGCAAGGGCGAGGGCCAGGACGAGGGCCAGGGCGAGGGCCAGGGCGAGGGCCAGGGCGAGGGCCAGGGCGAGGGCCAGGGCGAGGGTATGGGCCATGGCGAGAGCGACGGCGTGGGCGAGGGCGACAGCGAAAGCGACGGTGACGTCGAGGACGAGAGTGACAGCGAGGGCGAAGATGAGGGCTAGGGTGAAAGTGGCAGCGAGGGTATGGACCATGGCGAGAGCGACTGCGTGGGCGAGGGCGACGGCGAGGGTGTCGGCGATGGCGACGGCGAAGAGGAATTCGGTGACGACGGAACCGAGGTACGCCGAAAGCACGAAGGGCCCCTGCGTAAATTCCATTAGGCAAATTTGGAGAATTTTGAACACCCCCTCTCCGCCTGTAACGCATCTATAACAAGCGCTTAAACCCCTCTAAATAATTACGTTGTGCTTGCGACAAGACCTCCATCTCCCATTTACGAAAAGTAAAAACAATTTATAACGCAGAAAAACCAATTAGTATTAATTTTATTTGTGTGATTTATTGCAAATTATGATTTAGAGTCAGAGCTAGTTGGTGATGTAGACTGCACCTAACAATAAGATAGGGGATAATTCTTAAGGGAAGGAAGGACCTCTCCGCATGAAAATTTCTGCCGTGGTGTGGGCCACACATGTGCCCTGAGTGTACTGTACCAATTTAATTGGTATAGTACACTGGTACAGTATATTGGTTCTTCTAGAATATACTATACATCAGTTTTGAGTATTATCTTTGTGATCTGAAACATTCAATACCATTTTCTATTTCTATCATCAAAGTCTACATTGGAGAAAATAATGTGTGTTTCGCCCTTTTAAAATAGAATTCCATTTGTCTTGCCGAATCACCATGCTTTGATTTTCCTGTAGTGGCTAGTGACATTAGATACTCGTCATACCTTATTAAATGAATATTTTTAATTAATTCCCGAAAGTTCCTCTCAAAGAGACTCGTACCTCAGAAATGTGCTTTCCGCTGTTAAAAGATGCATATATAAGTCAGGAAGTGTAACAGTGACCTAATATCATTGGTCACTAGAGCATTGATTCTCAAAGGGAGGCGTAGAGACAGGTCAAGGGGGATGCGGGACGCATCGATCGTGTAAAAAAAATCCCCACGCCGTATTCCGGTCTTCTCAACCTGAGAAGAGAATTTTCTCCTCGTCACACAGCAACATATACTGCGACATTGCAAGGAAAATGCACACTTTAGTCTTGTCTCGACCGGGAATCGAATCTGGGGCTGCGTACTGCAAAGCGAGCACGCTCACCAAGAGGCAGCCACTTTCTTCATTACCGAATAAAAATATGCAACTGGGCGTGGGGCGTGGGAGTATATTTAAGCGCCTTAATTGAAGTATAGTGAGCGAGGCAGAGGGGACGACAGGAGCGGCAGCGGGGGTGGGGGTGGAAGCGGGGGCTTGAGTGGAGACTTGAACGGAGGCTTGAACGGAGGCTTG
>BOPP01000001.1:29098629-29128890 GCA_017312745.1 Gryllus bimaculatus | reverse complement strand
ATGATGCACGCGAAAAGCCTGTTACGGCGCAACGCTGTTTCTTCCAGATTCCCTCACAATTCAGTAGGTTCTTTTACTTCGGTTATCGGCCTACGTCGTTAGGGATTGTGTGGAGGAGGAAATTGTATTTTATAGTGTTTGTGAGAAAGTGGTGTGCGTGTGACATCCCCGCGAGACATTATGCTGATATCAATAGCGCTCATCGAGCATCGATACCTTTGAATACGGCAATGTTACGATTAGAGAATGCCGGTTTCGAGGAGACAGTGTTCGAATCCTGCTGGGTGCCGGAAACTTGGCTGATACACTGAACATTTGTGAAGAAGTAAGTCCTAACCGTACAGAATTCAAAGGACGACTGCACTTGTTTCGTGTTTCCCTAATCACGAGAATATATCTCTGATCAATAAAGCCTTATAATAGTTGTGTGTAATTGGTCGTCAACATAACATATTCATTCAAGGTATATTTTAAGCAGAAAACACAATTATTCGTAACAGCGTATAATATATGCAGTATACCACATCAGAACACAAACGAGAAAAACAAATACACATTCTTCCTTTTCGTCCGGAAATCGCCGAAACTCATAAAGATTATTTTTATTTACTGATGGAATCAACGGCCTGTTAACCTTAGCCCCGATTCTATCACCACATTCCATTCAAATATAGCAACTGACGGAAAAGTGGCGGTTGAACTTTATATATTTTCATACAAATGCAAATCATTTCATCCTTCAACGTACGTCAATTCTTCTCTTGGCTAGCATCGTTGTCGCCAAGCTACCAAGGCTGTTTCTTAGTCATTGTGCACCGGGCGACGCCATACCATATTTCCGAGAAGCTGGGTCGGACTGGAGTTGTTGTTACATATACAATAACTGCGGGACCCCATTGACTATCCTAATACAAAAATGGTTTTCATAATAGTCTGATGTTTTTATAAACTTAACGCAACTAAATAGAGGAACAAAAAGCCGGCCGTCGTCCTTTACAGATTTAACAATCCTCCCTCCGTTAAGCACGAATTAAATTAAAGAATTGTAGCTTAATATGGGTAAACAATAAACTTGTTGTAGCTAAATATGGTGAAAGAATAAAAAGTTGTATTTTTTATATTCTTTCTCAAAAGAAGATAGTATTTTAAATAGTAATTTGACGTAATAAGCGCGCGAAACAGGTGATTTGCGAACGAGCCGAGTTTGTCGCCCGAGCGTTTGCGAGGGAGACGAGCAAAAGATGAGACGTGCGTTGGGTACACTATTTTTAACCCGCCGTGAGCAAAACTTGTTTCGCACACACATTGCGAAAATTTGGCGCATGCTTTTTTAAAGTTTCGTTTGTATAATGTTAGTCATAATGGGGAAAACATTCCTGTTTCGCGCACGGAAAACCTACAAGACACACCGTTTTGCGCGCACGATGTGTTAAAAAGTAACATACGACACACGACCAGTAACAAAAATAATAGACTCGATTCGTTGCTGCGTATCGGCCTAATGTCACAAATAACTCTAAAATGAATGTGTGAAAATCAGAACGGTATAAGTGACCTTTTATAAATCCAGATAAATCTGATTATTTTGAATTGAATTGAATTTGCCTTATTTTACGTGGCGAGACTCGGGCCATCAGGCCCGCTCTTCCGTCTGACCACGCAAATTTCGCTACGCTCCTTTCACCAACTAGGAGAGAAAGGAAGTATTTCTTGGGCGAGAAACAGGCGATTTGAATTTAGCTCAGAGGCGTCAGTTAGGCTTGAGGATCTTTTACATGCAAGTAAATCTACGAACATGGGACAGCCGGCTTTACTTCCCCTCCGAAGGAAGGCGTACGAAGGATTTTTTCGCCCTTACAAATCCACGGCTTCGATCGGGTTTGAACCCGCCAACTTGGGCACAACAGTCCAGTACGCTAACCGTCGCCGCCGCAGTATTTCAGTCAGTAATACTGTAAAGTCGTGATGCTTTGTTTCACGAATAAAACCATGGCACTTCAATTCTTCATTAAAACCACGAAAATGCATTGTCACTGAAATATAGCCTAAAAAACACATTTTTTCTCAGAATTTATAAAATGGTTTTCTCCCATTCATATGCGAGTACAGGTCGTAAGGGTACGCTTTACCTTCTACACATAATTATGAATAGATTCGGTTCTGGAAGACGCGAATGAACCTCAACACCCCTTCCCGGGGGCGGTTGGCCACCGCCCAGCGCCCGGCGCCGCGTCGAGGAACGAGCTGCACATTCGCGGCCCCGCGGGGGCATTTCTTCTTTGAAACGGCGAAGGAAAACCAACAGCCGAAGAGCAACGAGCAACAGAGCCGACGTTTCGGGGGCAAACAAACGCGACCCACTCACGCGGCCGCGCGCTGCGCTGCGCCCGCGCCGGCTTTGATTTATAAACGACCGCCCACGCCCCCGCAGTGACCCGCCGCGCATTCTCATCCTACGCGGGAAGCGAGGATGCTTTTCTTCTTCTTCTGACAAACAGCTGGAGCAAATGGGTAAATGGAACACGGGTGTAAAAAGAGCTGTATTCGCGGTAATTTAAAAAGTTGAACGTGAGAAGTTAATTGGGTTACGATGTGTTAGCGATAGTTATTTATGCATCACGGGCGTCATACGGGCTGTAATGATCGAACAGGGACAAAATTCTCGAGGCCTTTGGCCCGAGGCCTTTTTGTTGTCTGAGGTCATTAGAACTAGTTAACGGCCGTGGTACATACATAATTTTATTTTTTGCCTATTTTGATTGATTCAGATTTAATTATGTACATATTAACTAGATGTTTACTTGACTCTGTCTGCCTTTTCAAATTTCACTCCCGTAATTCCCTTTCATAATCCCTTCCATAAGAGAACATGTATCATTCAACTGTTTTCTTATTTCCCTCGTAACCACGACCCTTTCAATCTAAGTAAGTTATGTTGTGTATGTAGTGATCCGTATCGAAGGCAATAACAAGATATAAAGTACCAGTAAAAAATTAAATATTTTAATAAACTAGATACGGCTACCGGCTAAGATGGCTCAGAACAACAACGGCTCACACTGCAGCGACTCTATTCGGGACACTTACACTTACATGAACAACACTGTTACACATGTCTGGTGAAGAGTTGGAAGTTTAAAGCTTGTTCCGGATGGATTGCTGATTCGCTGACGAAAACATACAGAGGGAGGCACCCCCGTAAGGTGATTTAGTCGGCGTCGGATCTCATGTTCTTGTCGAGGAGGAGCACTGCTTCCTCCAAGAATAAAACGGGAACTACACACAATGGATTATTAACGAACCTGGATTATTTGACGAACCTGGAAACAAAATAAACAAGTGATTCAGCGACTTTTACTGGTTTAGCTCATGCACTTCTAAGTCAGCGGCTCCGGTCTTCGCGATTAACCCAAATATGCCCGAGATAAATTAGCGAGTGCTCTCGTCGTCTGTTGAGGAAATGCCTATTAAAGAAACAAATTTCGCAATACAAGACATTTGAGTTAAAAAAACGTCGAAGATGACTGCCCCATTTTGGGGATAATCATTATAAACGGATTAACACAATATATCATTGAGTGCAGCCAACTGAAAAATGATATTTTCATCCATAGGAACGTTTCTTCCCACTCTTGCAACTTTGCATCAAATGAATTAATGTAACCATAAACAATTAACTATTAAACTATTAATTATTAAGGAAAGGTTGCTCTGAAAGTAAACTTTTCCTACTTTGTGAAGGAACGATGTGAGTTTATTTAGAGACTGTGAGTTTCTTTCAAGCTACACAATTTTCAACCAATCAATAGATGTTCATGGATAGACCAATATATTTTCAATAACGGTCTGATAAAATTATTTAAATATAAAATTTGTCGGACCCTTGTAACGTCTTCCTGCTCTTGTTACAAGGAGTAATCTAACGTATAATTTAACAGAGATACATCCCAAAGAGTTTCGTTTTTGTCAGATTATACAATATCAATTATAACAAGCATAGTAAATAAAAGGGCCTAATATTGCGAAAAAAATTGTTTAATGTATAGCCCTCTGACGCAGGTGGGACAGGAATAAGAATTATGGAGATATAATAGTTAAGAAAATACGAAGTGAAGAAGGCATAGGTGGTAAAATGAAAAAGTAAAAGGACTACACCTGCTAAAAATCCACTGAACTATTTCCGATGTAACAATTTGACCTTCATAAAACTCATACCAAAAATCAATCATTTGTGTAGCACTTCTTCCCTTCCACTCTTACCAAGTCTCACGCCGCAATTCAATACATGTATTGTCAAACACTACTTAAAAACTACCAATATCAGCACCCAGAGCAGCCATCAATAAGTCTTTGAACCAGGTCAAAGACTGAATCCAATTACTTTCCCTTTCTCTATTGACCGAGGGCCTTGCCTCTTTCCTGAGCGATCAGCAAAACTTGTCTCCAAAAGGGGACAAACTAGAGTCCTCGAGTCGGCAGTCAAGAGTAGCTCTCAAGGCCAGACTGACACATGTGGAATCAGAGGACGTGAAGTGCAAGCACGATTCAAGGTGCTTCGTCGACACACGGCAGGCGAAGACCTCACATCTCCTCTTATATCTCTGTATTCCGTGTTCAATACAAGCACGCAAGAGAAAGTATTGCAACGATTCAGTAAACGCGAAAACGTGCAAGGAGAAAACGAATTTTTCTAGCGTGATATAACCAATATTTAAAATTTTAAGAAATGCTCGAAATTTTTTGAAAATTGTCTAAAGAATGCCATAAGTTTGAAAGAAACCAGTAATATTGTGATTACGGTGTTTGTGTTATTCAATAAAATTCTATATAATTCAAAAATGTTTCTAAATGCAATTTGCTATTTGACAGATCTTTGAAAAGACCACACGAAAATGTTATTGGAAAGGAAATAGACAGTTGTGATTGTCCACGCAAAAGTTCTCTAATTGCTAATTTTCTTTCGATAACGGATCTTGGGAAATGTTTTGATGCTATTTATAAGCATGTGCTTCGTGAGTGTAAATAATAAGTCTTTAATTGGTGTTGCTTAATTATTATTTATAGCCATAAAAAAGCTAGAAGGTCTCTTTTCCACGACTTATTCCTTAAGCCTTATTTCTGTCATTGGAGACCCATCAAAGTCCAACCTAACCGAACGAACTTATGCCCATTCACTATTAATTGAAATAATTTAAGTCTTGTTTCTTGCTGTCAGAATCAACAAGTTGGTTGGATCTCCCAAGCTTATAGTTTGGACGTCATTGTTCGTAGTTTACTTCCGTAATGTAATTATAAAATTCTCCGTTTATCTTAACAATTCAATTGTTACATGTTAATTAATTTTGTGAATTAATGCAATTAACTGCAGCAGAGGTACTATTGTTTGTCTTAAAAATAAGAATGAGACTGATGGATGTGCTGCATGTCCTAAATTACGAATAGATTAGATGTATAACCTAATTTAGACGGATTGTTTTAGAATAACAAAAAGCTTGTTAAATACTGAGTAATAAATATTTAAAAATAAAATCGATAATTGGAATCAATTTTCTGTAAAAAAATTCAACATGGAATGTATGGTGAATGTATGTTACGGGCACGCGCAGTTTCGATAGTGAACGAAATCGGAATCGTCAATGTGCTAGTAAATATGAAAGTTCAAAAGATAAGATTTAAAAAAAACATCGGTCACTTCAGCCTTCTCGCAGTAAATCCATAAGCATTTTATCGCGAGCTATGTGACCTCACTCGAACGCATCAATCCAATTAAAGCAGAAGCAACACGTCCAAAACACAACAGCGTCATGTAATAATACCCTGCAATCTTCTTCGAATTCTAATAGAGTAACGTCATCCGCACTACTAACCCCATCACAATTTGGCCAAAGTCCGACTTGCGACACGAGAACCGAAACTATTACAATGTTTTACTGTCACTTGAAACGGATGTAATGCGAATTGGTAAATTTCACTGTTCCAGATCAACCAGAACTCTCAAAAAATGTAATTCGACAACAGCAGGCCTAATCTGCAGATCTCATATTCTCTCCGCCGTAAATGAAACGTCTCTATCGGGAGAATGCTTTTTTTGTTTCTTAATTAAACCGTTATCTTTTTTTGAAACCATAATGCTTGTTTCTATCCTCTATCAGGGGTGACATTTTTATGTTATACGCAAAAGGAGGTGAAACCATATTCGCACCGAAAAACATATTTTTGTGCTGTCAAATTGTTGAGAGGTGTGCAGCCAGATATTAGTATACTCTCACCTGTCTGGCTATCTTATAGTGATTGGGTATTATTCTTAGGCCCGAAACGACCCAGCCCGAGACGAACCGGCCCGAAATGTGCAGGACAGTCGAAGAACGGTTCTCGTATTATGCGCACACATGCGGAAACCTCGGAATGCAGCTTCGCCGCGCGGCTCGCGGTCATCCGGCGGCGCCCACACACGCGGCGGGCGGGCGCGCGCCAGATCCGCCTCGTGCGAACGTAACCTAATTATGCCCCGTTCCGGTAAACCACGAGCTCCTTCAGGCCCGCGGCGGGCGACGAGCGCGCCAAGGTCACCGAGGAGCGCGGCGGGAGAGCGTCCACTTTGTGTGGGCGCAGGGAGCTGCACTTCCGTCGCTCTCGTCTCCTCGCCCCCGCCCCCGCCACCACCCCCTCCGCGTCCCGCCGCTGACCTTGGCCGTCGAAGCACCGCACCGCACCAGGCCGCGCCGCGGGGCCCCGGTGGTACAACCGCCTCTTGTTGCCAGAGGGCGGGCGGGCGAGCGAGCGCACGTATCCGTGCCAAATGGAGTCACGCGACGGAATTTAGTGATGCGACAGCGATAACAAAACACCGATGATTCCAAATCCATCAATCCATGTTCAAAATTATAGCTTCGATGTTAATAATACATCTACTAGAAACCATCCATGTGTTGGAGCTCTTACAGAAAACCCCAACATTTAATTCGTGCGCGACAAAATTTAATTTGACAGTAGCCTTGTATATTTATAATTAAAATTCAACTGAAATTTTTTTTAAAAAATATCCGAAATACGAGGACAAGCGAAGGAAGTACCAGGCCATCGGAATCATCTCGGGGGAGGGATAATCTGCTCGATGAAGGTAGAACAAACCGCGTTCGTTTGGTGTGAACACAAACTGACAGGGGTACGATCAGTTATTATTTATTTTTTTTTAAATAGTGATTATGAGAATATTCATCCACGAACAAAACATTAACAACGTAAACATCGAACAGGAAACAATGATGTTAATAAAATATCGGTGTCATTACATCGATGTTGAAAATATCGATGTTATTGCAGAAATATCGATGATTTGAAAACACGACATTGATGTCATATCCCTGGACATCACAAGAAACTCTGTGGAGGCGTGGAGATCGAGGTGAGTGAGCACATGAAAGGGAATCGATTCTGGGCGCATCGACTTCATAGTTCATTAATACTGACAGTGTGGTGCGTGTAGTTACTTGGAAGTGGTGTCGTTCCTGCCCTGTTGAGATGTGGTTCCGACATACAAGCGGGACTGCGGGTTGTGCTTTTTCAGGCACCACCCCCAGCGGGACAGCGACTCATGTGGGGCATACTCGAAGCTCCTGACACCTCTCGACACATGTGGTGGGGCAGTACGAAGTGTAACAAGCGAATGGAACCGAGTACGATAAGGTGTGAAATTCCAAGTTAGCATCTGATGGTTGGTACACCAAAAACACCACAATTTTCGCTAACAGGTAAATCGATGGATTGAAAAAAATCGTATTGTGGCTTTATACGGGTATAATCAGAACATAGACGAATGTGGTTTGTAAAAACAGTAGGTTTATTCAAATCTTTACCGTAGTCACAATTAAACAATTACACTGCTTAAAATTAACTAAATAAATAGAACCCACTGCTAGGAGAGAAAAGTTACGGAACGGCTACAAGACCGCAACATAGATCTGTGCGGAGCACCACTCTACTCTGAGATCATCTACATGTCTTGGCAGTCACGACAATGAATTGCCGGCCCCTTGCCCTCGTGCACAAACAAACCTGCCGCCGACGCTGCTGGGAAACAAGATGATCGTTCATTAGGCGCATTCGGCATTGTTCTCGCATTCGGCATTGCCTTATATAGACCCTTCGGCGCTACCTGCCGCCCCCATTGCCTCCGTCCTACCGCCGCCTTACCACGCCAGGTCCACGGAAATTCCCAGTGCGTCATCACTACGCCCTTTGTTAAACATCCGGCGATGCCCGCCGTGTACTACGTGCTTGTCTCCGTGTTTTAGCGCGACACAACGCTAAAGTATTATCCGTGAAAATTCTTGAGGGTTAACCTTTGCCGCACTCTTCAATCATCACCAGGCTAACGCCGAAGTACGAGTATTACCTTAAACAACGGACCGCGGCTCATGTGATCATTTGACATCGTGCTGTCTCCATTCCCAAACTTTTAGCTGGGTATTCGATTGATCCGTCATGCTGCGGTCCATCCCCGACGATTCAGGTCTCATACTCATGAGGGAGATAAGGGATGCATCAATAGGTGGGACGCCTCCATAAGGGAAAAAATCATATGGTTAATTTATATTTACACATGGGTTAATTGCAGTCGTCCAAAGGTTTGCAATCAATTCAATATGGCGGAATTAGAACCACTCGTTTATTTCAACTCAAATAATTTATGAAGCTTGGACAAGAAAACGGTAAAAGAATTGAAAATAGGTGGACAAATGGGGATTAAAATTTAAAAATATATTGATAAATAGTCATTGAAGGCGGGAAAATTGACAAAAATGTTCAGTACATACATGAGAGTATATAATATTAGAATTTAGTCGAAATCTATTTTAGTCTCTAACATTGATTATCACAGGCAGGTAGAAGACTATCTTTTACTTGACATTTGAGCTTCTGTAATAACAACTTTTTCACAACTTCCAGTACTACAAGGTACTTATGTAGCGGAAGTCGTGTTCGCCTTTGCTGGAGAGAGACTCGTGAGAAAGTGCTTTTGCACGTGATCTCCGCCCGGAGACATTCAAGTACGGTGCAGCCTTTTCTCGATCGCAAAAACCGGCTTAGGTAGCTCAGGGCATCAATTGATGCACCATCAGTGCCTCTGACCGGAAGGTCCTAGGGTTAGACTCACGACGGTGGCAGGATTTTCCAACCAAGCTACATAGCTAACAATAAGTCGAATTCAGCCGCTGCCTGGAGGAGAATCCTAGCGACCGGCTGCTCTGATCGGTACTTTTCCGTGGTTTCTTTGATCAACACCAAGGAAATGGTGGAGCAGTACCCTAACGAGCCACAGACCACGCTCGATCTTTCCGCACTCTTCCTTGTCCCAGCTTCACTCGTTCCTTACATACACTCACACTTCCATGCACTACACTACCCAACATGCCGGGAGAGCAGTCGGATGATTAGAGCTTGACCCGGCTGGGAAGGTTCTTTGTTAGGGAGATACCTGGATGGGGAAACACCCTTTAGTCTACGGGTACGTCGGCGCCGGATCTGGCCATCCAGATGGTCAGGGACGTGCTATTACACGGGACTAATGATCTTGGAAGCTGACACATCGAAAATCACTAACAATCAATCACTTTAGTTGAATATAATGCACTTTCGTTCATACGAACGTTCCAAGTTGTTCCTTTTTTGTTAACGACAAAAAAAAAATACTGTGATATCTCAGAAATACACAAAAATCAGGTTGAAAATTTCAGCTTACACATATTTTTGTTAATGAATATTAAGCTAATAAAATATTAGTGGCTCAAAAAATAATGCAAGCAGTTAAGTGTTCTAAAACCCATTTTGTGTTGTATTTACGCGAAAAATTTGGAATTTGCGGTATTGAAATGTTGGTGTTTAACAGTGTTTTCCGACAGCTCTAAGACCACTAATTCCCATTGCACAGGTTATTACGTTGACAGATTGATTCATTCATTCATTGATTCATTGGTCATATCTTGAGTAGCTGGGTGCCTCAATTACGTTGGTCATTGTCTCCAAATATTGTGCATGTGTATATTCCTGGAGGCGACGGTATTCCCAACCCGTTAGAACTTGAGATCCGGCGGCCACATCCTCGTCAGCTTGTAGGGGTTTCCACCTTCAAGATATTTCCGCCAATGAGGCATCGTCCTGATTGGACAAGATTTCGACTTGAGTGGCAGGTAAGTGCTTGTAAGTGTACGTGTAAGTAGGGGAACGAAGAGGCGAAGAAAGGCAAGGAAAATGAATCAAAAATCGCATGCGGTTTGTGGCCCGTTTCTTAGGGAACAGCTCCGGCATTTGTCAAGTGTTGATCGGAGAAACCACGGAAAACTACCGATCAGAACAACCGGCAGCCAGATTTCTCCTCTAGGCTCAATTGTAGGGGGCCCCACGGCGGCTCGGCACTCGCGTCGTCTAACGGGGCACGGCACGGGACGGCACGGCGCGGCGCACGCCTCAAACGAGCGCAACGAGAGTGGCCTTGCATCCGAATAAGGCTGCGCCCGCCCCACCCCGCCCCGCCCCCTCGGCTCACGCAGCGCGGGGGCAGCCGCCGACGGCCAAGTTCAGGGAAGCCGCGGCGCCCCGCCTCAACTCCATGGCGTACAAGCAGACGCGCTACGACAATGGAGACCACTCTTGCTTTTGTTCTTGTCTCCCTCGCATCCTTCCCCTTCACGCTCACTCTCCTTACCTCCTCCTTCCCCCTAGTCATTCACTCTCCTTACCACCTCCCACTTGTCATTCACCCTCCTTAGCACCTCCCACCTTGTCAATCACTCTCCTTACCTCCTCCTTCCCCCTAGTCATTCACCCCCATTACCACCTCCCACTTGTCATTCACCCTCCTTAGCACCTCCCACTTGTCATTCACCCTCCTTAGCACCTCCCACCTTGTCAATCACTCTCCTTACCAACTTCCCCTCGTCATTCACACTTCTTACAACCTCCCACCTTGTCAATCACTCTCCTTCCCCCTTCCCCCTTGTCATTCACCCTCCTTACCACCTCCCCCATGTCATTCACTCTCCTTACCACCTCCCCCATGTCATTCACTCTCCTTACCACCTCCCCCTTGTCATTCACTTTCCTTACACCCTGCCCCTTGTCACTCATTCTCCTTACATCCTCCATCATGTTTGCCTTATATCTTTCCCCTTCTCTTTCTCCTTGCATCTTTCCCTTCTTTTCCTACCGTATCCTTTCTTATCGTCCCTTTCCCTCTTCCTATCGTTTCCCTCGAGTCCTCCCTCTCTTCTAATTTATTCTACATACCATCATTTCATTTCTTCTTTTTTCCATTCTCCCCATTTACAAACAAATGGTGAGGATTCCCCCCCCCCCAAAAAAAACTTGTTCAACAGTTTAATTAATGCCAACCCTCTGTTCACCCAGAAGCGATTCGTATCAGGAAAAATGGGGTGTTCAGAAACATGTTAGGAATATCCAACAAACAAAAGTAAATATTAAATGAGAACTGAGATAATTATTTACTTATAACAGCTAAACAAGAATATTTTTAGCATGAATTGTAGCCACTGGTTCCTCTATGATCTAGTCTGCCAGCGCTGTTTTCAATGCCTTGTTATTCAATGTCTGGTATGTAATCGGTCTAAGCTGCCTCCTTGCCGCGTGTTTCTCCCTTCTTGCAGAACGTCTTGAATCTCAACAGCGCTGCCTCCGGCTAGGGCCGTAGATCACTCAACTAGTGGCTTCGCCGACAATATCCCTCGTGTCGTTGCTTCGTTTGGCATGACATCTCTCTATTTGCGCATGCGCCGACATGTTGCAATAGGATCACAGCGCCGATATGGTTTGTGCCGCTAAATATCACTCGAATAGCTGAGAAGGAATTGGGCAACAGTCAATTAGAATCGAGCTTATAATAATTCGTGCCAATAACGTTTTCTATTCGTCTGTGGATAATAATATATTTTTAATCACTAGTTTTCGGATTTATGAGGGTGCTTTGCAAACTTCAACACGAGCTTCCATTGTATACACTTCATCAACAAACTCAGCGACATTATTATTCAATACATTTAATGTAACTTTTAAGAGATACAAATACGCGACTTTCGTTCTGTGTTTTATGTAAAGTAGATGTATCAATTTCACTCGAAGTGGAAGGTACATGAATTAAATTCGGGTAGGTGGCGTCAGATTGCAAAACTCATCGAGACAAACCAGTTAGAAACTATTGACCCAGGGTAAAAGAATAAAACTGTCTTACTGTCTTTCCACCAACGTCACGCTAGTAATTTAGAACACATAATGAACGCACTGCTGGTGATGCAAATTCTCGTAAACGTAGAGATATTCAGCTTGTCATTATTTCCTGCATGACTCTCTTCTCTCAAGAGATGTTAGTTATTCAAATGACGTTAGTAGTACACGCAATGCTGTTGATTGGAATTAGATGTATCAAAATATTGGATTGGTGACACGAATTGCGAAAATTATTGCTTTGGGTTCTAAAACAAATTAAAAAAAAGAGTAATCAAAATATAATCTATCAAAATGATTTGATTTAGGCAGATTTAGACGAAAAATATTAAAATAGGCCATTAAACAGCCATTTTAGGACATTTTGGTACCATTAGTTGCTTTCAGGAGTTCTATTTTTTTCCATTAATCGTCAACATATGCAACTATTTTCCAAAATCTCGAAAAAGGAACTAAATATCCATTTGTCCTGAACTCCGAGGTCTTGATGACCACTCAACTCCATTTGACAACAGGGAAACTGGGAAGCAGAGCAACCCCGCCTGAGGAGCTACCCCGCACATCCGGCTCTCCTTCATCCCTCACCTTCCGCGGCGGGAGATAATTATACGTCACAGCACTAATGAATTATTCCTTTGTGCTCCCCACGCCGAGCGCAGCCAGCCGTCGCCAGCGAAGCCCCCCTTCCGCACGCGAAGGTGACGCGCAGTGGGCTACACGCTGCAACACCACAGTCAACATTTCCGAATCGCCTGCGCGAATTCTCGGTTCAGGCAAGCGGACGACTGGTTTGGTAGGTTGTAAAACATTTGAGCATCGCCGCCCGATGTTCCGACTGTGGCTGTTCGAAATTTATTGTTACGCCGGCAGATGGCCTGGAGCACCAGGTGACAGCGTTGAAGCCAGTTCAATTATGGAGTTACAGGGTTGAGATAATTTACACGAGATTCAGATACTGATACAAAAAACGAACGTTCGAACATACAAATCGTTGAAACGAAAAACAATACGGTTGCCAATTCCTGCTCACTTAACTTTAATTTTATCTGCTTGCATGTAGGTTTCCCACTGTTATTCTTGTTCTAAAGAATTACGAGCAACAATATATTAACGTCTAAGTGTTTTTCCAAATGAATGTTTAAATGTCAAAATAAGTGCATTTAGCACAGTCAGCACTAGCATCGCTAGTGACCGAAACAATTGATTGCGATGCTTAAATGGCTTTCCGTTGATATATCAAATGCACCGTACACACTATGTACTTATATGACCGTATGTATACGTACGCGAGGCAATTACTTCCACTTTACTGTGCTGAGAATAATACACTTCCGGGTGTGTAACGAAGTATATTAAAATTATGTTTTGGGTGTAATGGAGTTTGGAAACGTGATATTAATAAAGAGTTTTAGATCACATTCATGCTTTCAAAATCAATGAATATCATGATTTCAACAGTTAAAATGTACGCAGTCACAGGTTAGTTATCATTTCCAGAATTATAAATAATAAAAAAATTGTGTAATAGATACAAGATTAGTGTTTGGAAGAATAGTCCTGTATCTATTTAGGAACTCCTCCATCCGAATTGATTGGTTATCCGGTTAAAAAATTAACATTTCCATATATTTCTGGGCATATCTCCCTTATCTTTTATCACGCAAGTAATGAAACACTAAGTTTGATATTGCGAGCCTTCCTTAAATGGGAATTTAAAGAAATAGTTATCTACTATATTATAAGATAATAATTATAAATTATACTTAATTACAATTAGTAAGAGTAATATATATCAAATCCTATGAGTATATAACAATGATAATAGTAATAATAACAGACAATGCTAAATACGCACCCCCGATGTAATGATACATTGTTTTTTACTACTAATTTTATTACATTTATAGAAATGATACAAATAAGTAAAAAATTAAATTTCAGTTTACGAAAGTTAGTCTATCTACAGATCAAAGTTGTTTGTCCTCTGCTTTTTTTCCTTTTTCTGTTTTTTCCTCTGCTTAGATCCTGAGGTACCGAAACGCTTTTCCATCAGAAATCAAGCCCTGTAAATGTGTATGTTAAAATTATTTTTGAAATGTGCAGTGCTGACAATTCACTTGTGACACAAGTAACACAAAATTTTAATTCATGGGAGTATTTGTAACATTACATCTCTTGGTAATCAGTAAGAAATTTGTGAAACAATTCACAGAATTCAGGCGTTGTACACGTTGATATTTTCAAAACGCTTAAGTCAGTTTTTTCTTGTTTGTTAAAATAAGCCTTACAGCAAATATCAATAAATTGTTTATTGCATTACAAGTCTCCAAAAATACTTCTTGATAGGTACGAACTTGAAATTCACTAATAATACGTGTATCAGTCATTTTTACGTTTTCAAAAACACAACATAATAGTTTTTGCAATTTTAGCATGTAAATACAATATAATACATATTTAAACAAACTTCCCTTCTTATAAACCACTTCATACGTCGATGTCGTGAGATACAAGCTAGACTTATGCAAATAACTGGGATTCGACAAAACGAACTTTTAGATACTTCTTACTGTTCTTAATACTGAAGAGACTTTTGCACGGCATAGAGTACAGCAATCAACAACAATAACTTGACCACTCTATTTTACTTTTGGACATATGCACATGCGCAGAAGATCGACATTTCTGTCGATTTCTGTACGCAACGCTTTGACGCTATGCTTAAAGTGTCTATAAGACACCAATTATCGTATCCATTCAACGTTCTACTCGATCCAACTTCATATTTGAGAATCTCGATATTTGAGGTTAGATAATAACGACGTGTTGACACATTCTGTTGTCAGTATCAATACCAAATATCCTATATATTCAACTTCTGTCTTGATCTTGCAAACAATGTTTGAGGCTCTATAATAACGACGTACCGACATATTGTACTGCTGTCGATATCAGTACCAAATATCGGAGTGATTCCAGTTTCTACTTACGAACTACTTCCTACCCCACCTCCGCTGTCCAGCGTCCCCGCTGCTCCTGGCTGCGCTGCGTGGCCGGGAGCGGGGCCACCAAGGCCCCTGCAGGTCTAGCTGCAGTCTACTGCCTGTCGAAGGTCAGTGAGTAGCGAGCCCTGGCCGGCGAGGCCATTCCGCCTCCGCCGCCGCCAACCGCCCAGGAACTAACACACGTCTCGACGCGTTGAACGCACGGAGTGACTGGCTAGCTTCCGTTCTACTCGGGCAGCAAATAGAGAAGAGCAGGGATTCCCAACCCTTTTATTACATCAACCACCTTCAATTTTTTTCAATAATATCTGAACATATGTAGATATAGAAATATCTTGAATATAATATAATGATAGTACAATGTGTTTAGAAAAAACTTCGTAGCGCGAATTTATATGCCAGAGCTGATGTTTTTATTTCTTCGGTGCCAAACCATTGCTTTGTATAATGTTCCTATTACAAATTCGAATATCTGCACTGATCACAAGTCATTGAGATCAAGCTACTCAGCTGGAAGACGAGCAATGCTATTTCCTTCACCGTCCATCATGCCACAATAGATTGGTTGCGAGTATTTTTGGCCAAAACGCTCGAGTAAATGGATCAATGAAACACGTGTAGATGTAGGTGGTGATTGGAATTGAAGATGTACATAAGAGGTAGTTTGTTACATTGACTTCATCATAAAAAACAAATTTCCATCGCATATTTATACACGCTAACAAATGTCGAAAGTTACTAGTTTCGTAACCACTTATTGAAGCGTCAAATAATAAATAAATCCTGGAGGATTGCATGCAAGACAATTATGCAGACTGTATGTAAATAAACTGTCTTATGCAGTTCAACAAAGCTGAACCACTATTGAATATTTGAAAACCGTATTTTCATAGTTCTAGATGGTTAGGTGCGATAGACTTCATTCTGTATAATATTATTTATACAAGTTAAAAGAATAGCTTTTTATGGGTTCTAATACGCATACTCTGTTGCTTCGTGAAGAAATTCGTTTGTACGTAAAAGCGATTACCGCTACATTTTTCATATGTGTTCTTTCGGAATCGGAAAAATATAGATTTTACTACTAACACATGAAAATTTATATGCCAACCGAATGTTTTCAATCATTAGAGGATAGATGAACTGGAATTATATTAATGATACCAAAGGAAATTCTTTTCAGATTTACGTATTCTATATTTAACTCTAATGGAATAATTCTATCCCCATTACGTACGATACCTCAACAGGAATTCCACTAGACTCAAGTAAATATTATCATGTCAAAAAATACTTTGAAAACCCTTATATTTTCTTCTAGAAGTGTACCAACACCCAATTAATATGTATATGTTGAAACGAGAAATAGGATACCACGCAGTCAAGGGCATAAACATTTACGTGTTGCAACGTACCCGTTGGGAAATTTCCTTCTTAGAGTAATAGCTAAACTGAAGACCGAGGCAGGCCGCTTTGCTACGGCAATGAATTACACAACACAGAGATGTAAGAAGCTGACAGAAAACATTCTCTTAGAACGACAGATATTGGAATTCCGAAGAGGAACATCACACAAAGCAAGTGTTATGCTGTCAAGGTATAAAAACTACAGTGGTGTAACATGAATTTGAAGAGATGTGTACGCTTACAACTTTGTAATAAAAGTAAATGATACTTATTATTACAACAATTAATTACCATAGGTAATACTACGAGAGCTTTGGGAATTGTCGATCAATTCCCAACTCGCGAATCGAGGAGGGGATTTACCTGACAATTTCCAAAGCTCGAGTGGTATTTAATAGCACTATTCCACGAGCGAAATTATGTCCAACTGCGTTTCAAAATGCGCCAAATATTGAAAATAACTGAAATTATCAAACATTATCGATCGTCTCACAACTATGTTTTGATTATGTTTAGAAAATGGCATCCCTGTCCTTTCATTCAGTGCATTTGTATTGTTTAAATACACTATAAGGTCTTCTCCACATAAGAAACTAACGTTTTAAGTATTATTTCGTCGATGCCACTGTTCAAATTGAGCTTTAATGAATCTTACCTCTATATTTCAAACTCAGACGCAAATACACCTTTTTGATTCTCTCAAATCTTTAATATTTTTAAAATTTTAAACCTTAATTTCAGAGATTTATCGCCGATTAATTGTTAGTGATTGAGGGAGCGTCTAAGGTTATTAGTCCCGTACATGTAGAGTATGTTTTATCCTCGGGAGGTGGCGGTGATTTTCCCCGCTGGATGTAGAGATCCAGCACCAACATTACGTCGGCTAGCGGGGTTTTCCCCGAACAGGTATCTCCCCCACCAGTGAGACACAGCCCCAATCGGTATAAGCTCTAAGCTTCCGACCGGTCTCCCGGCATGTGTGGTAGTGTAATGCATGATAGTATAAGTATGTGTAACAACGAGTAAGAGGTGACGATAGGACAAGGCAGAGGAAGGAAAGATCGCACGTTGTCTGTGGCTGCAACTGCACTGCTCCGGCATTCAACTGTTGTTGAGAGGAGAAATCACGATAAGCTATCGATCAGAGCAGCTGGCCGCTAGGATTCTCCCCAAGCAGCAGCTGAACTCTACTTAACAGACAAGCTCTTTTCATGGAGTTATTATTACCCTTCTTATCATTATGTGTAATTTTGATCAGATTTCTACATTGATGTAATATTGATCTAATGACATTTCTTTGAGTAACAAATAAAGCTACAAAAAAATTCAGATTAAATTCAGTTTCCTTTGTCGCGAATTTACAAAATAAATAGGATCCCCAAAGCAGCATACAATCTTTAGTTTATTTTCGTAACACCGTACTACTCATATGAGGATAATATCAGTACTCGTATCAACAACCAGACAAACATAAACCACATTAACGTCCGGCGTTAGCCAAGGACTTCAAAAATCGCCGTCGGAAAAACACAATTGAAAATACGGGAGTTCTCGCTAAAGATGGAATGAGAGTACACTCGGAAAATAGTTATTTATGATAAGAGAGGTAAAAGTGACATTTTATTTTGCAAGAAGGAAAGGTCAGGAGGCCGATAGACCGATCCGCAATGTCATAATTACCACTTTTGTATGTGTCTTACACTAGTTTTTAGCCAGCCTTATTGACTTTCATTTTGTATTAATTCAAGTATACTAGTAACTTAACTATACATTAAAGTCAGTAACAGCTGATGCGGTCAGACGAAATTATTTTGTTATTTTCTTGCATTTACAAAATTATCTAAACACGATCTTACTTTCACCTCTAGAGCTCAAAATTGAACTTTTAGCACGCTAAAACTTCTTTAAAGAAACACTTTTACTAGTGGCTGTTTAAAAATAGTATTTGTTGTATATGTAATTGTTTTTTGCGTCCAAGATTGGTAATACACAAAGTGTGGAATGGCACGGTTGATAAACAAATAACATATTCTGTTTGTAATAAACTTACACTATCCCCCACTTTACAAATTTACACCGTGTTTATCGATCCAGAAACGTTAATATCTATTTCTGAATTACAATATTTCGCGCTACATAAATATTCCACTATTCTATCACATCGGCTTATTCTTGGATTTAACACACAACTGCACTTGAGGTAAATCAGCTTTTGCAGTGCCATCAAATCGGGATGTTAAACGTCACCATAGCGACGCCACTGCAGTGATGTGTAAGCTCCCGATTGGATGACACCGCAACAGCTGACGGCCTGCCAAGTGCAGCTGTAAATAAATCGAAGTATAACTTCATTTCCATTGCAGCTGCTCATTCCGCACTTCAAACTACGAGGGGTCTGCTTTGCGCTTCTTACGTCAACTAGGGAATCGCATTCGGGGTGTGCCAAGAAGCCCGCCCCCCCCCCTCCCGGCGCCCGCTCGCGAGGTGGGCCGGCGCATGCGCTCTCGCCCACGGAGCGCCCGCCGCGCACGTGCTCTCGAGTGGCCGCCCGCGTATCTCGCGGGAATGCGCCGCGCGTCAGCTGCTCGCCCTCGAACCGGCGCGCTTCGCCTCGGCGCCGCCCACGCCGTTCGCTCTCGTATTATATATCAGGTATAACATAAAACACCGAACGAAAGTCGCGGATTTGTATCTCTTAAAAGTTACATTAACTGTATTGAACAATAATGTCGCTGAGTTTGTTGATGAAGTGTATACAATGGAAGCTCGTGTTGAAGTTTGCAAAGCACCCTCATAAATCCGGAAATTAGGGATTAAAATATACTATTATCCACAGACGAATAGTTCGCTCTTTTCGAGCGTCCAGCCTAAGAGCGTCCATCGGCTCAGGGCATGCGGTGCCTCAGGGCATCAATTGCTTTCACGGCAGAGCCTCGGTCCGGAAGGTCCTAGGGGTCGGCTTCAGACTGTGACAGGACTTTCGGCACTGGCTAGACTGTGAGGTCGAATCGTACCGCTGTCTGTCGGAGAATTCTAGCGACAGGCTGCTCTCAACAGTAGTTTTCCGTGGTTTCTCCTATCAATATCAGGCGAAGGTCGAAGCTGTATCCTAACAAACGGACCATGAAACGCGCGCGATCTTTCCTTCCCCGTTCTTGTCTTAACCTCACCCCTTACTTCCACTCACCTTCACTCACGCGCGAAATCTACCCCACAAGCCGGGAGACCAGGAGTGGAGTGGAGAGTTTGTCCACGCTCGGGCAGTTCCCCGGCAGTGAGGAAATACCTGGATGGGCGAAAACGGAGCAAGCGGACGTATAGGTCAACGTCGGATCTCGTCACGCAGCGGATAATGATTACTGGCTCCTCCCATGTTAAAAAGCCCTACACATAGGGGGCGTAATGGCCGCAGCTGTTGACGCACCGTGAAATAGACATTAATCAATCGTGTAATTAAGCGGGTATTGATTTCGGAACTATTGGTGTCATTAGTTCCATGAGAGCAGAGCGTGTTACATTCCAGAAAGAGGACCTGCACTTCAGAAGATTTTCCTCCTTCAGGTATCTCCCTAAACTGCTTCCGCCTGATCTCCTGACCTACTCTGTGGTAGTGTAGTGCGTGTAAGTGTAAGCCCGTGTGTAAAAGGAGAGAAGGGGACCATGATGAGTTACGACTTAATTCCCCTTGCCTTTACCCCAAAACATCGTAATGCTGTTTTTGTCCAATTGATTCTATGCGAAACGAGAAAAGTTGTAATGGCGGGGTGTTGGATAGTCCGTGGGCAATCTTGTCGTCTCGGTAGGCTTCGTGCAGATGTATCTGCGTGAATGCAATTCGCTGGGTAAGGCACCTATCTTTCCTCGCATCACTTCGCGCCCCGGGCGCAGTGGAATGCGGGCGTGCGTCATCTACACTCGAAAAACAGCTCGACGCGGCGAAAATCGCGGAGATAAACAGTGTCGCGGCACCGGAGTGCCAGGACCGACGAGATGTGTGGCGTGGCGTGGTGTGATGGGACATTGGTGCGGTAGGAGGAATACCGTGATTCCTCGACACATGGATTTTCTCCCAAATTGATATTTCCCGACCGATCTGAACGAATTCAAGGAGAACTTTGGTGGTTCAAACGGATATTTTGAATGTTGAGGATACTTTACGTGAAGCCTCAGAAACACTACAAAATTTTCTCACAAGTGGCTCCAATTTTTTGTATTAAATTTTGTTCTCGGATAGTGCAGAGGCCGGTTAAAAGAAAAGTGCAGGTCTCATGCTAGTTAAACTGCCTGATTTTTCGAAAATTGCGAAAGTGCAATTTTTTTTGGAGGAGGGGGCGTCTTCTTGCAGCTACAATATTGAAGATAGTGATTTAGGAAGGAAGGAAGAAATAAAGAAAGGCAGGAAGGCAGGCAGGTAGGCAGGCTGGAAGGCAGGAAGCGCCGGAAGCAGGAAGGCCGGAAGGCTAGGAGGCCGCGGAAGAGCAGGCCGAGGCGGCAATGCAGCGCCGGTAGGCAGGCAGGCCGGAAGGCAGGCAGGCGAAGGCAGGCAGGGAAGGCAGGCGACAGGCAGGAAGGCAGGCAGGAGGAAGGCAGGCAGGCAGGAAGGCAGGCAGGAAGGCAGGCAGCGAAGGCAGGCAGGAAGGCAGGCAGGAAGCGGCGAGGCAGGAAGGCAGGCAGGAAGGGCAGGCAGCGAAGGCAGGCAGGGAAGGCAGGCAGGAAGGCAGGCAGGAGGCAGGCGCAGGCAACGGCAGGCAGGCAGGCAGGAGGCAGGCAGGCAGGAGGCAGGCGAGAGGCAGGCGGCAGGCAGGCAGGAGGAGGCAGGCAGGCAGGCAGGAAGGCCAGGAAGGCAGGAAGGCAGGCGGCAGGCAGGAAGGCAGGCACGAGGAGGAGCAGGGCGGAGGAAAGGCAGGCAGGAGGCAGGCAGGCAGGAAGGCAGGCAGGCGCAGAGAGAGCGAGGGCAGGAAGGCAGGAAGGCAGCAGGAAGGCAGACATGGAAGGCAGACAGGAAGGCAGACAGGAAGGCAGAAGAAGGCAGACAGGAAGCGCAGACAGGAAGGCAGAACAGGTGAAGGCAGACAGGACAGGCAGACAGGCGAGAGGCAGACAGGAAGGGGCAGACAGGAAGGCAGACAGGAAGGCAGACAGAGGAAGCAGACAGTGAAGGCAGACAGGAACACAAGGAAGGACGCAGGAAAGGCAGAAGGAGGCAGGACAGGAAGGCAGACAGGAAGGCAGACAGGAAGGCAGACAGGAAGGCAGACAGGAATGGCAGACAGGAAGGCAGCAGGCAAGCAGACAGGAAGCAAGACAGGAAGGCAGCAGAAGAAGGGACAGACCGAAGGCAGACAGGAAGGCAGACAGGAAGGCAGACAGGAAGGCAGACAGGAAAGGGGCAGACAGGAAGGCACGACATGAAGGCAGACAGGAAGCGCGAGAGCAGCGAAGGCAGACAGGAAGGCAGGAACAGGAAGGCAGACAGAAGGCCAGACAGAAGGCCAGAAGGACAGGAAGGCAGACAGGAAGGCAGACAGGAAGGCAGGCAGGAAGGCAGGAATGAGGGAGAGAAAGATTAACTAAGAGTTTCCTATCAAAATAATCTCCTTTGCAGGCTGTCTGAGCTCTCGCTGGGCCAAGGTGCATTCAGCAGGTCCATCTCGAAAGGGAGAAAGAGAGAGTGAGAGGGGGGTGGGAGGCAGGCGGTCGGCGGAGACACTTGAGCGGGCAGGGACCCGGCGTCTCCAAGCGACGCGACGCACGCGCTGGCCACTGCCAAGTCGGCGTTCTCTGCTCCCTGCCAGACCCTCCGCAGTATTTCACCGTCCGAGGTTGTTCAGGGAAACAAATATGGTCACAACCATTTTGGCAATATTTTCCTGCTAGAAATAAAAGCTTCTTTCGACATTACAAATTATGAATTAATTTCATTTTCATTCTTCATTGCACGTTGCTTTCGAGTTAAATAGAAGCATCGAGGAACCTCGATGTATGGAATTTGAAAAAGAAAGTATGTGAACTAATCCCTCGATTCCATGAACAACAGTAAACCTACACACTAGAATACTAGAAATTATCTCTATTAATCACTTTTACAACACAGAATCAACAATGAAATCGACTATCGCTCTCACGTATACCATGATTACCCGTGCACATAACCATATCCACACACATTTTTTCAGACACCAGGTTTCCTTTACAGATCGAATACTTCCGTTGGAAGTTTATAAATCTAAACTTGTTTTCCCTTGAAATCTATCATGAAACAAGACTGACGTAATCTGATATGTGTATATTATGCACCAAGTATCGTGCAACATTGTTTATGTTACAACATTCCTGAGATATTACGTGGAACAGCAAATTCGAAAAAAAGAAATAAGATTCAGATAACGAAGATGGACAAACACAATTATTCCTTATCAACTTCTTAAACAATAGTTTGCATCTCTTCGGTTTAGTTGAGTCATTTCTGTTTTCTAGAGAATGACTCAATGATGTTTCATGTTCCATTCTAATGGTGTAATAGCTACAGTCTACATTTCCGAGATGCCCAACGTAGGTCGAGTATTTGAAATGCATCGTAATTGATCGAAGTCCAGGCAATTCGTTTGTAGTCGTAGTTTCTTACTGTAAACCGAGGAAGCATAACATGAGTCAGCATATCGTCTTACTTTTTGGATTTGTAATACGTGTCTCAAATACCATTAATTTTTTGTGTACAGAGTATCAAGTTGGGAGAAGGTTGTAAAGAAGGTTATGGAATCGAAGAAAGAGCATATGGAGAAACAGAATATTACATGTGTTATATAAATATAAGTAATAATATTATAAAATACTATAATTAAAACAGCTGTGCTCAAAATATCTGTTACGATACACAGAGAGTAATATACAGATTAATGATTAAGCGATTTAAAATATAGGCCGAAAATGCCATCGTACTGAAACACTTATTCATAGTACTCGTCCGATATTATGATTTTTGCGAAAGTACCCTCCAGATAAGATGTATTGTTGCAACAGGGAAGACACATACCTGTGAATCCAAACCACTCAATTTTTTAGTTTTTGATACCATTGACTACACGTACATGAAGTGTACGTGAAACCATCATTAAATACATGTGTATGGTATGCATTGGTTACAAGTGTGTGACCTTAGTGTGTTTGTTGATGGATCTGCGGGGCTCATCAAACCATTAGGTTCTTTTGGGGAAAAGTACCGAGCACTTTTTCTGGCAACGCAGCATACAGCAAAAACTCATCGAGCACCTTGCTGTCATGTATCTCAGTATCGCAATTTGTCGAATTAAAAAGCGCCGCAGGGATGTGTTGGAGACTTTTGTGACGACAGTGCAATTGCTTTTTTATTATTATTTTTATTTTTTAATTTTAGGATTGATTTACAAAGTTAAGTTTACATTAAACTCTTCATTCGTATTGTTGGCTTAAATCTAATTACTTATAAACTAAATCTAATCTAAACTACATTGAAGAGGAGATTCACAGAGCATCTCTAAAAATCATTAAGATTGGAAAAAATGTTCAGAAAAGAATGGATAGGATATCTATTTTTTTATTCTAGTTTGATTTTCATTATATTTTCCTACGTTAATGTGTCTATCTTGATTAATGAGGGGTAGGCTGTAATATAAATTATTAGCAAGAAAGGCTATGTGGTGTGCGATGGGTTTTAGGATAATTTCGTGGTGTATTTATTGGAAATGAACCAGGGGGATGGGTGCTAGTTCGTAGGTATTTGTTCTGAATTATCTGAATTTTGTTGATATTATATTGTTACGAATATTGCGTCACCTGCCGAATTCGTTGCGCGCGGATTGCGTCATCTGCCTTCCCCCCCCCTCCCCCCGAACTAGACGGTTCCGGACTATCCGGCAGCGCGAGAAACGCCGAGATATGCGGGGTTGCCTGGAGACAAGCGCCGGCAGGTTATAATGGCCGCTGCGGCGGCCGCGAGTCAGTTAGTTAGAAGAAGTCAGTAGAAGACAGTGAGTAGAAACGTCAGTGGGACTAGTAAGGCTCAGTGAGGGCAAGAGAAGAGTCCAGTCCGTCCAGTGTGTGTCGAGTGGAAGCTGTTTGCTGTGAATGTGATTGTGGTGAAGAGTGGTGGGCAGCGCTATTGAACAGAGTCCCAGCAGTGGTGAAGTCTGAGTGGAAGCTGAGCTGTGAAGTGGGCATCGGCGAGATAACACGCAGGTGGCAGTTTGGACCTGGTGTGGCAGTGAAGTGTGTCTTGGGCGCAAGAATTGTGGTCTTGGCAGGGAATTGGTGGTCTTGTGAGTGGAATTTGGGGTCAAGTGCAGTGGACCGTGGACAGTGCATTGGACTGGCTGATACTGTTAGAAAAGAGATGGTAATAAAATAGTGTGTAAGAAGTGAACTGTGGTAAAGAGCTATAGCAGAGAACGGAAATCGTGTGTAAGAAATAATATAATTGTAATATATCTGTAAATAGACCAAGTAGATTTTAGTGTATATTGTTCCGAATAAACGTTTTTGTTTAAATATTCTGTTGGTTTTAATTCACCACGGAGGAACGTTACAATATTTAACCGCGTTTATCCAAAACGGACAAGTGTACAAAAGAAGAGTTCTTATGATGGTTTTATAAAAGATGATGCCATTATTTAGTGACAGTTTACTGTTAATTATTAATGGTTTTAACTGTATTATTTTTGCTTTGTCTTGATAGACTTTGGTATCTATATGTAATTTTCAGTTGAGGGTTGTGTCCATGTGAAGGCTATGGTATTTAACGGCATTATGTGGAGTTCAAGGGATCGTGTTATTCATTTAAACGGAATAGGGAAGGAATATAGTCTGAAAGTGAGGACTTTGGCTGTAGAATTTGATTTTCCATTTCATTGCCTATGTTTCTATTTTATTTAAATGAGATTGGATATCGTTAGATATATAATTAATAGAGGAGTGCGACATGTAGATTACGGTGTCATCTACAAACTGGACTTTGTTAGTGAATCTTGATGTAGGCATATCGGCTGTGTGCAAGTTTTAAAGTAATGGCGAGAGAGGTGATCCTTGAGATAGTCCAGCTGTGATGGGCGGGGGTGCGAATTTTGAGTTTTTATTGTAACTGAGAAAGTTCTATTGGTGAGGAGGCTTGTAATTATTTTGAAGATGTTGTAGGGGTGCCTATTGATAATAGTTTAAACATGAAGCCTTCATGCCATACCCTGTCAAATGCTTTAGCGATATCCATAAAAACTGCTATTGAATATTGTTTTCATAGAAGGAGTGGAGATGTTCTAAGATACCCAAAAGATGATGTGTTGTTTATTAGTGAATTCGAATTAGTAGAATGTTGTGAGGTTTACTGTTTGAAGGTAATATTTCATCTTGTTTGGATCAATTTCTCAAAACTTTTTGTTACCGTGGCGAGGATGCTTCTGGTCCCGAGATTAAAATGCGAGCTTCTGTGAAAATTGGCATTCATGTTTGTTATTCCTACGTCAAGTATATCAGGAAGCCTGATTGGATATGTAGGGAAAATATGTTGGTTTTGGAGGTGAGATCAATTTAATTTTGTTTGTTACAACATATTTTAAGAGTTGAGCGCCTGCCGCATTGGTGACTCTGCAGCCCCAGTGTACATGTTTGGGATTTAGATCTCCTAAAAGAACGTAAGATGGTAATCGCGAAAGTAAAATGTTTAGATCTGTGAGATTTGTTTTTATGTTGGGAGGTAATAAACGGCAATGATTGTAAAATTCGAGTTGGTGTTGGTAATTGAAACTGCTATTGTTTCGATGCCAGTGATTGTTGTTGAATTTTCTTCGAAATAGGCGATAGTGTTTTTAATGAGTATGATGACTCCGCCGCCTGGGTAGTTGGTCATATCCATTCTTACTGTGTTGTAGCAGAAGGTTTTAAATGAGATTCTGTGATGCATTCAATGTCAACGTTGTGTGTTTGGAGAATGGAATGGAGTTCGTTTTTTATTGCTGATGCTACATGCGTTCCAGTTCATTACGGTTCATTTATGATTTGAATTATTTTGTGCCATTGGGGGAACTACAATGGAAAGTAATAATTGTATGATTTGAATAACAGTTGAAATGACTGAATTTATGATGTTCTTTGTAATAGTTATTATATGATTGATAATATTATAGATAAAATGAGTGCTCAGAAGGTTGTTTTGTGGATTGTGAGATGGGACGTAAGGAGGGATATTATTTGGTGGGCGATTAAATGCTGATTCACGGATAAAATGTGGTACGTTAGCGGTTCTATGAGGTCTAGGGAAATGGTAGGTGTTTTTAGGCGCGAATGGCGCTGAGGGTGGGTCTGAGGGCGGGGATGGGGGTGGGTGTGGGGGTAGGAGTGGTTTATTATTTCTCATGTTTGTAGAAATGTTTTGGGACAATCTAGTTTTATTTTCCGATACTTTTCTAAAATATTGTCATTCGTCAGTTCGGATATCTGCCCGGTGCGTTCCTTCGCAGTTTCTACATATAGGAGTATTGTTCTTTCTGGGGCAATTTACTGAATGATGATTCTCGGCACAATGTATACAAGATATTTGTTTGTAACAGTTATTTTTAGTACGTCCAAAGTCTATACGACGGAGGCACTGAATTATTCCTTTTCTTTTTAGTCTTCTTTCAACATTGACTTTTAAGATGCAGAGTTGTCTAGTCCGGAAAATTAATTAAATCGATTGTAGACCTGAAACCTCTACCACTACCACTGGGATGGGCTGATTATCTTTGTGTAATCTGGTGACACTATTAAGCGAGGACAATTATTCCTTCAGGTCGTTATATATTTCCTCTTGCATGATGGAGTGATGAATGTTTTTGAATACCACCGAAAACGTTTTGTTGGTTGGGTCCGATGTGCAATAACCAAACACATCCACTGCCCCAGCGCGCACACAGCGTATGTCACAGACCAGTAGGACTCACGACATCGCTTCTACGGCTCTTGGGCACAACAACGCAATTGGGGAGTGTTTATCTGACAGTTCGCAGCCACTCCGCGAGACCACACAGCAATAGCAGCGGCAATTGCCAAAACTGAAAGCAAACCGGAAGTAGACCAGCAGAAAATGCTCTCCAACGCAGTCGTGTCCACACTGCTTAGATCGTAAGTTTTATGATAGAAGGAATTACGTTATAACGCGTGTCTTTAAATGATTGTTCATTGCTAAGCGAATAATGAAATTCAAAGATTGGATTGATTCGTAAGTGTTCCGTATATGAAAGAATGAAAAGTTGAGTCAGTTTGTGAATTGTTTTCGAATGTCAGGGCCGAAACGAGCAGCGAGAATTACTCGTACAACTACAACTGGTCCGCAGATTTGAGCGATATCGAAAATCATAAGAAACAACACTGAAAAGAATACGACACAGTGTATAAAGGGAGGTAAAAGGAGGAAAACGATTTTTAATTGTTACATAGAAAAAAATGATCTCACTGGCCTTGTGCCGCTTTCTTGCTTGATAATAAATTCTTCAAAACATGGTGTTAATTAGCTTCGTGCCACATTCAACATCTTTCGCGGTATATACTTTCTTTGTTTTTTTAAAAACACTAAAAAACTAACCTTTTTTTTACTGTCTGATGTTTGTAAAACGAGTGAAATAAATCAGTGCCACTCTTTTGCATCGACTACAAAGCATTTTACAGTCAAAGCCGCAGCATCGTTGATTTCGCCTGTTACAAACACGTGCATGCGTACTCTGCCAGTCCACTTGTGGCCACATGAACACACGGCGCTTCTGTTGATAGCGGCTTTGGTTTGGCACGGAGGGCAAACGAAACCATGGTCCTCGCGGGTCCTGTTAGCGCCGACAAAATATTGACCTTCATTGTCACGAGCAGCGACAGATCAAGGTTACTTACAGACATCGTTAGTGAACGCAAATGCGAGCGCGAACGGTTGAAGTATTTCAGACTGGAAAGCGTTTGAAGCATCTAGCACGCAATCTAGCGTATACAAACGAAGAGAACATGATTTTCCGCATGTTGCAAAACGTTACGCAACACGCTGCACGCAAGGCAACTTTGTCAAACATTATACGGTATTACATTTACTATTCTTGACAGTTCGTATAATCATGCGATAAATTTCGCCCACTCGGCAAAAATATCACGGCGTAATGTTTCTATCAAAACAGTTTCTACAACACACTAGCATTAACTCGATGTTTCGAGATCACACGACCCAAACATTCCGACACATCACATAACACAACACAACGATATCCACAAAAACTGACCAACCATCGCTAATAGAAATCACTCAGCAGAAACCAGATCAAATGAATCACGTTTATCAAGAGGTCAACGAAGGCGCTGAACTCGACAACGCGACGTAATCACTATCTAATCGCAGCGCCACAACAACACGCCGCCTCCTGCCTCGCCCGGCAGACACAGCGGCGCGGGCGCGGCGTGACAGTCACAAAACAACACCGCCGACGTAGCGACACCGGCGCCACTGCACGCGCCGTCCCAGCCCGCCGCTACTCACCGATTAAGTTGTCCTGCACGTGGCCGCCCTCCACGGCGATGACGAGGCTCACCAGCGCCACCAGGGTGATCGCCATCCTGCCACGCGAGGTGAGCACCGTCGTCGGTTGCCTCCAAAGCCGCCGCATCTCTTCGGGTGAACTGGTTGCGCGTCACCTGACGGTCCCGCTCGCATCACCCGACGGCTTCGCGAAATAGAGCCCCCGCACGGAACCACGCACTGTGCTGTCTTCCGTCTGTCACACGCTCACCAAAAAACGCACGCGTCGTCGGGGGCCGGACGCCCTGTCACGTGAGTCGCGCGACGTGTCGCGTCGCGTCGTCGCAGGGTCGGGCGCACGCCGCGCGCGCGCCTTGCTCACTAGCCCGTCCGTCCGCGGCGACCTCCGACGCCGCACTGAAGGCGGCAGCCGGCCCCCGCCTGGTTAAAGTACTCGGGGCCCCTGCGGGTGATGCAACCCGCCGGCCGCCACGGACGGTTGGCCGCACCGCCGCCGCTGCCGCCGCACGGTGGGCTCGCGCCCGAAACGACGGCCAAAAGTCCGCGCGCTCCCCAAACCCCGAGACTTAAAAACCGGCACCCTCTCTACTCCATTCTCACACATCGCGTTTAAGTATTCGAACACGCACCACTCATTGCGCTTGGTACTCGGATTTGACATGACTTTATACTAGCTTGTTCGGCAGCTTTCAAAACTCATAAATATAATTTTTTCAATGCTATCAAGCATCGCAAGTACTATTTTTGCTTCAATTAATCTTTCATGACCTTACTGCCTGCCGGAAATCGCCTCGCGCCTCCAGTCCTCCGGTCGTTTCTCACGTGCCTCCCTGTCGCTGTCAGCGTAAGTCTCTACGGTGTGTATTGCCTCGGAGGGCACGCAGGGAGACGAAAACCGGTATTTACATGGCAGATTCAGAAAGGCAAGAAAGTCGAACACGTTCATGAATAATATAGTTATAGCAAAGTTGGTTCCCTGAAAATGTTATCTCGGTATAGGATAACCAGCTAATTAAACGCACACGCACACACGTATATATAATATAATATATATATATATATATATATATATATATATATATATATATATATATA
>BOPP01000001.1:29086088-29098618 GCA_017312745.1 Gryllus bimaculatus | reverse complement strand
TATATATATAATCAAAATGTTCACAGTAATGGGGTCTCGTGAAAAAAGTGTAAAAACACAGAGATAGTGATCTTAAAAATAGCTCTAGCGGCCGGCTTATCGGTAGTTTTCCGTGGTTTCTTCAATAAATACCACGCGAATGCCGGACCAGTAACCTACCGAACGGGCCACAGACCGCGTGCGATCTTTCCTTCCCATCCTTTGCCCTATTCTACCTCTTACACACACTTACTCAGGCTAGACAAGCACATGTGCCGGGAGACCGGTCGAGAGCTTGGTGCTTGTTCCGGCTGAAGCTGTGTCCCGCTGGTGGGAAATATCTCTGGTTGAGGAAAACACCGCTAACCGACGGTTGAGTCGCTGCCGGATCTCGCCATCCAGCGGAGCAACATCACCGCCATCTCTCGAGGAGAAAATAAGCACTAAACTAATGACCATAGCTGTTGATGCGCTCGGAATCACTAGTAATGAATCAATCATTAAAAATAACATTTATTTACCATGTTCTTACAACTGACTTCGGTAGAATGATTAAAAACGCTTGTCACAGGGCAATTCGAACTAAATGAGACCAATATAATATGGCTGTTGCCATCAGTCGTCAAAGAACCAACGCGGCACGAAATCTGAGACCTGTTGATAGATGTTCCTGGCGATGCCAATGCAACTATCTGTCCTGGCGCAGAGATCACATAAGGTCTTAAGGCAAATTGACTATAAAACAATATTTCTAGTTCTCCGTGGCACTTCAAAATTTGAATATATGGCTTTTGTATGGAGTTATAGCAACTGGAGAAATTTCATGTGAATTCGAGTATGCACCATGGTGAGTGTTGCTTGTAAGGCACTAAATCAACTGGATGTGCAATGGAGTTTCCTCCAACAATATTAAACAGTGCTATTTGTCTCTCATTAGTGATTACGGGCGCCTTAACCGTTATCTCATTTTCTCCAAAATTGATGTTCCCCAATCGTTCTGGCTGATGCCGAGTCCTTTTGAATTTGAGTCCGATATTTTAATTTCGGGGGTACTTTACAAGATGCTCCTGGGACACTTTCAACATTTTCAACAAAAAAAAGCCGTATCGTTTTTGATTACATTTGGTTTTAGATAGTGTGAAAATCGTGTAAGAGAATAGTGTAGGTCGCATTTTCGTTAAAAACTTAGACTTTTAGAAAATTGCAAATATTCAATATTTTTTCGGCGTCTTCGTACAATCACGATATTATATATATATATATATATATATATATATATATATATATATATATATATTCCTTAATAAAATCTGTTCCTTAATAGATTATGAAATAAGGCCAAGTACAATTTTCCGAATTTGTGTGTACTTTTCGCGTGAAAGTACGGGTATGCGTGCTGTTTTAGCACAACTACTTTCTATTGTGACTATCCATCCGGATACGTCAACAGTATAATTTTAATTCATGTAGAAATGTAATTCCGAAAGTAACAAAATGGCCGATAAAAAGGTTGAGTGAGATAATAAAATAAAACGTTTTGTAGTTTAATCGAATCAAATCTCAAAAATTTGACAATAATAAATGTGCCAAACTCTAAGTAGAAAAAGGCGCATATGACTTGCATCAATATTAGTTTATATATTGTTTTTGGCGGCAAAACGTAAAGATAATGTGACGTGAAAGACAATTGAAAATGCAAAATTGAAAGATTGTGGAATGAAATTTGACGATGCGATTAAGAGGTTAATACATACAAATTCTGAAGAGAATAATATTAAAAACACTTCGGTAGATCGTAGATATCAGTGACATATATTATTATTAGTGAAATGAATTACAAAACAAATTTTACAGAAGCGTCGACAATGCTGTGGTGATAGGAGACTGTTTTTGTTTTCGTTTTAGCTGGCTGTCAAAAAAAGGAAAATGGTTGTAGGCGACGCAGAGTTGAGAACGGTAGTGGGCGTCGAAGTGAAAAAGTTTTTGTATCGCAGGTCGCGAATTGTTTTCAAGTTTTGATTTGAATTGGAAGTTTGAAGTAGTGAAAGCATTGGTTACGGAGTGAAGGTGGAAAATATAGAATAATGGACTGAAGATGAAGATTTCTGGAGTGGCGAACAAGCGAGGGAAGAGGAAGTCTGAGTTCATAACATGCATGTGTGGTAGGAGAGTATGTATGAATGAGTTATGTAATTAGCATAATGCAAAACCGGTGTGAATTTGAATTATTCATGTTTGTTATTTTTTAGTGTATTTAATATTTTCGTCTAGGTATTTATGTTGTATGAGCTAGATGGAATCGCGAAAGAAGAGGTAATGAAAACAAACAAAATTTGGTTTAAATTATATTGCATCGGACTTGTAGGTAGCTATATTTGCGGAACACTAAAAATTGAAACTTTATTTTGTTATTTAGGTATGTGACGATGATTGCCACGAAAATAAGCCACGCATCTTACACCTACCAAATTGAATAGAACATTCCAGCATTGCGTTTAGAACGGACTACGCGGAGCACGACACGAATACAAATTTTCTAAATGCGGTGGATAAGTTGAAAAATTGATATAGTTGAAAATTGGTTACGTTCACGTCTAGTGTAGGCAAAAAAAATATTATCGAACCATTAAATTAAATATAGAAGATTTTTAATATCAATTACAGTGTACAGCGAAACGTGGAACGAAAATAATTAAAATTGGTTATTTTATTGTTAGGCGGGTGCGTAGGTAGAAGGGGTTAAGTCAATTTTTGTCGAAAATGAGTATGATAGGACATTGCTTTACTACGATACCATCATTGTGTGTAAGGGGATAAGTGACGTTTTAATTTTTTCAGAAGCTTTTAATGGCAAAATAGAAATGTCACATATCTCTCTACATCCAATGCTAGTACTGTAAAAAAGCAATATCCTAGCATTCCCATTTTGGACAAAAAACTGATTTAACCCCTTCTACCTGCGCACCCGTCTGGATGGATATTTATTTTACAGTTTCGCCCATACTTGTGCGAAATGAGAACAATTGAAATTAAATTAATAGTGTGTAGACTTAATGCAGAGTTTTACTGTGTCTCCCAAGCATGGGGCAGAGATATATAAATTATTATTCAATAAAGGATAATAGGAAGAATTAATTCGACATCGGATTTTACACTATATTCATTTTTATTCTGTGAATGGCACAGACACATTTCTCTCTGATTCAAACAAGTGTGTCTGATTGCATGCTCACGTGTTTTTTTAAATAAGATAAGGAAGTTATCCTTATTCCTCCGTTCTGCAATGATCACTATCTAAAACGACAGCTGCTTCATGCTAGTAACTGAATCGCCATGACCTTGACACACCAAGGCATCTAGTGGTGCTCTGAAGAGCTTTACAGTTTCCTGTTAAGTCGCTTTTCCTTTTTGGGACATAAATGACTAGCTTGTAGTATAAGACCAACTGTACAGATATTCTTCAGTTTCTGAGTTAAAATGTATTTACATGTTTATATATTTTATACACGTTTCAGCCTATCATCAATGTACTGTCCTCGTTAATCTCGAAAAATATAATATATCATTTTTCAAAATTATATGCAATATTGAGAGATAATAAAATAAATATATCAGAAAATACAAGAGCAATATGGTTGTTTAAAAGTATGATTTCATTATTGAGATGGTAATATAGTAAGGAAAATGATGAATGACGAACAAGACAAATGCGAAGAAATGAGGAGAAAATGAGTACACACATGTGAGAAAAAGGAGCTGGAAACAATAGAGAGATTGAATGAGATAAGGGCAAGAAAAAAATGCAGGGCGAGGATGGGAGTGAAGAAGAAATAGAAAGAGGATGAGAGATGAAGGAAGGAGAATGAGAGATAGAGGGAGATGCTCTGAGGATCGACGTCAATAATAACTAGTAGCACTACAACACTACAATCTTTGTCAAATTATTTCGAATTGGTAATTTTCGAAAAAAATTAATTGCTTATATTTCGCACCAAATAACTCGAAAACGACTCATGTTTTCGAAGAATTTAACATGAACTTATTGAAAGATCCGTCTGTAAGGAATTGATTTTATTAAGAAAAGAAATCTCTCTCTTGAATATTATATTTGTGGAAAGACGCTCAGAAAACTTGCACTTTTGCAATATTCGAAAGCTCTGGGATTTCAATGAACATGAGACTTACATAATTCCCTTAACCGTTCTTTACGCTATCCAAGGACAAAGTTTTATAAAAAAAGGGTGCCATTTTTGAGAAAATTTTGAAAATGTTTTTGATGCTCAAAATTAAAACATATCTGTTAGAAATTTCCAAAGCCTCTTGTTCATTCAGATTGACCAGGGAATATAAATTTGAAGAAAAATGGCTGAATGGTTTAAGCGCCAGCGTTGACCACAGACGGAAAGCCAGACGATCAGACACAAAACAATAGATTTTTCGTTATGGAGGACCCACAAAACATGTAGTCTAGCTACACCACGTGTTAGAGGGCTTGTTTTTCTATACTTAGCAATATGATTTATTTACTTTTTCATCACCAGGTCCCGGCAACAGGGGTTTTATGTCGAAAATTCGCCGTTTTCGGGCGTTCGACTACATAACGTTCTCTTTTTACGAAGTACCATGGGCGAGAAAGGAATCGTAAAGGCGGTCTTTGAAGCCGAGATTCAGACAAGTGCCGAGCCTAGAAAAGCATGAAAACAAATAGTAAGCCACTACACCTTAAGTGTTCCCAGGCCATGTGTGATCTCATTTGCAATGTGTCGTCGTTCTATGCGTTCGCCAAGTGCTGAATGAGGGGATGTCAGGGGGAGCGTTGCGAGGTCGGGTTCTGGCGCACGAGCGGGAATAGCGTCTGGTGGAAGAGAGCAGGGACAGGAGAGAGGGCGATCGCGGTGCTGGGGAAGAAGGAGGGGTGGGTGCAGACAGGGTGGAGGAAGGGGCAGGGAAGAGTGAGAAAGGGGTTAGAAGCTGGGGCTGGGGCGGGTGCGTAGGTAGGTACGTGGTTGGAAGTAAGAGTAGGAGGCAGAGGCGTAGACAGGGACAGGAATCGGTGAAAAGGGGTTGATGGACGCACGGAAGGGGCAGGAGCGGGGAAGGAGGGGGCGATGGAATCATCGCATTGCCAGAGGAGGATCTGACGTCGTCGGTGGAGGCGGAGGAGGGGCAGGGCAGGGGAGGGGCAGGGTGGGAAGGGCGGGGCAGGACGGCGGGGCAGGGTAGGGCGGGGTAGGGCGGGGTAGGGCGGGGCAGGGGCGGGATGGTCGGGCAGGCAGGGCGGGAGTTTTTTGGCAGGGGAAGGGAGGGGGGACGGGAAGGGAGCGCTGGCGAGGGCGCGAGCAGGGGAGGGAGCTGATGCGTGGGCGAGGGCGAGGGCGTAGGTGTGGGCGTGAGCGTGAGTTAGGCGAGGGCGAGGGCGTGGACGGGGGTGCGGACGAGAGCGGCTGGCGTTCGGGGAGCGCGCCGGGGCCGCGAAAGCGCTGCGCGAGGAACGCAGGCCGCCCCGATAAGATAAGGCCGGCACACGCCAACTGCGCCGCGCATTCCCCGCGGGTGACTCCCCGCGTCGGAAACACGCCAGCGCACCGCTCGCAGACGACGCACTGCAGCGGCGGGCGCCACCTCATTGGCGCTGCCTTCCTCCCTCCCTCACACACAACGACTTACGGAACAAACGGATTGCTCCTGCCGCGCTGCTTACTTTTTATGCTCATAACTACAAAGGATTCGGAGAAAAAAATAATATTCTTAGAGTCGTTTTTAAAAAAAAAGTTTTACGCGTAAATGGGATTGAGTGTAATCCTGTGGCGGAAATTGACGATTTCTCGTCAAAAAACATTTATTGTTGGGCCCTGGTAAAGAATAAATAGATAAACATTATTCCTATATGTAGTAAATTAGGTCTTCTTACACGTCGTGTAGTTCAGGATCTTTGTTTTGTGGGTTCTTGATACTGTAACATCGACGACGGGTCGTCAGCAGCCCTTAAAGATTTCACCCAGCTTCAATTACCTTTCCACGTTCAAAGTCAGTTCATTTTCATCGTGCGGTCATATATCATGCCATAAACCTTTTCTCATGAATCACTTCAGTACAATTCAAAAAGCTCTGCTAATGCACTGCCTTTTTGAACACGATACTACTGCCATTTGAATATTTGCATTCTAGTAAAATGTGGCGTCGCCGACAATGTAAACTGTTTTTAAAATAGTTTCATGTGTTGAAAATATTTCTTTCATACTTCATTTCTTTCACGTCCGGATTTGTTGAAATATGTTCTTTCAGTGTGTGGTTGTTCAGTAGTGTCTAGCGTTGGACTTGCCATGAATCGCGGTAGCTGATAATGTTATATTCACGTTCAAAAGTTTCTATCACCAAATGGCCTTGTATATTAGCTCCGTACATGATATAACTGGTCTTATTTCAATTTCAAAACTATAATCACCGTGACAATTACTTGCAGGTTTTTATGCTAATAGTTATATTATAGTAGAGCTATGTTTTTACGCTTTTTTGCAAATATGCACAAAAATACACATAGCACATTTGCATTACCACAAATGCTAAATGCAAACACGCAGATCGTTCTCAATTAGTTTCGAAAACTATGTCGCAACATCTTTTAGAACTTCATTTAATTCTTCCCGGATTTCCTGAACACTTCCATATATTTTTCCTCTAATTTTTGAAAAGATTGAAACTTTACAAACTCAGTCTAATATGTTCACTTCTACTTCTGCAATTATTCTATCAATTGTGTGTGCGAATCTAGCGTTCACTTGATAACAAACTGAAGGGATGATTTACTTGGTAATTTAATTGTTCACTTAATCATATCAACAAAAGTGTTGCTAATGTCGTGAAAAAAATATGGCGTATTAAGTTAAAAATGCCTTTGGATACTGGTCTTTAATCAACAGCACCCACATAGATCGATTTAGGATTTGGTTTAATTCCTAGTATTACTAAGATTGCAACATAAAACACGAAAAAATATTTTTGGAAATTTCTTTGAATCTTCTAGCCAGATCAGAAAGCAAATTACCAGTTCCCCATCACCTCGTGACACCTCGTAGGTCTCGATTGGTGCACGCGAAGTGGTCTAACCGCGAGGGACGGAATCGCATACATCCGCGCACTCATACATTTTACTCAAATACTGTATAGGGATTGCTATCTCATGACTTTGTCTCTTCAGTGTACTATGAATCAAAAATAGTTCATTAGCTGAATGAATAATACACTGACAAACAAATGTTAATACGAAACCTTGTGACTTTTGTTTCTACTGTCGGAAACACGCTATTCAATGGGAGCATTATCAACTTATGTTTCCCTTCCCGTGGCGCTCTTCGCCCTTCTACTGGCGCAGAGTGGCATTGCTAGTGCGGGCAGCAACATTAGCTCATAACAAGTTCATAAAAGATTCATAAGGAAATAACTGCTTCTTTGCTTACGCATATATTTCGATCTTTTTATTTACATTTCCACTCATATTATGTACATGGAAAATGTATTCTAGGGATATTACAATTAAACCACACCAAAAAATATCATTTAAGACTTATAAGTGGTGCATTTCTAAGTCCGAAAGTTGGGTGGTCCACAAAGTGAAATGGAATCTATCAATCGACTGTTATATATTTTTGACAAAAAATCCAACGAAAATGTCATCATATTTCTAAATCAAATATTCACCTTGAAATTCTAAAAGGAAATTGTAAAAAATATAAAAGAATTCGATTTTCAGTAAAAATAGTTCTTTAGGTTGAATACACGACGAAATAACTTAGAAAACTGTCCAAATAATACAGTTCGTCTCGTTAAATTTAACAAATCTAGGATCCGCCAAGATATAGCGTTACATAAAAAAAGGGTGAAAACACATTTTACTTATGTCTTCGTTGATTCCGAGGAGCAAGGGGTAGGTTTGATAATTAACGGCAAATGTTCGGAGGTTATAGAAGCGCAGAAATACTTCCTTTGCTTTATAGAAAGACGATCCCACGAATATTTATTTGCAGAGTCGGTGGTTTATTTGAGTCGGAAATATTCCGTTTCGAGTTTCGTATGTCAAAATATTAACGAAATATGTAGCAATAGGAAAAATAATGAAAAAGTATGCAATTTACCAAAATATGTATATGTCCTGAATGAAAAATAATAGTAGTTTTAATTCATTGAGATTGTTATGCAAACTCTAAAAAAAAAATTGGGTTCAGGTATCTTCTACTAGCAAAAATATGTATTTACCTGGATGTTATTTCCCTACTCATTATCTTTAGTCTTCTTTTTAAATTATATTTAATTCTTGTTTTCCCACAAATCATTTCAGCGGTACCAACTGTAATAAAAACGTGGGAAAACAAGGATAATGTTTTGAAATGACAGCACATTTATTTGCTTTGAACTGACCTGGTTTCCCCTTTGAAGTAACAACGTTTTTCCGACAGATAACATTTTATCTGACCATCCATATGTTCGTGCAGTTTATAGAATAATACGTCACTCAAGATCACAGCGTTATCAAATATGTGCAACTAGATAAGATCCAATATTTCCTCTACCTTAGAATCGTATGTTTGTTGAGTGCTCTGGAAAAATTTTCTGCACGGTGCTTCTGATGTCAATAACGTAGCATTATAAATATGTACTTAATATCTGTCGCACGGAGATAACTTGATGCGAGATATAACATAAAACCTTCAAAAGTACAAGAAAATAAACATTAGAAAACCTTAAAGCAAACAACAACAGTTTCAAAGTTATAATGGAAGGTCTGTATTATAAAGATATTATTAAAATACAGAAAGGATGCAAACAAAAAACTTTAATTTTAGATGTTTTTATAAAGGCACGTGTACTTCATAATATTTAATGATCGAAAAAAAACATGTTCTTGAGTTGAAAACAGATAATATGATATCAAGCACTTCATTGTATAATATACATATTTCTCCATCTGTTTAAAAAAATCGAGTGAAAATATAATAATTTTTCATCTGTGAGTGAATGATTAATACTGTCCATTCCAATACATTTCCAATACAGTGGCAAATATTCGACATTATGAAGATTTTACGGCATTACTTCATAGATGCATTATTGTTTTGATAGTAAACATCAACACCCAAATCTTCTTTCATCGACATTTTAATCTAGTTTAACACGCTCTGACACACAGTTCAATTATCTAACGTATAGTACTCTTTCTTTTAGTTTTTACTGTAAGTTATTTATTTTAGTCCAATTTTTAATAAGATTTTCTTCGGTCTCTCGCTTTGGGAGACTCATGCACAACGTTATAGTTGTGTTGCGCCCCAGGTTTTCAATCCTGGTTACGCCAAAAATGAAGCTGTGGCTTTATAGTGCAAACCGTCTTCGTTTCTATCGCTGTGTGACGAAGGAAAGCGCAGGCAGGCCATAAAAGCGAGAAACGGTGATGGGATTGCGGCATGCTCACCACATGAATCCCTATCCCCAGGACTGGGACTTCGAACACAGCTAGCAAGACAAAATTTGGATTACTCTGACACTAAAATGTCATTCACGTTTTCGGTTGTCTATAAATTTCCGTCGGTTTCGCAGTCTACATGTTGACTGGGATCATTATTAATTCGTTGATTTTAATTTCTAGCTATCGCTTACGCAGTAGACAGAAAATTATATAATTATGCGCAAAAGAACATCGAATGTTTGACAGAAAAACAAATATTACGATCCTGGTAATTATTACCTGCTAACGAAAAAGTGGATATATCCAGTTGTTAAATTTAGGGGAAAACATTCTATAACACATCGTGTAGCCAGAATCCATGTTTTGAGAGTTCTTGATACCGAAAAAGCGAATGACGGCAAAACACTTCTGTCCGTCCGTCTGTGAACAATGCTAGCGGCTAAACAGGATTTTTAAACAGATTAGGATTAAAAACGATTTTCTAACAAAAATTGATACTCTCCAATCGATCTGATTGATGTTGTGGGCTTTAGAACTTGAAAGCGATATTTTAATTTTAGGAGGTACTTTACATGAAACCCCTAGGACATTTCAAACAAAAAAATGGCGCCATTTTTTGATTAAATTTTGTTGTTGGATAGTATGAAGAACGATTAAGAGTATGTTGCAGGTTGAATTTTCATTAAAAACACTAATTTGTCGAAAATTGCAACAATTTCAATTTTTGGCGTCTTTCTACAACTATAATTATGAAAATAGAATAAAATAATGAAATTTGTTCTTTAAAGATAGATTTAAAGTATGGATATGTACATTATTTTGAAAATCTGAATACTTGTCGCGTAATTTTACGTGGAAATACGGGGCAGAAAGTTCGTGCTTTTTTAGCACCACTAGTTTTGTATAATTTGATTCATTTTCTCCAAAAATCACTAAAAACTTACTACGTCATGTGTGGGAAAAAAGTATAATCTGTGCACGTTTTCTCGAGTTCCAGAACGTTCCACCTTATGAGTGCTTGTGAATTGAGACAATGGAAGTGAATTAAGGATACCTAGAACGCACTATTGACGAAGTTGGTGAATTTTTGAAGCTCTGCTTTGGAAATAGATACTTCGACGGGCATATAGTATAACAGTGTAAAAAACGTATTGTTATTGTATCATCCAAAGATTTATGAAATGAATCACACTGGATTATGCATATCACATTTATATAACGCATATCATGTTGCAGAACCTGCCCTTGGAAACTGATAGTGTCTTATCTCTAGGGAACGGACGTTGATGAGCTTGAAAGTTCTGAAATATCTACTGTTTTATCTAATATCAAAACATCGGATAAATGAACAGTATAGGATTCCTGCGAATAAATTAAACATTTTATTATTCATATCGTCATTCTTATAGTTCTGATTTTGTCTGAAGTTGATTTTAATGTCTGCTGAACTGAAATGAGAACACAGAATTGATAGTTAATTTGTATATTATTCCCAGCAAACATGTCTCAGTTTCACTCCAAAACTCTCTGATCACGCGTGTAAGGTGAATTCAAAATACATATCACATTCAAGTTGTCAATTATTTTTCTCTACGTACCTATGTAGAATGTGCAAACTTTTACAAAACTTTCTCACGTTTCTGACCTTTAGAAAAGTACGATTACAACCTTTATACATTGCAATGTGTTACATATATATCCAACTGATCGTCGTATGTTCTGGCACCTAGATTATCGCACATCTCAGATTTTTAAACTAATTTTAAAAAAGTTACTTCGAAGTTCGACATAAAAACATTACTTTTCCATTGCACTTTTCGAAACGTTCCTAATTCGCTGGCGCTAACCACACTGTTCTAGGTTGATTGCTTGGTTGATTGACTGATTAGTGATTCCGGGAATGTCATCTGCTAAGGCCATTACTGCCAGTCCCGTGTATGCAGGGCAGGGTTTCAACATGGGAAGTAGCGTTGATCTTCCCCCGCCGACTGGCGAGGTCAGGCACTGATCTACTAGGCTTTTGTGTGTGTGTGTGTACATATATACATATATATATACATATATATACATACACATATATATATATATATATATATATATATACATATATACATATGTATACACACACACACACATATATATATATATATATACATATACATATATATACATATATAGGTAGAATATATATATATATATATATATATATATATATATAGATCGATAGATAGATAGATAGATATATCCCTCCAGCGTGGCACCGCTCCAGCCGGAACAAGCTCTTAGCTTCTGACGGTTCTCCCAGCATGTGTGGTAGTGTATATAGTTGGTGTTAGTGTTTATAGGTATGTGTAAGGCGAGCGAATAGGACAAGGAAGATGATAAAATGATCGAGCGCGGTCCAAGGCCTCTTTGTTAAGGGTTTACTCGGACATTAGCCTGATATTGACCGGAGAACCCAAGTAAAACTACCAATCAGAGCAGCCGGCCGCTAGAATTCTCCTCCAGATAGGGACTGAACTCGGCCTAGCTATGTAGCTAGTGTTGAATATTGACCTAGGGGTGTAAGTTCAATCCTGATGAATTGGAAGGCTTCATCTTGTGACTGCACGAGACACTAATATAATGACTAGAAAATAACATAAACAAGAAAATCATCATTCGTCATTTTGTGAATACGAAGGAGTGTCAATCAATTTTCTGGACTTGATCGCAATCATCTCCACCGGGCATGTAGCGCAACAAGAACATATTTTGGAATTGGGATAGCTCTGGGGCGAACAGACAACGCGACGACCGGCAGAAGCAGTTGCAACCACGTTCCGTCTTCCATTCTAGCTTTCTACACAGCCAAATCTCGTCATGGACGTTTAGGTACAAAAATTAAATTTTCTTTTTGTTTAAAATACTAAATTTGTCAAAACTGCATTTGATGAAATAGAAGTTCATATTTTGTGGTTTAGTAGCAAAATATTGATTTTCTAAATCATACGTGAAGTATGTGAGTGTGTGTGTGTGTGAAGCAGACCATACAAAATATACGATTAATTACGATTATTAACAATAATAATAATGATAATAATGATAATAATAA
>BOPP01000001.1:29060570-29079425 GCA_017312745.1 Gryllus bimaculatus | reverse complement strand
TGCTCAATGTCATCTGTGAGAAAATAACCAAGAATTGGGGAAAGAAATTTATCTGTGGAAACTGATCAGCCTGTGTGTGAGAAGGATGGGAAAACATTCCTTCACTGAATAAATCCAAGAATCTTATTTATCACTGCGGTTCAATGTTTCATTCTGAGGTACGTAACGAAATCATTGAAACAAATTTAAATACGTATTTAGTATAACTAAAAAGTCCACAACAGAATGTTCTTCCTCACCTCATTTCTAAATTTGCAATTGTAAAATATTAAAGAGTTCAACGACAATGAGACTAGTGCCATCACTTTAAACGTTCTTTGCTTTGCCTGTGCAAATTACGCAATGAAAAATGTTTTCAACTGTTTTCGAGAAAATGTGATTTTTATAAACTGCATTAATTTCAAACACAAATTACTGAAAACTACTCGTTTCTTCAAAAACACTGTACATAATATTTTTTAAAGAGCTACACTTGTAGAACATTTTGTTATAGGCAAAACTTTATTTCTTCAACTTTGTAGTTAAACTAAAAAAATAGTGGCGCTCCAACAGTATATGCATTTCCGTATTATTGAAAACAGCTTGGTAATATTGAATATTCCAATTTATGCGCTACTTAACACTACCGCTCTTACTAGAAAACGTAAAGATGCCTGTGTTGCAATTCATTTCGATAGTCAGGAGCAGCAATAATTTCTTACTTTTATAAACCAAACAAAAAGGAATAAAACTTTTTAAATGTCTGCAGCTAAGTATACACAAACCGAGGCACCGCCTCACACAAAGAGCGAGAAAATCCAATTTACTATTTCGATTTTTACATAACTACTCGAATGGCACAGATTATTTACCAACATCGTTCTCGATTCATTCATCGATCTCGTTCATTATCGGACAAATAATTTTAGAGACTTTATGTAACATTATTGAAAGCACATGTACTCATGAAATTTTTGAAGAAACAAAAGAATAGAGCAAAATAGCGTTTACATCTTAAAGAATACATTTTACAGTATTCTTACCAAAAGTTAAAGTAAAAAAATTGAAGCTTTTTTAAGAAAATCTTCTTTGTATAATTTTTTTAAAATTACCAGTATTGCACGCAATATTGCGAGAAAACTTGAATTTTCAAAGAATATACACGATCTTAAAGAAAGGACAAATTATGAACAGTAAATTTTATTTGAAGGAAAAATCTGTATCTTCTATTTTGGAGTTGTAGAAAGACGTCGAAAAGTTCATACTTTTGAAATTTTTGAAAAAATAGTGAAATTTTAGAAGAAGGAATTTATTGTAAATAGTAATAAAATTTATACACTTTTTCGTTACCCGGGCGTGATAGTACGAGTTCCCTTTATCGTAGCACTGTTGTAGATGGTTTTACATATTTACTAGTAATAGTTTCAAAAGCAATGTCTTTACGAATTCAAATTCAAAACATGATTAGTTACTCTTTCTTGCTTTTGATCTTATACGTATTTTGGACATTAACACCATACATTGAAATCGATTATGATTATTTTAAATTAAATATGTTACATATGTACAAACATATGTAACCATTAATGAAGTATATTTTCAAATCTAAATTGTGCAAATAATTTTAACTCTCTTCATATATATGTAGTTTTCCTCTTAAATTAGAGACTCATTAACAACTAAGTTTATGAAGTAAAATTTTGTTTATAAAAATTAACGTAAGCGCACAAATTGGAAGTAACTACTGAAATATTTAAAGGCGTGAGACGTGCGTGAAATATTTAAAAATGCATTTTTCAATTATATCTACGAGTAATTTTCAAATCATTTCAATTTTTCAATTCCAGAGATTGTCTTCAATGCGATAGACAACAGAGAATACTCGTACATATGTAACATGGAACAGGGCAATTGTAAAATAAAAGAAAACGTTTATGATGATCTAAGCTAAGGAATTCGTTCAATTCGAGAGGACGGGGTAACCTTGGTCGGAAAAGCGAATGTTACGTAAATATGTGCGCAATAATAGATTCGTAGAAATGGTTCTTGTGGAGGCAGTGCTTTTAGTTCTACAAACATTTACAGTTTGTTCGTTTGTGTTTTATTAAGTGGCAACTTCTTATTAACAGGCATCAGGATGTTTCGCAAAATACATTACATTCTTTTATTAATGAAAACAAATCGGATAACAATACATATGTACTATGAAAAATTAAAGGCAGGAAGTTTTAAAAAAGGAAATTTAACTATTATGGGTATACAAAATTTTCGTTATGATATTTAGAATTATAATATCAAGAATCAATACTCAACGAAGGTAATTGAAACAAAACAATACAAATAAACTATTTGATACGTAATGAAAACATATTATTGTCCTTATAAGGAATAATCAGGGAACAGATTCCAATGTTCTGGTGAATATAACAGTTATAATTTAGCAACAGTACAAATCATGGTATCAATTAGTATAAAATAATACAGATTTTACATATTCCTTAAAAAAGAATACACTACGTTGAGTTATGCCAAAGGCGATAACACAAATGTATTAGTTTCGTTTTAAATTAAATTGTCGCATACATTCATTTCTATTCAGTGAATATGTGACCATACTTAAAGTAAATTTGTCAAATTTACTGTCACTTGATTGACAGAAGTAATTAAGAAGTCAAATATAATTTTTGTTTCTTTGCCATCTTCGCAGAAGAATAGGAAAACTTAATCTCGAAAATTTAAATGGCGTTTGCTTACGCTTCTAGTTTCATTTTAAGTAAAAGTACAAGTTAGAAAAGGAAATATGCAACATTTTGCAAAGTAGCGAAAGCCAACAAAAGATTCACAACCACATGAGTGTAGAAAGAGTATCCTAAACTAACATAACACACTTGAGAATAAGTATAATGAATATTACCATAAATGAATAAGCATTATAAGATAATAATTGCAAACAATAACAACAAAAAGAACGTAACTTGTATGTAGTTAGAAGGCAAGGAATTGCAGCAGAATGTCAACTGAATCAAACACAATATTAGCATGCTGCACTAAAACAAAGCATGGTTCCAACTCAAAACTAGGATAACTATTTCCTGCCGGTTATGAATCATGAAAACAGTCATTAAAATTTTGGACCGCAGTCGACGTATTTAAAAAACCCCCGCGAAAAATTGGCCTCTCTGGAGCGGCGCGGCGCGGCGCGGGGCGGGGCGAGCGCGATCGAGGTGGGCGACGCCCGGTCCGGCGCCGCGCGAGGCGGGCGCATCATAACACGCGCGTATAAATACGCGCGCAACCCTTCCGCGTGCCAGCTGGCGGGTCGGCGGCGGTGCTCTTTCCGCCCCGCCCCCCTGCGCCTATGCCTCCCTCTCCCGCTGAGAGTGACCGCGCAGGGCCACACCCGTTGCCTCTGCGGCGCCGCGATTGTTTGATTTATTGATTGTTTTAGGGATTTCGGGCACGTCAACTACTGAGGTAATTAGTTTCGTAGCTGTAGTGCTTGTTTTTGATCGGGAGATTACGGTGTGCTTTCCTCCACTGCTTGCCGACATCCGGCGTCAATCTACCGTCGGCTAGCCCGGTTTTCCTCATCAAGGTATCTCCCACTAGTGAGGCATCGCCCCATCCTGGTCAAGCTCTAACCTCCCCATCTGCATCCCGGCATGTGTGGAATCGAAGTTAATCGTAGTGTACGTTTGTGCGTAATGGAGGGGGTAGGAGAAGGAAGAGGTAGGAAAGATCACGCGCGGGCCGTGACCCGTTTGTTAGGGTACTGCTCTGATATGCGCCTGGTGTTGATCGGAGAAACCACGTAAAACTACCGATGAGAACAGCCGGCCGATAGAATTCTTCTCCAGACAGCGACTGAATTCCACCTATACGAAAAAAAGAACAGTTGCAGTATATCTGATCCATGATACTGTAACAAGTTTCATTGTTACAGCATCATGAATCTGTTTACTGCAACTGTTATTTTTTTCGTGTATCTAACAAGCCAGTGTCCATATCCTACCATCGTCGGGACTCGAACCTAGGACCTAGTCGGAGGAACTACAGTGACATCAGTTGATGCCCTGAGCCATCTCTATCTTCGAGGCCTCAACTGGGAAGTCCTACGGTGCAAATCCCTACGGCGGAGAGTTTTCAAAACTGTTTATGTAGTGAACAAAAATGTATCTAAAGGCATTTTTTTCTGCGATTTCTCCTATCAACTTTAGGTGATGTCGGAGCAGTATCCCAAAACCGGAACACGGGCCGCATATAATAGTTACTTCAATCCTCTTCCTTGTTCTATCCTCATCCCGTGCGCACACTTACATGTACTACACTACCACTCATGTTGGGAAACAAATGGGGAACTTAAATCTTGTTCTGGCTGGAGGTTGCTTTGTTCGAGGGAGATGCTGAAGGACGGACCCCTCCCCCATCAAGCTGACGTGTTGGCCGGTGCCGGATCTCATCATCGCGTAGCGAGAGAATCACTACCACCTAAAACATTCACAACATTAGCGGAGTCAATGACCGTAGCAGTTGACATGCCAGGAAACATCATTAATCAATCAATACTACCCGTCGCTCCCGACTTGCCACCGTCGCCACATTCTTTCACTTCTACCACTACATGTCCACTCCACAGGAAATCCACTTGCACTTGGTTCGCTCTCTCCCCGCTTCGCTCCTCTCCTCCCTCTCTCGACCAGCCCTCTCGCCATCGCCGCCCGCCTATCGTATCCCTCCGCGTTTCATTTCCTCTCACCGGGCGTTTGTTGACAAACAGCCAGTAAAGCGTATGGATAAATGGAACACGTGTGGAATGTGCGTATTTAATTAAATAGAAATACTTTTGCAGGACAGAAATGAGCCAAGATAAATCTTATCTGTATTTTGGTGTAAAATTCGCGTTGAACTCAATGATATTTTATGTTAACAACGGTAGCCGAAGGCCGGAGATTCGCCGTTGACTAGTGAACTCATCACCGAAGCGAGTCAAATCAGACTATGCGATTTTTTTGCTAAGGTACCTTGACCCAAGTACCATATTGTACAACTTTATCAATTACCATCTATTATTCAGCACATTCCACATATTTTCCTTCGCCCCTTTGCTTTGGCTGGATCTCAAAAACGTATCGCAAAACAACAAGAAAACAAAAAGAAAAAGAAAGGTGGCTTTCCACTCTACTCCAACGACGCCCCCGCGCTACCTTCGCTCTGCTGCTGCCCAACTTCCTTTTCGTACTCACACCGCCCCCGCACCGTCGCCACTAGCTCTGCATTCCTTAAGCTTCACTTCATTTCAGGGATGTACTATTTGTTTCTTTATTTGGTACATTTTGTTTTGTTATTTAATCAACATGTAGGTCGTTAGCGACCACTATTAGTTTTAACGTAATGGGTAAATGTCAACCATGCCAGAGGCGGGACTTGAACTCGCGATCTTTCGGCTTGAGATAGCTACGCCATTGCTGCCTTAGCGATCTCCGCCACCGTATCGGCATTTGTACATTTATGGGGGTCAATCAACAATATTACTGGGTACCACGTCTCTGATGTTGACGTTTGTTGTTCCTTTGCACAGTTTCAAGATGGCGGTCCCCTCTGCAAGATGGCTCACTGAAGATCAACGGAGCCGCCTTCACTCTCCTTTCTGTGTAGTACCTTTTCTGTGACCTACAGCTATGTAGTTGGCGTAAAAACACGCCATCATCATGTCTCTAAACCTAGATCCTTCCGGGTGGCTGCAGAGGCAACGGTGTTTCCGCTGAGCTATCGCACCGGTAAGAGAGTAGAAATTATTACGAGAGTATGCAAGAGAGTAAATATATCTCGAGCGAAGAAACCTCCCCGTGAGGCTGGCCGTGTACGAAGCCGCGAAGCCGAGTGGCGCAACGCCACTTGCTTGCGCTGATGGATGGCGCGAGGTTGCTAAGGGCGTCCTCCCGCGGCGCGCGCGTAACCCAGTTGGCGTCGTCGTTGGCGCACCTCCCCGCCGCGGAGCGCGTTATTCCGGCGGTGGCGTCAGCGCCCCGGGACGCCCTTTCGGCGCAGTGCGCCCCCCCCCCGGCCTTCTGGCCATCCGTCTGCCCGTGCGGATCACGGCTTTTTATACGGACCGCCTCGCGGGCAGAGCCAATGGCGCACACAAGGGGGGCGGAGCTCAGCCCTGCCCCCCCCCCAACAAGCAAAATTATACGGACTCAAACGTACACATTTTGCTGATATTCTATAATCATACGAAGTATCGAAGGATAGAAACCGGGAGAGATGGCATCAACTGATGTCACGACACATCCTATGATCGGGAGATCCTTGGGTTCGAGTCCCGACGGTGGAAGGATTTTCGACACCAGCAAGATAGCTAGGAATAATTCTATGGCTATGTGGACGAGAATTCTAGCCCTCGGCTCCTCTGATCGGTCATTTTTCGCGGTTTCTTCGTTCAATACCAGGCGAATGTCCGAACAGTACCCTCACAAACGAGCAACCGACAGCGTGCGATCTTTCCTTCCCTTTCCTTGTCATATCCTCACTCATACTTACACAGACTTACATTTACTTGTACTACACTAACATACATTCCGGGAGACCGGTCGACAGACCGGCAGAGCTTGTCCCGGCTGGGGCGGTGCCCCGCCGGTGGGAGATCCAAGGTTCAGAAAACTCAGATGGCGGACAGGTAGGTCGGTCCCAGATCTCACCATCTACGGGGGAAGATCTCTGCCACCTCCCGAGTTAAAAAAACATGCATTACATTTTGGACGTAGGCGTTGACGTGTTCGGAATCGCTAATCAATTAGTGAAAGGATGAAGTTATAAATGTTAACAATACGTCAATGAATAAATATACATTTTATCTTCACTAGAAACTCTTTACATGAAAATATCCATTGAACAGGACACTATACCTGTTATCTCAATTAACCCGAGAAAAATCCTAAGTTTCAAGACGGTGGTGCTCAGGGGTACCCATAGAATCCGATTCGTATTTCGTCATAATATTACACTGCCATAGGCGTGCGCAGCTTAACATAAGAAAGAGGACAACGTACATTTCTGAAAGTTTCCGCGCCACTTATCTGTTAACGTTCTTATTTACATGTATTGAATTTTTCTAGAGAATAAATAAATGAAACTATAGGGACGATGAAATTATAAATTATTGAAACAATTACTGAACTCAAATAATTTTATGTTGGACCATTTATTCGGTTGCCAGATAGTTCGGAGAGCTTCTTTCCCAAATTTCTCCCTCCCTCCAATGTATCAGCATACAAAAGAGGAAAATCAAGAATTGTTCACATTTGTGGAAATATGTTTTATTACATAAGGCTAAGGGACCCCTTTCAAAATCATTATTCAATACATTTATCTCATATTATCTCATTTTTTTAGTTTCATAATGGTAGAACTGAAACATTAATTTAAGAATATTACCGAAGAGTAAAACCTCGCCCCATATAGAAATTTTGGTTGAAAAATTTGGAGACATTTTAGAGAAAATGTTCGAGCGTTTCTGAAAATTTGCATTTTTACACAAAACTTTTGAGTTTTCGAAAAACAATCTCAATGAGATATCAAACGCAACATTTGCTTCTGCTGTAGGTGTAGATGCAAAAAACTCGGAGCCCCAGTGACTGTATCGCAGATAAAACGAGGAGCTTGCTCTGGCGGTGACAGACGTTGCGTCTGACGGGCAGTGCCGTGCCGATCCGTCCGTCTGGGCCACAGAAGGAGCTGCCCTGCCCTCGCGTGCTGCTCCAGAGCACCTGGGACCCGCGCTGTCTGCGCGCGCGTAGATCAAAGTGCCCTTGTGGATGCGACGTCTCTTCCCTGCTCTGCTCTGCTTTGCTCTGCTCTGCTACTCGCCGCCTTTGAACGTTACGAGGTCTCGTTCTGTGGCCGGGGCGACGTTTTCGGCCATACACTCGGCGGACTTGGAATTTGCACGACCTGTTTGCAACGGTGTCTCTCTCCTAAAAAGCGAAAAGCAGTCCTTTAAATGTTCTTTGCGCCTAGGCATTCGGTTTGTGAGTGTGGTTTTGAAATGAACTTGCTCATTAACATGTAATGCGCCAACTGAAAACAGTGTTTTAAAATGCAAGATAAAAATAAAAACATTCTATCTACAATGATCAGATATTGAAGTGAAATATTTTCATAATAATTAAATTTACAATATATTTTATTATATTTCTCTATAATTACTTTCCCCTATTTATTTATTCATTTTGTCTGTCTTGCTTTGTGGTAATTCACATTCTGCTCCTATAAAACATTTCTTATTAAATAGAGTGGCTAGCTATGATTTCTCTGTTATGTTTTGGCCGTCAGCATATTTACGATTTCTCAGGGTATTTTTCTCTTCGTGGGCTAGAAAACACCGCTCGAGTATTCGGCTGGTGAATAATTAAATTTAATTACGAAATATTTATTACTACTTTTACTCATAAATTAAATAAATAGTAAATTTCGTTCACTATATTGCCAGCAACATTAATTGCCAACTTTTTATTTTAATTTGTAATTAGTTTGCATGTTCAACAATACTTCTTTATCTTTCCCTAATTTTGGCAATCGAAGCTTCATTAACATACATAACAATTTTTTATCTATATTAATGTTATCTTACAATTACACAAAACTTGACCTTGCTACAATATTTTTGTTGAAGGTTTTCGCCGTTTATTACCTAAACTTCCCTTTTGAAGATTCTTCTCTGTAATCTTGGCGTTGTAACCAAAATCAGCAACTATTCTATAATTCTACCTGAAGCTTTTTTTTACGTCCACACTCACACTGAATTTAACTTTTAAATTAATTATTATTCACGACCAAATTATCCCACGAATGTTAATACTTTTTCTATAAAAAATTAATTTTCAATTATTTCGTCTTCTATTGTATACTTGGACCACATGTCCGTTTTCTATCTTCACGGCCTGATTACAAATTATTTCATCATCACGCCCTGACGGCCATCCAAGCTTTATCTTCGAAATCCAGCATAGTTCTCACTAAAGTTGTTCGCTTTCACTTCCTATTCTACGTAACCAGTCTAATTGTTATCCTTGTACATCGATGGGTTCTTATCACAAGATATTTTGCCTTACCTCAATATCAACATTTCCGTTAGTTATATAGATCAAATTTGTAGACATCGAAGTACAGCTTACAGATCCAACTATCATGATAATATCGTATATCACAAATATCATTTTCAGCCACATTTTTCATTAAAATTTCTGATCATGTAAAGAAGGAACGCTTTTTCCGGTTTAATCAAATAACCGTAAGAGTAATAACTTCTTAAAAGTAACAATAAATCCATTTTACTTGAAATTTAAATATTGTGATATTATAATTTTCAATTAACAAAAAAAGTACTTTTGGAAACTTTTAGTAGTTTTCGCTCCATATTGCGTGCAATTTGGGCAATATTAAAAATAACTATAACAAGATTTTTTGAAAATTGGCACCAATTTTTTCTTTAACATTTTGGTAGGGATATTGATAAACGTTCTCAAAAGTTTTCTGTGAAAAAAAGCTTCAAATTTCGTATTTACAGTAACGCCGAAAAACAGTTTCTTAAGAACGGCTCCAAATTTTTCAACTAGGACGAGGTTTTACTCTTCTATAATATTCTTATATAACGTTTTGTTTCTACCATTATAAAACTGAAAAATTTAGAAAATTAAAAAAAAAATCTTTGGGCGGCGATAGGTGGCAACTGGCGAGAGAGTAGGTAAAGACCGAAAAGCAAGGCCAAACCAAAGAAATTAGAAAACTCACTAATATGAGAAAGTCTATGCCGTTCTGTAGCACCACTAGTTTAAATTTAGGTAAAACAAAGTATTTGTCGAATACATAAACCGACAGATTATAGAACTGAAACTTTCTTAATGTTAGATGACACATTGTTAAAGGATAAAATTATTGAACACAAAATAAGAAAAGTATTAGTTAAAAATTAATTTATTAATACAATAAATTTCAAACGCGACTTACCATTTTCCCCAATAATACAGCTTTACACTCGAAATGTTAATGGCTTTACACTCTTTCGAATGTATGCGCTTTACAACTCGAATTTAATGCGCTTTACCACTCGAATGTAAGCGCCACCGAATATAATACGCAAAATGCTTTTTCAGTGCTGTATTTGATCTCCATAGGTTTGCATAATAGCTTTTTTATAACTTCTTTATATCATAGTAGAAAAAAATGTTTATATTTTGTGAGTTAAGTTACTTTTATTAGTTTACAATAACTTCATTTACTTAATATATTAATTATTTTGCAAAATGTTGCATATTATTGTAGCTGTGCACTTTGAGTGAGCAGTAAACACAGAATTCTATATCTTTCTTTACATGCAAGTACTGTAATTTAGCAGACAAACGAAGTGGGTCGGCCCTGTCTTAATATATTTTATGCGCGAATTACGTCGGTAGCAGAATTTACCTGCTTGGCTGAGAACCAGAGTAAACAACGTATTTCAGTACACCGATTTCTGGGTTAACGTTTTAGGTCATTCTTTACTCAGAGCACGTCTCCATCTGCTCTGCCTCATACCCGTGGAGGAAAGTCAACAAAATGCGATAACTTTTCATAGAAAACAATCCCGATGTTTGCGGAATGAATAATGCGATGTTAAATTCGGATGTTGTTTGAAGATATTTTCCAATGTGTTACACACTACTTCACAATCACTTAATCATCGTAAAGTGTAAACCTTGCATAAATTCTGTTTGTCTGCTCTAAGTGTCTTGAAGATTTACGAGTATTGAAGAGAGTTAAAAACGAAAGAAGCACTTAGGACTTGGCGGCACTCCGGCGCTTACTCAATGACTGAGATCACTTTCGTTTGCGATTTTTCAGCTGAAGATTCGTAAGAAAGACTCAACTGATTACATGATACATTCAGTGTTTTATAGTCATTCAGAGACATAGTCAGTGGCCACACTCCAAAATTCATCTTAATGCTTTTCTTGAATACTTGTGACGCATTCAAAACAATGGAAAATTAATGTAAATTACCTCCAAAAATTTCAATATTTTATTGATCTCCGGTACGGCACAATAAGATCTTTGTTCTGAAGTTTCATATCCAAATCTTTTAATCGGAGGGAGTTATATGTGACACACAAATCCGCTATCCATACAGAAAGATCTACCGATTTCTGGATACAAAACTTCGCCACCTTTTGCTTCGTAAAGTACCGCTCCCCCCCCCAAAAAAATTAAAGAATGTTATTCAAAAGAGAACTTATAGAGCTTCAAGTGAGGCCAGATACAGGGCAGTATTCAGTATGAAAAAAATCCTACGCATAATGTTTAGGCGCTAATGTTGACAGACCACAGACAACAGACGTTTTGAAAAATATTCGCACGCAAAACAATAGTTTTTCGGTATCAAGGGACCTCGAAACGCGTATTTCCGTTGAAATCTCGACATCTGTTTTCCGTAGCAGTATATAACTTTACTAATATATTTTTTCGTTTTCTACATGAATTATACTAATTAATTACATTAAAAATTGTTTATTATCAATATGTTTATGACACGCGTGCAATTAAAGCGTAAACGTGCCATTAGACGTCCACAACAGCCAATGAGAACTAAGAGAACTGAACGAAATCGTTTATTTATCTATAAACAGGCCAAACCAAGGTATTCCAGACGGCCGTGAAACATGAACAAAAATGTGCATAACTGATTATGTACATCAAAAACATATAATCAATAAACGAATGAAACAAAATTATAAACCAATAATTATATCTACTTCTTAGACAATCATGTTAACATTTGTAGTACAATAAGATAAATTAGAAATGATTACCCTACTCATACTTGGCAACAATTATCCTAACCTAGAAGACGCTTTATACTATTGCACAGATATGTTTACTCCACCTATTTGATATTTAACATTAATTACGTGTAAATCATGTGTTACGTGCAAAAGATTTTGTCTTAGCATATTACAAACATAAAAAAATGTATTTATTCGCTCTGAAAAGTACACCAGCACAACGACAGAATAAGAACTGAATCATCTTTCTCCTTTCCAACATTAACACGTGTTGCTCTCTCATTAATGCCCTTACATTTCGTACGAAATAATATTTTCTTGGCTTTGTCAGTTTGTTGTAATAATTCAATCGGAATATGTTAAATATTTTTCCATCTTCAATCGTTTCTCATTTCATACATTATACTTCAAGACGCTAAGGTGATCATAAACATACAGTGCAAGGGTTACTAAAATCGGCCTTGTTCAGAACCTATGTGACATCATCAGATACATACATCAAATGGTAAAGATATGATTGAATTTCTCAAAATTAAAATTATATTTTAATGAAAACGAAAAAATATTGAACGATATCACGTGTATAAATGCGTATAATTGCACTCGTGGTAAATTGGTAAATAAATAAACTCGCTCCTATCGTCGCTCGTTTCTTTAATCATACCACATCGTGCAATTATAAGCCTTTTTATACACTCGTTTCGTTAACTACTATTATTACTCCGTATATACGTACGTATAAAAGCAATAAAAGTAGGGACTGAAAAAAAATATCGAAAGAGGCAACGAAATTAAAACTTGAGTATAAAAATTGTTTCTATCACTCCGAAGAAAGCATTTCTGATTATCAATTTTTTTAAAACAACGCTTGTTACTATCATTATTCTAAACTCAGGGGTAGTTATTCCCAGGGTCGAGAAACCGTGCGCATATAATTGAATGCTTGGTCCCGGCTGGCCTTGGCCCGCGAGAGAACCCTGCGCGTTAAACTGTTCACGACGCTTCGTGTCGCGTCGTATCGCGTCGGGGTCGCCAGAAGACGGAGGTCGCGGGCGTAGGGCGCTTGCGGGTGGGCGAGACCTATTTTGCGCGCCCTTGCAGCCGCCCGCCCGCGCCGGCCGCTGGCACGCACGGCGCTCCCCCTGCACTGCACGCGATGCGCCGCAACCTCGCGCGGAAAGATCCCTTGAGCGCACTCCACACTTGCCACATGAATATGTTCACTAATTAATGACTGGGATTAGATAACAGGAGAAACTGAACTGCTACCCGGAACAAATTTCGAAACAACTGTGGATATCCAGGGAGTAAATTTTTAAATGCAACACCGAAGAGCCACTTCAGAAAACGAAAAATATCGCAATTTTTAACATTATTTATTTTTTCGGGGTACTTTATATGAATCCCCTGGGTTATTTTCAAAATTTTCTTCAAAATTGCTCCACATGTGTCTTTAAATTTCTTGGAAAGACAGAACAGTGACGGTGTGCTAGCTCTCAGTGAAACGGTCCCAGGCTCGATCCACGACCGAGGCCGAATGAAGCTCTAGCTTTCTAATAAAAATCCTCTCATTTTCTGTAGCTATGGATAATATATACAAGGAGGGGCCACGCCTGGGAACACCGCTAGCGAGCAAAAAGTGAGATTTGCTCGCCCCAAATGCCCAATACATACATACCAATTGTAGACTGGACATAGGTAACAGGAGTTAGTTAATTGCTAGTTGGATCAGTTGTGACTCAGCTGTGAGGAATCTTAGCATCTCCTATCTGGCAAGTAAATCTTATAATGCAACCCCAAATTAAAGATACTCCACTTAAGAAAAGAAAATTAAAGTACGCACCAAAATTCCATAACTTTATCATAGGTTTATGACTTTTGAGATTCTGTGAAGAATTTAAGCGAAGTTATCATGCGGAGTTGATCAATTATAACCGTAAGGTTGCTTGGCATGCAAATATACTAGATCATTTTCAAACTCATTCAAGCAACTATCAAAGCAACTTCCTAAAGTAATCTATTAACGTCATCCGCTTCCTGATTCTTGCACTTTACATGTTTCAGAAACACGATAGCACAGTAGCGATAAGTGTATTATGTTCGTGTGCTACAGACAAAGGACACAGTCGCCGAAGGGTTAAAAACTACTCAGTAATGACCTTGGTGAAGGCTCCCAAGACAATTGGCGGAGATCTATTTGTCGGGCACCTGCTAACGACGCTGCTGGCGGCGAAGCGGGGAGACTCCCAAGCGGTGAGGCGAGCGCAAAAAGTGTTGGCAGAGGTGCGCAGTGTCCCAAAACCGATTAAAAAACGGCCATAATCAATTTTAATCTTACACTATCACCTACAATATTGTTAGTTGCACGTCATATTTAATTGGGTGACATCTCACTGACGTTTTGGAGACCAAGAAGTGTAAGATCACAGTTCAGAAGGTGTAGCATTTTTATATGAGAGATGATTAGTTTGATCGGCCAAAGCGAAATGGCGGTAACGCACAGCCTCAAAATGCATTATTTTTTGCAAACCACGGCGACTAATGTTAAATGAAAATGTTTTTTACAGTCGGTTCACTTTTTTCTCATTAACTTAGCCATTGAGCGGAACTGAATTTTGATCTTTTAGATAGCTGATTTTTTTCGCGGAGGTTCTTGCAGTCTTGTTCGGGAAACCATCGGTTTTGATAGGTTGTTAACATGGTTTCTTTTGATTTACTAAAGGCGGATGCTTAAGCATCATCATATACAGCGGTATAAGGACCACACGCGATACTTCCTTCCCCATCTCGAAGCCAGGCAATGGATTGATGCTCTTCTCCACTATTCATCACCCACGATGTAGATTCGGTAGGGTTGCGAATATCTACGCGGATGTCGGGTCAAATATCGAAATGGGATGTAACGACAGGGACAGATACAAATAATTTTGTTTCAGGGTTCGTTTATGGAACATTAACATTAAATTTTCGAACGCAGATTGTTAACCACACAAACCTTCTGTTAAGTTGATAGAACGTATTGGCTGCGGTGACAAAATACTATAGTACGTCCTGAAACAATGAAAATATTTATGGTGAAGTCACAGACAATCATTAATTTCACTGGTGATGTTAAATCATTTACTAACGAAACGTTTTGGCAAAGTTTGCGTGTGGTCACTTAAATGATTGACGTATTAATGAGTCAAGAATTAATACGAAGCAAGTCTGAAAATCAAGTTTGAGGATCCAGAGTGAAGAAAATACATAGGCTCACGCTAAACAAACATTTATTATTTACTTTTCGCTTATATTATTTTTATTCTTTGCTGAATCATTTAAGAATCTTTAAGAAAATTAGAAGAATTATGAACCCCATACTGAAGAATCGAATTATATAAAAAGTAGACAGTTTATCTTTTATACATCAAAACATTGAGGTGTCAATGGAATAGATTTAAGGAGCTATAATTTTTTTGACAAACGGGATGGGGGTGACAGGAATTCTCAGGTTAACCCTCTTTTCTTGGCCTCTAATTCTACTAATTCTACTATCTAATCCATCATTATTCTCTTCTCATCGCTAATCGTTAATAATAATTACCCTAACGTTATTAGACAACGCACACCAACTGACGGGTTGAAAGTATTTGTTGAAACAAAGAAATTGCTTTGTCTACCCGCATTTCAAGTCATACGATTTAGTTATTAAAGTCGTTACTATGTCATCAGAGAGCAAATAACTAACCAAGTCAATTATTTGTGATATCGGAGTTTATCATTCCATACTTTCCATATCCTTCCCTACTTCTAATATCCTCTTATTAGAAAAAATAATATAAACTTTTTCTTCACTGCTTGGAGGAGAATTCTAGCGGTCGGCTGCTCTGATCGGTAGTTTTCCGTGGTTTCTCTAATCAATACCCGGCGAATACCGGAGCGGAGTTATGATCACCCCTTACTCACATACATTTACACGTAATACACTACCGCACATGTCGAAACACCAGTCGGGAGCTTAGAGCTTGTCCCGGCTGGGGCAGTGACCGCTTGTGGGAGATATCTGGTTGAGGAAAATCCTACTACTCGACAGTAGGACGGCGGCCGGACCTCAGCATCTAAGGAAGCTAACCGTCACTTCCGACAGAAACACGTATTACGACTTACGGGAACTAATGACTTTAGCAGATGTTACTCCAGAAGCAAATAAATAAATAAATAAATAAATAATAAATAATAATAAATAAATAAATAAATAAATAAATAAATAAATAAATAAATAAATAAATAAATAAATAAATAAATAAATAAATAAATAAAATATAATAAATAAATAATTAATAAATAAATACATAAAGTAAATAAATAAATAAATAAATAAAAAATAAATAAAATTAATACATAAATAAATAAATAAAATAAATAAATAAATAAAAATAAATAAATAAATAAATAAATAATTAAATAAAAATAAATAAATACTTTTTTTTTAATATGAGGAAACACTGAAGTCGAACTTCTTCAGTTTCAAATCATTTGTTTCGATTTAACGACGGTTAGACTAAATTCTGTAATGGAGCACGACTTTTAGATCAGCATTTCGACGTTCTGATTGCGTCAAGTCGATATGAGCCGCAGCTACCCCGAGAGCAGCCCGCTCAGTGCGTCGCAGCGTCGTGCGCGGGATGCCGCCGCCATTTGGGAAGGACGCGTCCGCCGCGCGGTACCCGCGACGCCCCCCCCCCGCCCCCCCCCTGCCGCCACCCTTGTGCTAAAAAATACGCCGCTGCCTCGTAAACACGGCGAAGGTGCCGTTGCCTCTCGAACTGGGTCAATGTTGCTACTTTTTGCAGCGCCGCTTGCATTTATTTTCGCGGAAGACATTCATTTGGAAAGTCCGACGTTTTGTGTACGAACGTTGGCAGAGTTAATGGGAGGATCTCGAGGCGAATATAATGCGTTCTTTGGGCGTTTCTGGACATTTGTGTTCTCTCCGAGACAGTTGTCCGGTTTCAAGTCATAATAATGGTCGAAAGAACTTCTGTATTAAAAATTATATGGGTAACGTTGACCCTGTCAGTTTTTGCTTTAATGCATGTTGTTTATTTTGAGGGACATTCCGTTCCCGCAAAACTGGAATTTTACTACTCTGTCTTGAATAGCCGCGCTTACTGTCATTTACTAATCCGCAATAATTTAACTAACTCTATCCAAGAAGATGTTGGCCCAAAATATTTCGTCTCCTCCTCTTCCAAATATTCATGGATGTATTCATAGAATATGTGGCCCATTTCGCTTAATATTTATATGAGAACTTAAAGGAATGAAGCCTGTCAACGTCACATCCGAATAAAATCTAAATACGTAGTTTACAGAGAACTGAACCTAGGTCTAAAAGCTATATTAGAAAGAAGGAGAAGTGTATTATGGTTACTCTTTTATCTAGTTAAGTTCATTTTTTCAACGTTAGAGTGTTGTGACTGTGAGGACTACCAAAAATGAAAAGGGTTTGGTCATAAGCTGAATGTTTCGCCAACTGTGCATTTAGCGTCAACAGATGTGTACAGTGCAGTACACAGGCAATAAGTTACTTCACTTATTATTCTTCACTTTTCCCTGATCATCAAAACGCGTTTACTTAGAATTATATTCTTACAATCTATACTCACTACCTTATCGACTTTTTAAAATTGCATAATTTCTGGCGTTTTACATGACTAAATTCCATGCGAAACACTTCTTTTCCTAGTTTTCTTGACTTTCGTTATCTCCGCCAGGAGATTCTCAAAACCCTGAAGTCGATACTGATACATCGCAAGTTCATTACCGACATTGAGGCGAGCATTGCAGCGTTGCCAAGCCCAGGAGGCGGGAGGGTTAGGGTGAAGAGAACCGCAATGGAGTAGCGCATGACGCATCGCCGCCAGATTGGAAAAGTGGCCGGCCACCCAGTGACCCAGTCCGCCGCCGCTTCCTGCGAGCGGTGGCGCTGCGCGAAAGACGGACGGACCGACGCAGCGAGGACGACAAGCACACGATGATAATGATGATGTTGATTAGCGCCGGTTAGTGATGGCTAGACGTAGTTGGATCTACGACTATTAGGCATAATGAGAGAAGGTTCGTCAAAACGTTAAATAAAACAAGCTTCAAGCAATACTAATCTCAATGCCACCTACGGTAACATTATATCTAAAATGAAATCACAATGTGGTGGGATGAGCTATAATTCACCAATACGCAAGGTGCGTAGTAATCTAGAGGTGCAACACAATGGCACATACTTCTCCGTATTGGTTAGTTTCCTAACGTCTATAGTCTTTTTGCTTATGCCCTACCCTTCAGTGTTCACCCCTGAAGGCAATATATTGGATGTCCGTCATTTCTGGATGTTTAATTTATACGTGAAATTATCCTTGCTTGTTTACTTTTCTGGTAATATTGTAACAGTCAAGATTTATACATGATTGTTTCTTTTGTAGTAGAAAGAAATGGCTATTCTGCCTGACTAGCGAAATAATAGCAGATATCGACTTATAGTGCCTCCTTTGAATTGGTTTGGAACTTTTCAAGTGTTGGCAGAAATTGTAATATATAATATTGCGTAATCGTTGCAAATAATGCTAGAATGTATGTCTTGTAGCAGCTCTAGTTTCCCGCAGCATTACAATGCTTTATCTATTCTTTGTGAGCAGTAGCGAGAAAGTGAAAATGGAAAGACAGGCCAGATATCACTTAATGAGGGGAATCTCACCACGTATCTACGTATCTATTTATCGACCTACCTATTATCTACGTATTTATCTATCCAATCTATGGCCTCGCGACTGGATCATGGACAATGGACAGGACCAAGTTAGTGGCTCAGTACATATGAAAACTGCTTTGCTCCGCTCACCCTACTCGCCCTGGCGCCTTCTTGTCGCCACCCCGCCCCACCTTCGCTCGCTCGCCTCGTTCGTCTCGTCTTGCCACGTTCGACCGTTCCCCGGTGTCCCTTCCCCGTCCAGCTTCGCCTCGTCCCACCCCTCCCTTCTTCTCCCGACACTGCCCCTAACCTACCCATCCCGCGCCCGTCGCC
>BOPP01000001.1:29017992-29060214 GCA_017312745.1 Gryllus bimaculatus | reverse complement strand
CTCCCCCGCCTGCGCGCGTTTTCGCGAATGAGCCTGACCTCCGGGCAGCCTAGCGCTCGTTCAGCGTTGGGTCCTCTCCAAAATGCTCTTCACCCTCACGCGAACGGCCCATTACGCTCCTCCTCCCTTTTCGCCAGCTTCTATTCAACTTTCTTCTGCTCTGATTTAAACACATTACGTAACGTATTGCACCCTTGTGTGTGCTTTACTTTCGAGACATGAGACGTATACCATTCTCTTAAGCGTCCTTTACACTATCAGGGAAAAAAAAGTTTATCAAATAATTTGGAGGCAATTACGAAAATAATTAGATAATAGTCCATGCGAAGTACCCTCAGAAATTAAAATATCCGCTTGAAACTCTCAAATCCTCGAGATCATTCAAATCTATTGGGTGAATATCAATTTTGGAGGAAATCGGCTAAACGGTTTAGGCGCTAACGCTGACCACAGACGGATAGACAGAGATGCGTTTTGCCGTCAATCGATTTTTGGATGTGAAAGACCCACAAAACGGATTCTGGCTGCATTACATGTTTGAGGATTTTTGTTCTGTATTTCGCAACTGAATTTGTCCACTTTTTCGTTACCAGGATCCGGCAATAGAAGACTGTAGCCTCATTTGTCTGCCACAAATGAGCCGTGTTCCTGCGCACGATTACTACCTCTTCTTACGAAATACCTTCGTAAAGAAGGGAAAGTAAAAATATCTTTACATACATGGTGAGGCAGAATGACTTTGCTTTGGGAAGGTGACGGACGTGCATACGGAAAGGAAGAGCACCCACGGGAGCAAGCGGATCGACAGTAGTTCGGTGGAGCGTAAAGCGGCAAGTGGGGTAGATGAAGAGAAAATGGACTCGTCATATGAGAAAATATATATTTCCCAGTTGGTTAGTTGTTAATGATTCCGGGCGCGTCAACGACTGAGGTCGTTAATCCCATGAGTGCAGTGCCTGTTTTTTCCTCAGGATGGGGCGGTGATCTTCTTCCGCAGGATGACTTGATTCAGCACCGACCTACCGTCAGCTAGCGGGTTTCCTGCAACCAGGTATCTCCCACCAGCGGGGCACCGCCTCAGCAGGGACAAGCTCAAAGCTCCCGACCGGTCTCCTGGCATGTGTGGTACTGTAGTGCATTCTAGTGTAAGTGTGAGGATAGGACATGGAAGAGGAAGGAAAAATCGCGCGGTGCATTTGAGAGGGTATTGCCCCGGCCTTCATCTGATGTTGATCGGAGAAACCATGGAAAACTACCGATCAGAGCAGTTGGCCCGCAGAATTCTCTTCCAGCCAGCGACTGAATTCGACCTAGCTGACAAATGAGTTTCGAAAATCTTGCCACTGTCGGGACTCGAATCTACTACCTCCCGGTCAGAGCCACTGTAGTGACATCAGTTAATGCACTGATTCACCTCTCCCGGTCTCGATTTCCCAGTATTGTTGAGGTATTTATTTATTACAACCATCTATTAAAAAGCCCGATCTGTGTCTCCACATTCTCCGATTCCGCTCTGTCGGTTCCGCCCGCTGCGCTAAGTGGGTTCACGGCAAGCACTGTGCTCACCCCGATCATTCTCCTCACACAGCCATCTTAGAACTCGCTGAGGGTCGTATAGATCCAAAATTGCCGCTGACCCAGTAGCAACTGACCGGGAAACTCATGGCTTTGACGGTGACAAATTTTGCATACTAGCTATACAGCTAGGTCGAATTCAGTCGTTATCTGTGGAAGAGGTTTAGCGGCTGGCTGCTCTCATCGGTTCCGTGATTTCCACGATCAATTCCAGGGAAACGGCGGGGTATTACCCTAACGAACGGACCTCTACTGAATGACGAGTTAGACTTTTATATGAGAGACTTAGGTGTACATTTGCTTTTACATGGTAAGTACATGATGATAAAACACCTCAGAGAGAAATGTAATCAGTATCTCATTTACATTCTACAAATATTCCAATTTACTTAATGGAAAATTCAAAAAATATTATATTAGTGTAACATCTGGTGAAAACGATTCTATTGACTTAAGATTGTCTCCACTCCATCGTTCATGAACGAAAAATATTGTCCTTTTTAAGAGTGAATGTCAAGTGTAGTCACAATGGAAAGAATAAATTGTTTAGAAATAATTATAGAAAAGGTTATAGCATTTTTTATATCTATTCGTTTCTATTTAAATGTTCTGAAGCTTTTATGGAACTCTGGATATGTTTTAGAGAGATTCTAAGACGTCACTAGTTCATTAATCAACTGAAACCTTACATAATGTATATTTCGATGTATATCTATGATAGACAATGACACAATCACATTTCGATTCTGATGAAGAAGATGACTTTTTGACCCTGTTGTAGCTTCAAAGTCCTCACATTCGTTCCTAGTAACCTAATAAGAGTCTATTGGTCATTTGGCAGGCATTGGATACAGTAACGTCACTCACAGATTTAGATTTAGATTGTGAGCTGCATCGGACTCTCTATCACCAATAATATATCATTGAAAGGTATTCCCTCACACACCACCAGCGCGTGCTAACTGCCAATCAAAAAGCTCTTAACATTAATTGAATCGGATATTTTTAAAACCCCGTAGGTCACTCACTTGTACATTTTCGCTTTTTGCGAGAAAATAGAAGCTGCAGGATAGATGCATCGTTCCATGTGTAAATCCCGTAAATCAGATGAGTAGAATGGCCGTGAGGACACTGCAAGATTTTGGTTTCGTTTTAAAACTTTGCACAACATTGACTTGCGGAGTATGTATGAGTGTGTATGTATGTACACAGTGGGTATGGCTGGATTATCACTGACAGAGAGTTTGGATAAGAGGGATGTTCAATACGGAAAATATTATGTCCAATCATAGAAACACATATTTCAAGCTACTGTTTCTGTCATATGAATCATATTTTATGTAGATGCACTTTGTCATTTCACATAATATTTTAATAAATGGGCGAAATTACAAACAGAACCTGCAATGTGTATTTATTTACATGTTTAGGTTAAAACATTCTTGATTAGTTTTTGAAACCCCGTAAATCGCAAACTTTTAATTAAATCCAGTCACTATCGTACTATTGATACAAATAAATTATATGTGTGCATGGTATTCTCTCTCAAGATTTATGCATCAGAAATTTAAAAAAATAATAAAAGAACAGAAAAGTCCTGCATGAACTTAATTATTCAGTTCTTGTTTTCCCAGAACTTTACAATTCCTGACTTGCAGGATTTTAAAAATAACCGATTTAAGCATAAGGAGGAACTCTTTACATCTTTCGGAGTTGTTAAGTATCATTGTTGACTAAATCCTGCAAATTTTCGTTTCATATTTAACTTTTTTGTCTAATTAATTTGATCATGACAAATATGTAAAATTTGCTTTTGATTTATAAAAACTACTTTTTTATATTTGAAAATATTTCAATCATAATTTCATAATACATTTTATTTGTTCTTCTCTAATTCGAAAATTTATCACATAACGTATAAGTAGTATTTACATGGGAAGAAAAGTCTACTAGAAACTAGAACTCCAATAGATATTTGTCTCCTATCCTTTCCTCAGATTATTTTTCGTGGATTTTTGTAATGAAGTGTACGGAAGCTTAGTTTGAGTTGGAAAGCATGAGACGAACACTATAAATCTCTCTTCAAGGGAGAATGAAATTAAGAATTGTTTTAAATGTAAAAAAAAATATTTTACGACATTACAACAAACACCTGAAGTAGGAAATGTATTTAGCGTTTTAGTTACTTTCTTATTTGCTGTGCTATTTTGCCCACATTTTTCAAAATTTTCTCGGGGGAAAACATCATCCAACTTTCATCTCTTCCCTTTTGACAAGGGAACACAATTCATGCAGATCATTTCCGAAGCACAACTGAATCTTCCACCCATTAGTTTGTATTTACCCACTAAAAACTAAACGGATTGTCGAAGATTTTTGTAATAAATGCTTAATTCAAAATAGTTTTAATAAGCTATGCATCAACATGTTCATATTTTTATCGAGGGTGCGGAATTTTGGCAGTAGCAAAAGAGATGGTGGATTGTTTCAATCACATACAATTCAATCACAGTTGGTAAAGCAGTATCTTAAAGAATGGGCCAAGGCTTACGTACAATTCATCCTTTCGTGCCCCCTCCCCAGATGAGTGTAGCTCATAGCCAGCATTGCCGCTGACTCTGATCGAGAGGTTCTGGGGTTCGAGTCCGAACAGTGGCGAATTTTTGACATCGACATTATGTCGAAATCACATACTTCTGACTGGAGGAGAATTCTGGCGTCCGGCTGCCCTGGTCGGTAGTTTCCTGTGAATTCAATTCTTTTATCAATAATAATAACAGTATTTTTTTTTTTGAAAAATTTCCAAGTGTTTTAATGTAAAGTGATTTGTTAAAAAAAATATTTCATTTCCTGCATTAATCGTTCTTGATAAATTCAGGAGAAGCGAGCTTGGATATATGTTTGAAAATATATATTTTTATGCAACAGATCTATCTTACCTAATCTTCCTTACTTCGCGGGAGAAATAATTAAATTAAATATTCACCTTAGCAAAGCACATTGTATGTCTTGTTGCATTTCTTCTGCCTAGTTTTAAATTGAAAATATGATATCAAAAATTGTCCCACATTTGCCCAAGAATTTTATCATAGAAAAGGAAAAAAAAACGCAAACTGTATCAGACTCCTTATAGTCGATGAACGCTCAAAAATAAATATATCATAAGAGAAGTTGGAACGTTTTAGTGATAAGTCTCTACTTTAACGACATATGCAAAATATGCGCCAACAATTACACGAATAAGCGCCAACAGAAAAAAATCGGCCAAATATGCACAAATACGCACTAACATATTAATCTACGTAGCATCCAATTCTAAGCAAATGTCATGAAATTACACTTAACTCTGCTCTAAAGCAACGGACAAAACTATGCAAAATCATACAAATCCGCTCCCTAGAAACTAGTAGCTAGTATAGCTGAATGGACGTGAAATTAATCCGCTGTTGCTCTTCCGACTGACTGCCTGCCGCCCTTGGCGCCTCGTTAGGCGCGTGGAGGTCAATCGGCGGCGCCTCAGAAGTCGGCCGGGCGGAGGCGGCCAGGTCCCGGCGCAACCCTGGGCAAGGCGGCGAAGCGCGGCGCGGCGCGGCGCCTCGGACGCGGGTCAAGAACGCCGCTCGCCCCGCCCGTCGCAGCGACAACCGCGGAGGCGCCGCCGCACGCGCGCGCCTTGGCGGGGCGAGGAACGCCACTGCGCAGGCACCGGCAACTGATGCCGCTGCGGTGCCTTTGAATCGGAGGCTCTAGTGTTCGAGCTCCGGCGGTGGCAGGATTTTCGACTCTAGCTAGCGGCCAGGTTCAGCCGCTGTCTGGAGGATCATTCTGGAGGCCGGGTGCTGTGATCGGTAGTTTTTCGTGGTTTCTTCGATCCGTATCAGGTGAATGCCGGAGCAGTATGCTAACAAACGAGCCGCGGTCCGCGCGCGATATTTCATCTCCTTAAATATCAACAGAGCCGTTAAGAATATTTTTTTTATTTCCTCGTGTTGGACATTTATTGTCTTGTAGGGTGTTGAATATATTTATAATAAACTTAAGGATTTGAGGGATAACCTAGACTTTTGCTGATCGATAAGTTTGAACAATATATGTTTCTAATTGAGTTAATGATTTAAATAAATTGTAGGTGGATTTTTAATGAGTCGTGAATTTATTAATATATTACAGAATTGTACAAGTGTGAAACTCCAGCATAAACATGTCTGGTATGTATTATATTTGAATATGTCATGGACATTAAAACAAAAAGTTTAATGTATTTTATTACTTGTATTCTTTTTCATTTTGGTAAGCGCTATTTGAAAGCAGTTTGCATACTGTAAGGGTGACGCCTTGCACAATTAATAAATCAAGCAGATACGATTTTTTAAACAACGCTCGACCATGGAGTGCTAGAGGAGTTTGTTCTGGGCCAAAGTCCCATTCCCCTTCACCCTACTCTCATCGGGTCACAGTTCTGTCAGGATTCGGCTAGTGGAGGGATGCGGCGGGCGAGGGTAATGTCATTATTAGAACGCATCGTGATCGAGAGACCACTGTCGTAATGTCGGATAAGCTCTGAAGAACTTTCAACGGCAGGGAAAGACAATCGATACTTATAGTGAAGTTCACTATGTCAAGAGCTTTGTTTAACTTCTGTTACAAAAAGTTCGCTGTTTTCATTTCGAGTATTCTTTAACTGCGCGCGTAGCATACAGCAACGTGTAGGGAGTCACGCTTAGCCCATTTCGAAAACCATTACCCGGGGAAACAATGGTGTTCCACAGGGGCCAGCTCTAGGCCAAAGGTCCCGTTGCGCCTCGGGCCGCTCGCGTCAGCTTGCGTTTCTGCGAGGAGGAAGAGAAGGGGGGCGTGGCAGCTGCCCTGGCGTGGCTTGGCGTGGCGTGGGCGAGCATTGCGTGCAGAGAGGCACGCGACCGCCGCCGTCGCGCCGCCGCCGCCGGCCAGCCGTCCGTCTGTCCGTCCGTCCGTTGGGGCCACGGCCGCCTGCAGACATTTGCTCAGCGGCGCAGAGGCGCAGGGGGCTTTATGGGGCGGAGGTATGCAGCTGCGCTCACGCACGCACGGCTCCGCTCCGTCCCGCCCCCTCACTCTACCCCGCCACGCGTCACCCAGCCCGCGACCAGCGCCGCGCCGCCCTTGACCTGCACGCGAATGCTACTCCCCTCGTTACCCCCAAGGAGAGAAGGAATGGCACAGACTCGCGAACGGAGAATTTTATTAATGATAGCTAGGTCACTGATTTTTAACTGAACTTTAACAAGTGCTCTTAGTTTTGGGCGATAAGGGTTAATGATGGCATCACTTAATAAAGGTTTTTCAATGTTTTAACATAATGGTGTTTTTCTTTTGGTACCCACTTATTTTCTTTCGGAAAGCCATACAAACTTCTCGATTGATTCGAACAAAGCTGTCTTAGTCTGCGAGTTGTAATCACTACTTTGGGACATGTAATGTGCTTTTAGGTTTGCAGTCCACGAAACTTAGCCAACGCTTTCAATAACATGCTTTATCTTAATTTGATCTAGGTGAAGTTAAATGCTGCAACAAGATCTGGCATCGGCTATGGTTTTGGGAGAAAAATGCTTCCTTGCCCGGAAGAAGTGTATTGAAATAAACATTTGTCAAGGAACTTGCATCAATGACTCAATCAAGGCACTTGCGTCATTTGTCGTTCAGGCAGACTAAGTACCAGTTCATCTTAATTCGTTTCTGTTCTACAGAGTAAATATTTGCCGGTGTCCTTGCTTATGTCTCACGAAAGATCTGATATAGTGCCTATGGTACAAAGCAGTTACTGCAATTAACATTTATTTCAGACAATAGAAACATTATGGAGCTACTACCGATGAAAAAACGAACAAACGTCTAGAGTAAACTTAATTTGATATATTTACAATGGCTATTGTCGAACTTTCAACGCATGCGAAACCATTCTTGAAAGGAGAAAGAAAAGAGAGGTATTTATGACCTAGTTGAACACGTTACACGGAACGTAGCGATATATCTGCCAACACAATGCTCACACAGTCGCCCAGTGATCCTGGCTGAGTTCTTAGAAACCAGTGCGATCTCTTTCTTTCTTTCACAGGAGAGCGCCCTAAATCTTCGATGCCGGCCGTTTCCTTCACACTTCACCGAAGGGCCTCCCGTCTTCAATGCGACTCGAGGAGACCCGCGGCGCGTATGTCTCGTGCCTAAGAAGCTTGCCTAATGGCACAGAGGGGCCACGCTTTGCGGGTCTGCCAACTTGAACGGACGAAATTCCCTGTTTTTCTTCGACGATTTAAAAATCAGGAGCCACAGGCGTTACAGGTAGAAGTGCAAATTAATATGACGCACTATTTATAATATTGATTTACAATATTTGAGTACAGTTTACCAAAATTAAATTTTGATTTGTGCAGTGATACGAATCAAATGGTTATTGATGCATGGTATACTATTATCAAAAACACATTAGCATCCTAAATACAGTGGCTTTAGGTCACAAAACGGTTACTGTTGAAGCAAAAATAAACCTTTTGATTGTCGGTTAGAATCGGTCGGATAAAATTAAAATTAACTTGTTTCACATTCTTATTAGGAATAAGTAAATAAGTCCAATACATTATACTGTAATAGTAACATTACACTGCAACAATTATTATATCATCAATATTGTTTTTCTTTAACAGTAATTGATACATTTATATAAAAATGAAGTTTTTGTAGGAACAGTGATTCGTTCACGGAACTACATACATGGCAATATCATCGGTTCGTGAATTACTATACAGATTCATGACTTTTATCGGCCACATGAGTCTTTAACCCTTGTTAACATGCAACCCTATACGTTTGTTAAGTGCACTTGTACCTACCAGTAGGTTAAGAAATTTAAAATACTTAGCAACGGTTTTTAACATTCTTAGTAACCTAAATAAACAACCACCCATTCATCGCGAGTCAACATTATTACAAAAAAGTCACAGGGTAATTTGCAACATAAATAGTAATAAAAGAAACGAATTATTGTTGGGAAAGTTCATTAGTAATTATAATGTAAATAATTGTGCAGTTTGAAAAATAAATATTTGGTAATTTTTGAGGTACAGACGAATTTTCAGCGTCATCTTCCTCGAGCGACGGTATACAAGTGTATTGTTGAAATAGATATATTGCAAGCAATACCCAACAATGTCTATTATCGTACCGCAACAACGGAATTAATGTGTTTCATACCGCAGTAATGTCGAACATTTTCTCAAAAAAAAATTGAGATTTTATGGTGACCAATAGAGCGCTGAACATACCACGAAATGTTACTGTGTTATTACTGCCTCGTCCAAATTATAAATCTGGGCGCCGCTTCCAATTTTTAACATTTGTCATCGGCAATAATAATACTCATAACATTTCTAGGTACGTTAATAGCTACTAATTCAACGTAAATTTAATGTTAAACTAAAATAATACTTTAGTAATTGAAAGTAATTTTAGTGAAACGATAGTATTCAAAAATTTCCATTATGTTATCGTCTAAACATTAACTATTAATAACACAAACAGAATAATATAGTATTGTCATTTAGAAATAGCACCACCATTGCTGTTTGTTAGGTTGCCGTAACGTTCGAGTCTACCAAATCAGGCTTATTTATATCTTACATGAATAATAAGTAATATCAATAGGGTAACCTGCTAGTGTCCGTTGAGTTTTCCGTACCTTCGTTGCACGTTCGTCCGTCCTTCATTCCTATAACGACCTATTCCGGTTTACCCGACGCATTGGTCGTCCGGTTGGAAAACTGATCCTTTTCCCGAAAAAGTCTTACACAATTCTCAAAAAAATCGTCTTTTGGGAGGTTATAAGCACATATTTAAAGCGCGGTTTAGAGAATTTCAAGGAACCTTCAGAGATAAGAGTTAGTCATTTCCATTTCCTCAAGACAAATGAACGGGAAACTCGTTTTACCCATATATTGAGGGATAAATTCAGAAACAAATTCTTTTGGAAAACTTCTAGATACAGCACTGGTAGCAGTATGTAAAGTACTAAACTTCCCATCCGACAAAACATCAATCATTACAACTCGATTTATCAAATTGAATAATCTTAATATTGCTATGAAACAGGCCTTTAAAAATATTTCTGAATGATACATCATGCATTTGCAAGTAACATTGAATTCTCGTGAATTAAGGAATCTATTAACTGGTTTATGTTGAAAATTTCATTATATCTATCTTTATTAAATCTTTTATAATCATCTAACAGAACATGAACAATGTGTTTAAACATCAAAAGCACCACAAGCGCTGGTTTATGTAACTATAATTTATTATTTTAATTATTACTTCACTTATTATTTTCCCTCCGTATTATTTATTTTCTGTATGTTTAAATTTGTCCACGCATCAGACAAGCACAATTTTGCCCGCCCCCAGCGGCGGCGCGTGCCACTGCGCGTCGGTGCAGCGTCGCGTGGCGCCAACAATGCGGAGCGCCGGGGGCCGCGAGCCGTGCCGCCAAGCGCGCGCGCGGCGCCCGTGACAGGACAATGGGGCGCGCCTTTGATGCGGCGGCGCAGCGCGAACGCAGCCAGCAGCCCCGATGCACCGCTGACGCCAGGGCGCGGGCATCCGCCGTCGTTACTCTTCCCTGGCGCCGGTCAACGCGCAACCCACTTGGCCCCGCGAGCGGGGCAAGTGCGCAGTAAGCGACTTTGGGAATGATGTACACGTACGCTTCCGCGGCTCGAATCCACAAATTCTCGGCTATCCGGGAGGCGCCGCGCCGTTGGCTGGGAGGCCGACGTTTCGCCTGACATGTCGCAGGCTTCCTCAGGGCCTTGGTCACTGCCCTGAGGAAGCCTGCGACATGTCAGGCGAAACGTCTGCCTCTCAGCCAACGACGCGGCGTCTCCCGGATAGCCGAGAATTTATGACTTTGGGCATGTGTTGGGGATGCTGTTCAGCACCGTCCCTCTACGGCGGGTTGTTTCACTGTTTTCACGTCAACTGTTGTGGTCATTAGTATTGTTAGTTTAGTGCTTGTTTTACACCTGGAAATGGCGGTGTTCCTCACCCAATGGATGGGGAGACCCGCAGCCATCCTCCACGTCGGCTGGCGGAGGAAGTCCGACGTGTGTTATAGAGTAGTGCATGTTAGTGTAAATGTATGAAAGAGCAGAGGCTACAACGTGGAAGAGGAAGAAAAAATCACGCGCGGTCCGTGACCCGTGTGTTAGGGTACTTGCTCCGGCAATCACGTGTTATTGATTGGAAGAACGGCGGAAAATTATCTGGTATTCTTCTGAAGACAGCGGCTGAATTCGACCTAGCTATGTACAAAGTGTCGAAAATCCTCCGCCTTTGACGCTGGAAACCTAGGACTTTATGGTCTCATTCACTGCAGAGGCAGTGGCAAATGGTACAAAACATCCACTTCCCTCAGCGAATTAGAGAGAGCTGGCTTTTAAGAATTGTTACAAACGTCTGAGTTACATAGATGTGTCAAGGTGAAGTAATGATTAGAAACAAACAGGTAATGAAAAACGAAGTTCCACGTGCAGCGTTTCACCAGATTGCTTCCAACTTACTAAGCACCGGTGTTCGGCACGAGCCCCAAAGGCTGTCTAAGAATGTGACCTGGCGACCAATCACGGGCAAAAGTAACAAGTGTATCTTCGTTTCATGATATTTCCCACGACATGTTCATTGGATACCGACGATGGCAGAATTTTCCACACTAGCTAGACAACTAAGTCGAATCTAATCGCTGTCTGGAGGAGAATTCTAAGCGCCGTCTGCTCTGATCGGTAGTTTTCCGGGGTTTCACCGATCAACATCAGGCGAATACCGGAGCGCGAAAGCAACCAGCAGTCGCGATGCTGGAGATGAATACGCGGCGTGATGAACTTTCATTTCTCTTCCTTATCGTACCCTCACCCATACTTGCACACGCTTACATGAACTACACTACCACTAATGCCGGGAGATCGGTCGGGAGATTCGAGCTGGTCCCGATTGGATCGCTGTCCCTGTTGTGGGAGAAACTTGCTTGAGGAAAACGCTAATCGTCAGATCTCGCCATACAACAGGAGAAGATTACCGTCCCCTCCCGAGGAAAAAAATATGCACTACAAACAAATGACATTAGCCGTTGTCGCACCCAAACCCATCCGTCGATTACATGTTCATTGGTAAAGGATAATTCTCTTCGATCCCGCTATACCTGAGAAGTTTGTAAAAGGTATTCTGGGACTTCTACATAATTCGCTGACGATAAATAACGGTGTACAATTTACAACTAGTCATCGCCACACTACGTAAATATCCTACTGCGGCATAGAGCATTACCGTCCCTGGGTGAATACAACAATTTGGTTGCAAAATGTAACATTTTGCAGGGTATTCTAGCAAGACGCGGACAACAAACCTGGACCCATCTTATAACACACCTTACCATCAAGGCAAACTGGAAACGGTTCGCCCACTCTCTTAAAATGCAGTCTTAGTTCATTGTAAGCATTCCTGGAGGAGAAGACACACGGAAATGGCATCCTTATTCACGTTTCGTAATCACTCTACGCACACCGCTGCTTTGCCGCTGTGTAACCGAGGAATGAATGGCGATAGATAAGCGATGAATGGTTATTAATGGAGTAGAGATTCAGTTGTGACACGGGGGAGGGGTGTGCGCATACAAACTAGCCGCAGTTCCATGGTGACAACACCTGTGGCCAACGCGGGACTCAAACCGGCGTCCATCACCTCCGAGGGGACGCTGATTCAAGCACATACGGTACCGAGACAGAAAACAGAAAATATATGAATATCATTGAATTTTTGGTTTACACTGACAAAAATTCATAAATTGGTCAGAAAAGGTCTTGATCGCAGTCAACCGCTGAATGCTGCATTCGCACCTGAAGAATGACCCAAACAGAATTTTCCTGAAAAATGGCTCAAACAAGGATTTAATTTGCTGAAGCAACGTGGATGCTCATTACATAACACCGCACACTATTGACTTAATGTGGCGTCATTTCAAACTAATACTTTCCCTTTTCATACAAACACATTCATGTTAACCATGATCTCGTTATTGTGAGATATAGATATTTTTTTTCTCGGTGTAAGGTCGACGTTAAGTTAATAAACACTACACGTATGCACGAATATCTTAATAGATATTACACATTTCTAATATTCATATTAATTTCATAGCCTGAAAATTTATTTTCGCAAAGGGAAAACGTGAGAATCATGCATACCATGTACTAAAATTTATCAGAGTTAAAAACCTTTTCTATTGTTAGAGTTTTAAATGCAAGACACTTTTATCTGGAAAGGAGGATTCTGCTGCCATTGCCGCTTTTCGGATCAGGGATGACAGCGTGAGGCATTTTAGAAAAACGTATAGTGATGAAATATTTTCTCATATGTCGGTCCTTAGGATTGGTATTCCAATAAATGTAATTCTCTTACGGTTATTGAAGCTCCTCAATGAGCTCGTAGAAAGCGATGCGCTCTAATGTGTAAAGGTGTAGCTCTCCGTTACAATCGTCTCAGTTGCTATAGGTGTGTGACGAAACAATGCTCAGGCAGGCTAAACATACTACAAATGGTTAAGGAAATTCATCAATGTCCGCAACATGTCTCTCTTAATCCGAGAGGTAATTAAATAAATAAATAAATTAATAAATAAATAAATAAATAAATAAATAAAGAGACCAGACCGGGGAACACCGCTAGTTGCAAAAAGTTGGATTAATCCAAATACATTCACACATACGATTCTTTAAGTATTTGTGAGAGCCACTTTCACAAATAGTACGTCACGTTCATTTGCGGGAATCTCTGCGCCGTCCTTTGCTCTTGAATATATCTACCGTCTCCGCTGCCGTCGGCGCCTGGCGCGAGTCGGGGGCGGCGATTACGTCGTCGCTCCGGTATTTCTGCCGCGTCTGCGTCAAGCAGCCGCCATCAACGCCGCGCTCGCCTGGCCGCGCCGCCACCCGCGTCATCTTCACGCCCCCCCCCCGCCTCCACCGCACGCGTGCCGGCTGAGGTGGGTTAGGGAAGCCACTGTTGCCACCACAGCGAGTCTGAACGGGTCGTCGCAGAGATCGAGTCTCGTCCGTGGCGGAATTATCGACACGAGCCAAACTGATGGGTCGAGTGGAGCCAATGTCTAGGAGGATTCTAACGGCTTGATGGTATAACGGCCATGCGATCGTAATTTTCCGCTCTTTCCCGCTTAACACCAGGCGAATGCCGGAGAAGTAGCATAATACACGGCCAGAGAGCGAGCGATAGTTTGTTCCTTGCCTTCGTCATCAACGTTTCCATTTAACACACAGTAAATGCACTAATCATCATACATGTTGAGAACATGGATCTTGTCTCTGGTGGAGTGATGCCCCTCTGGGAGATACCTGGAAAAGAAAACTCCGTCAGCCCCCCCCCCCCGCAAATGTAGGTCGGAGCCGGATCTCCGGCTGGGACGAACATCTCTCGAGATATAACATACACATGTAAGATGCTAATAATCTTATCAACATGTGAGGGGCTAATGTCTTTATTGACAGGAAATATCAATCAATCAATTTCCCACCCGCACTGTGCCTCTACCACGACGCTGCCACTGTCTTCAAATCCCTGATTTTCATCGCCCGTCCCCTCCTTGCTCACGTCACCACTCTCTCTCTCTCTTTGTCTCTCTCTCTCTCTCTCTGCCTTCCAGAATTTGCATCGTCCGCGTCCCTCTCACCGCTCCCACCTCCCAAGGCCCATCTCCTTCCTCTCTCGCGATCCCGTCTCCGCTGCTCCTCGTTGCTATCAGTCCCATGGCACAGCAAATCCGCTGAAATCTCTCAGTACAACTTTCTCCTAGAGCAGCGGCGCGGACCTCAATAGATAATGCGAACTACTGAACTCGCAGACCATTAATATGATTGTTAGAACAAAGACCAACAAAAATTGACCTGCTATTTTCCATTGTTACAAGATTAATATTAAATTGATGTTTATTTTCATCAATTATATTTTATAGAAAATTAAATTCTATATTGGTTTTATTCCTTATTAACTTAGGCTAAAATGTTCTATAAAGTTTATAAAACATTTATGTCACTTTGGAACGCATATCCACAATAATGATAAAATCTGTCCGGAGACCATATACAAAGAAAATATAATTAAAATATATGCTTCCAAGAGTGTGACGCAATATTTTGTGTCAAACAATTTGCATTGTAATGTTCTTGCACTATTTTACACATAATAATATAGCTAAAACACATTTTGTCTTAAAAACTATTAACTATTTCTTAGAAACTAATGAAAAATAACTTAAACTCTATCTGAACCATTAATATTGCCTCGCGGACTACCGTTTACCGACCGCTGTTGCCTCACATCGTCCGTTGCTGCCGCCACAGCCCCACACGTGGTTACTGTCGTCTTATTCGCCACCGCATCATTTATCAGTGCCAACTCCGTTGCAGCGCAGCTACCGCCGTCACAACCAGCCTTGCCACCATGTTCGGGAAGTCTAACCCGCGCAAAGGCGCACATTTGACATTCACCGAATAGCGAGCTACTTCTTGCCCAATTCCAAGCAACTGATGTGCTCGGCGAAGGTTCACTTTCTTTGATGAGCCCGAAAGACCGACACGCGGTGGGTATCGAACGTTCGCCGCTCGACAAAGATCAAGCAACGCATCCACACTACTCCACTACATCACACCACTATTGGCCTCCGGCATCCAGTGTCCAAGAGTATCGTTTCCCTAGCCAAAGTAGTTCAAATTTTGTACATCTTCCGTGGAACCTTTCAAGTCCGACATGTCCGAGACGGACGTCGAAGAGTTCTTGATCGAGGCCAGGCGCCTTGAAACATTCAGGCGCTGTTCAGCAAGCCTGATAAAAACAAGTAACACAAGACAAATGGGCGTAGAGAAATCTGTTGGTCCCTCATTCCACGAGGACTGAGGCTGGGTAACGCCTCGCCCAGAAAGCGAAGCGGATAAAAGCGGCATGAAATTGGAGTCGATGAGCCCCCGGGAGGTACACTTGCAAGAAGCCTATGAGATCCATGTCAAGAGGCGTAATAGAGCCATGGATCTAAGGGATAATATTGTTGCAGACACGCAGCAGATTAAAACCATCTTGCATAATCTGAGTGATACTTCGTGATCTCGTGAAGGAAGAAAGAATGTTGTAATTACGTATCAAATAGAAGTGACAAATTACAAAAGGGAAATTAAAAACATAAAGGCCAATATTCAAAATGAGATATGAAATTATGCCAAACATTTGGAGGGTAAGATTGAGACTATGGTTTTTACTAATCGGGCATACGCAGGAGTTCTGGAAACATTGGAAGGCCGACGACATTGTAAAAGGAAACGTAAGAATGACTGAGCACAAAGTTACTTGTAAAGTAGTGAAAAATGTTTTGATTTTCAAAGTCCAGAAGAACGTAGGACATTTAGATTAAGAAGATATATATTAAACGAAATAAAGGATAAAATCCAAGATAAGAGATTCAACATTAACAATGTGAGGACGCCAAGAACAAGGTATTGGTTTGCTAAAGCTGGAGATGAAGAGGAAGCTGCCACAATCACACAGATTGAGCAAATCTAAAGTAATAGAGGAATGGTAATCATATACTAAGTACTTCGTACTTAAAATTATTGTGCACGTTATTTGTAAAGCTCCTAGTGAGAATGAGAAGATAGAAGTGATATATAACCAAAATATTAAAAGGTACACCTTTGGAAAATCAACCAAGAGGGCTAAAATACTATTTAAAACTGGAAAGGTTGTGTACATTAAGCCACATAGAAGCTGGATGTTAAGAGTAACTCCAAGCATTTGGCGACATTGTGCCATGAGTGAGCGACTTTACAACTTTATTTCTTACATATGGGCCACTTTTGTTGCGTCCAAAAATTTTCTGAGGTTTGGACACAGAAAAATTAACTGGAGCGAAACTCGCACGTGCGTGCATTACGCTTAGGAGCACGAGAGAAACTGCACCGCCGAGGCATAGACTAAGTGCGTTCTCTGTGTGAGGTTCGGCGAAAAGAATATAGCACAACAAAAAATTCCCGGAAGGGCTACCGAGTAGGAAATATCATGGATTGATTATGGACGTTAAGATTGTTCAAATAAGTTTAGAAAGGGGCACTTCCGCTATTGCCACTGTGCCATGAGTCTTAGTCTGCTCTTCACTTAGTCATATGCTTAATACAGGAGCCTTATACTACATAAGGCGAAGTAGTTGGAATGTATAAACCTTTTAGACTTATACAAACTCGAAGAACAGGCAGAAATGGTGCTGAAATACTGACTGTCGACCATATGGTCAGAGCTCATGAGATTGCAGTTTACCACTGGTGGTACAGGTTACCACTGGTTTGCCTGTCTGGTGGCATGCGAGATGTTTCAGTGGGGGCATGACCCGGTAGTGTTCATCTCGGCGTAAATGCAACACGTGAGAATACATACAAATTCGTAGATCAACTTGAAAAAAACGTCCTTGAAATAAATATATTGGAGAAAAACAAGGAAATATCGTGCGCAGTCTATGAATCGTTTGTTAGTCTATTGCTCCAACATTTCTCAGTTGATGGTAGGAGAAACTGCGGAAAACTACTGATCAGACCAGGCAGTTGTTAGCATTTTCCTTGACACGTCTGGCTTCAACCTAGCCATTTAGCTAGTGACAAAATCCCTGCGACTGTCGGGACTCGAATGCTAGTGGCACCGCAGTGACATCAGTTGGTGCTTTGAGCCACGTACGTTGGTATTTGAAGTTTCTAGAGCATGTAAGGAAGTGGCAAAATCATTTATTTGGCAATGCACTTAGAGTGAAAAATCTCATAGAATGTAACAATAATAATTAGACATGGAGATTTGCCCCTGATTGATAGGCAACTCATCGAACATTGAGTTGCGTTCCAGTCAGAGGCGAATGTGTACTAGGGAGACTGAACGGTCGCTTCTTAACGCCTTTCTAGGACCCGGAGAACACCAAAGAAGAGTCAACGTCGGACCACAGAATAAATTGCTACATAATTACAAGAACGTTTAGTGATTAACAACTAACTATACATGTCTTAAGCAATACTTAAGCAATATATTACAATAATTCCCTGTAAGTTGATGTTAATATATTTTAAGTTTTTGACACATACACACACTATATATATATATATATATATATATATATATATATATATATATATATATATATATATATAAGTTGAACATTTTCTGAACATACGTTCATTACTGTGGAGTCATAGATGGCCAATTTTTGAAGAACAACTTGAATATTAATTTTCGTGCCTGCGATTGCATAACTGTTATCAACTATACTTTTGATTTTTTTATACAACAGATAAACGGTGAGAGACGAAACTGACACAAAGGTTTCAAAAAGAGTCTAATAATCCGAACAGATAAAAAACTCCTTATCTGTAAAAATATACAACAAAACATTCCAAGCTGGAGTCCGTTGTTTACTTGCCTTCCATTGTTATCCGTGGTATGGGGAGATGGGGAAGGTGCGACGCAAAAAACAACTACGTGGTTGATGTTACGTAAGAAAAAGTTATTTTTGAAGAAAGGTGGAGGATATTTTAGTTCGTACGTTTGTGGAGTGGACGAGGAGAAGACAAACTTTGTTTCATACGGCAAGTGCAGTAGTTATTTACGCCACCACGGAACCGATAATATAAAATAATGAAAAATTAAAAAGAAAATAGTTTGTTTTCCATCTTGTAACGAAATAAAATGTATTTAATGATTCTTAAAATAAAAATTGAATACTTTTCTCTCTTATAATTAGACGGATATACATTTAACGATCTGTGGCAAGACAGATCAAGGCGCCTTGCCTACACCCCAGGAATGTTTAAAAAGTACTCAGGCAAAGGAAGTCGATCAAAAGGGGAGAAGAGACACTTGAATGTACACTTCAGCGATGTACTACAACACAATAGATTTCTATGTCGTGGCTCCTATTCCACCGCGTTAGTTACCAGGTCCGACAGGCCTCAGGACTGGAAACCTGGGCCTCCACAGCTATTTTCGTAGGCCGCACCCTAGAGTTCATGCCCTTGAAGTATGTTTTCTGTTTAACGACAGAAAGTGACCACTCTTGATTTTACAATCTTCGCCATCTAAAAAATTTTGGAAGATTTAAAAAATCTACCAACTCGAATGTTAGTTCAGACATATACTTTCTCAACTTCTTCTAATTCTGTTTCTCAAATTCTACTTTGACTAATTTTCTCAATTTCTTCTATTGTGTGACGAAAGTGACGGAACCTGAACCCGACGGGAGACCCACCCAGTCAAGCCTAGTGATCAACGATTGTTGTAGCACAAAATAATCATTATTGAGTCTGAAAATATTGAAGTTGAAACTGACTGTGTCTTCCCATATCACCCGCATGACCGTGAGCCCGTCTGGAGACCCACCCAGTCAAGCCTAGTGATCACCGACCATTTCCCAAATGCACAGTAACGATGTGAGCATCACTAAGAAAAGCAGGAAGTCTGATAGTAGTTTCAAATCAGGCACCAGGGTCAGGACAGTCCTGATGCACCCCTCCACAAAGACGACTCTAACGTACTGCAAATCCCTCTTCCGAAATAATTTCAACGTCTTGAACGTAACGACAGTACGCACGAAAAATGTAATTTTTCAACGTCATGACGACGCTAATGAGCGTTGAATAACTATTGTTGTAGCACAAAAGAATCATAATTGAGTATGAAAATATTGAAGTTGAAACTGACTGTGTCTGCCCATATCACCCGCATGAACGTGAGCCCGTCTCTTGAAAACGTTACGCAATGAGATTCCGTCCGCTCTTGCAAACAAGACTAATGACGGTCGCCGTAAAGAGAATACGTGGGGCTTGCACCGTCCTCTAGGTCGCCTAATGTTTGTTCCTGGGTGGTCTCATGCGCGTTATCCCAGTCACTAATGCAAAAGCTCATTTGCATTCTATTTTGGGTGGTGTAAAACCATTCGGGTTATTTTAAGACGTTAGAGCAAAGAGGTTTTTTGTGACCGAGCTTCTTCACGTCGAAATGGGTGACGTGTTAAGTGTTGATATTTATTGTAAATGCCATATTAGCATGCTTTCAGAAATACTTTAAGTTACAAATTGCCATGTTCTAAAATCCATATATTATTCTATAAATATAAAAATTGTAATTTACATTACAAGGTTATAAAGTTGCTGTTTTCATGATGAGACAGGGAAGTTCCCGAACGAGGCGGACAAGCCGAGTCTACGAGTAGCAATCCTGTCTGTTATGGAAAGTCAGTTACGGAAGTACAGTATTTTATGGGTGACCTCAATTTTATGACAATTTGTCCATGCGATGTAGAAATTTAATGGTGATCACGAGAACATACTATTTACTTTTGCGGTGTGGGTTGCTATGTATTTTGTTTTCTAACTGTTGTACTTTCAGTGCGGTAGAACGGAAAATACTTTCGGTACGTTTCCAGGCTGGCGCTGAAAAATTAGAAATTTGATTCCCAAATACTGAGTAAATCACTTTCTAGAAGGTCTTGAATGATCATATTTTCTCTATCAGTGCTAATTAATTTTTCGAAACAATTTTAGCTACGTTTCAGAAGAATTTAAATTTACATATTTCGAAAATAATTCGAAAGATACAAGTAAGCATGTTATACTGTCTTTCCTACATTTTAATTTCTTTATAAAATGTTTCTTACTAATGGTAAAATATTTTAAAGGAACGTAATGCGCATTTACAGAATGCATAATGAACAAATGTTCTTGCAATAATTTTTAAGAACCACATCATTTAGATTAAATCTTTCTATTGAAACGTTCCTTTTTGTTTCCCTACAGTTACTTTTAAGCCAATCTATTCACAGAATTGTTTGCAGATGGACATTTGTGGAGCAATGTTTTTTATTCGGTACACACCGAGCATAAGGGCTCTCCCATCAACACAGTATATATATTGTAAGTGGGTACTTTCATTGTAACGTATTTCGAAAAACAACTGCAAATTTATAAAACTGGTGCATTGCTGTTACAAAAACATTCCTGGCGAAATCGTAATATCGTAATATCGTAAATCGTAATCGACATGCCGCTGAACGCGTAAAGTAATCAATAAATTTTTTGTTTATAAATAATGTGAAATCGACCTTTTTTCGCCAGGAAGAGGAATTTTACGCCAGAAAAGTCGTACTATCATTTGGAGGAGCTAGCTTGCTAGATTTTACGTCTCGCTTAGCATTCTTCCCCGCGTGCAACCATGCCGAAGCGCCTTCAGCCGCATGTCCCAGCTCCCAGCCGCGCTGTCGACCGGCCGTTGCGCAACCGCGCCTGCGCACGCACGCCGCAAACAAGACAAATGACGGTCGCCGTAAGAAGAGCGCCCGCTGCTCAAGGCGCGCTTTATTTTCTCATCAGCGAAATATGTGCGGCATTTGTAATCGCCGCCACGCCGCCGCCACCGCCTCTGCCTCCGCCGCCGCCGCCACCGCCGCGGCGCGCCACCGGGTGAAATACGTCTCTGTGAGTTTCTGGTTCATCGCTGAGTTACTACCTGCTGTTGTTTATGTGTCGCGCCGCTTTGAGAGTGTCCGATGTGGGTGAACGGGTGACAAAGTGACGCTCGGCGCAACAGATGCTGGGTGCGACAGGCAGGATTCATGAAAAAAAAAGGGGAAGCGAGGCGCGGAGGGGGAGGGGGATGGGGAGAAGCGCTTCGGAAGCAGGATTCGCGGATAACGGGTCACGAAAAACCTGACAAGTCGACATTGAAAGATAATGCTATTTTACATCATGATCAACATTGCTTCATCATCATCATCATCATCATCATCGTTTCAAGAAGTAGGCTGTGATTCCTGTTCCGATCCTATTAGTTCGAGTTTTTTGCCCTTCATTTCTTTTGTTAGTTGATATGTAGGTAAAAGCTTTTGTAGATTTCATATTATTTATTTTCAAATTGTCTCTTGTAATAAACTAACATTGAAGTATACTGTGAATAAACTATCGTGATATCAGAGAACAAGATTCTATATGATTTATAACATAGCAAATAATTTTACTGTAAAGCATATTGAATATTTGAAGGTATCAGTGATAGGTAAAACTGCATAATACACTAATACATTTTCGTCATACAAAATTTCCTTAAGTCGATTTAAACTCCGTTTTAATAGGTTGTAAATATAGCAATAGAGTAGGAAATATATTAGAGTGATTTGCAACATTTGAGATATTCTCAATTTGTGATGCTTTGCTAGTGTCTTGTTACCCACCTTCGCTATGAAGACTCAAATTTTACAAAACTGAGCACAGAGTCGTAATAACAGTTATTACGACAGAATTGTTCTAAGCACCCGACTTAATATTAACACTCATAATCAGTTTGTAATTTGAATCAGTTTGTATTACGTCAATTTGTAATTGTTTGTGAAATGAGGGGTTACTGTTTCATCGCTTAGAATTTATATTATTAAAACTTTTCATAAACATAAGTGTGATAGTTTCATCTTTGCAACGCTTAGAGAATGTTTACACAATTATTCGAAACCGTCATTATGAGTGTGTGTGTGTGTGTGTGTGTGATTTGCGAAAAAACTCGGGAGTGTCTTTACCGTCAAGCCTGCCCCAAACCACTTTGCAAACGTATTTTAGTATTTGTCAGAGTAAAGCCCTGTCGGAGCAACAGAGTGAATGTGGAAGTAATTCTGTAAAAATGGTTTTGGCCCCCAGTGGCCACGTGGAAAGCACCGCTAGTACAGAAAATTCATGCACTTGTCTTAGCTCAAAAACAAAATATTTTAACATAAACATAGAGAATGTAACTGAAATATATTGCTAAATAAACGTAGCACCAGCTCTGTAAAATATAAAATTTTCTTCAAATGGTTTCGCAATTTACTGTCATTTGTGTTGAGGTGGGGAGCTATGTCACACACAGGGTACACCACCTTAACTACGCCCCTGGATAAGGAAATTATGAAGTGAGATATCTCAAGTGGTTTATCGGATACTGTAGCATTCAGGATAAGCGTTTTTATAATCAAAATTCTGCCAAATTGCAACATCAGGGTCTATTCGCAACAGACAGCACATTTTAATATTGGTAACGGTTCGAGGTATACGGCGGTTAGCCATTTCATTTCTCGCCACAATCACTATCCACGACGTATATCCATGACAACATCCATGGCGTATGCGGTTTCGAGCTCGTAGCTCTTTTCATTCCCCACGCTACGATCGACGTCGGCGTCGTTTGCTCAGCGTGGCTCGAGTAGCAGAGTAGTGGAATGATTAAAGTACCTGAAATTTAATCACTTGAAAGATTAGTCCGGGTCAAGCAGAGTAAAGAAGTTCATTCACAATACGTCAGACTCAATATTGAAAGTTCGCGGATATTTTCCAGGTTTTAAGACAAAAATACTCCATTTTTACGAGACTCGTTCCTAAAAATACGACGGGCTATCGGTCGAAGACACTCACGATAATCAGGTCATTTAGTAGAGAAGCCCTCTTCCAAATTATTTTCCAATAAATATTTTTTTAGAATGTAGGAATTATGTAACAGTTTCAAAAGAAGAAGAGAGAATCAAAACCTAGTGCAGTGTGCCTATGGTGTTGGCTCCCGATACTGACCTTGCGACATCCTCCTTTAATATTGTGGCGTCTTTGCCGGGGCAATAAATCACAGACGTGAACGGTTTGTAATTTACTGACTATTTATTTGAAAAAATGCTCCAACACCTGAATTCTATGAACAATAATTACAATAAACAATATTGACCCGTTACTAGAAGGAATGTTCTCGGTTACCGCCACCACTGGTATGATAATTAGATATCTTATTCGGTGTGACGCACCAGTAGCCTTCGTGAGCATACAAGCGAGTATGCCGCACCTCCCGTCTCGACGTAGCACGCCGGCTTCAGTTCCCTGCCTCAGTAGCATATGCATTGAAATGCAGCGCCGCGCACAACCCACAGGACTTCCTACCGACTAGCCCAAGAATCAGAAGGAGTTTAGGTCCTAGGTCCGTTTATATTACCGTGTGGGCCGGCTGACGGAACTGCGTCATCTCGCTGTTTCCGCCGAAGCGTTTCCGCAGCTAGCCTGTCTACGGGGTTCCCAAGATTGCCGCAAATGGTCTACGGGGTTCACAAGTGGCCACCCACGACACGGCACCCTTTCCCTTCCGCTCCCTAGATTCCCCATTGTTCAGCCCGGCGTCTCTTCCCGCCAGCGCTGTCCATGAGCATGAAATGCACGTAGCTGATATTTTGTCACGTTTGTACAAGGCGACTGATATAACGCCACAATATCTATGTTCAGAGATGTCTTTGAGAAAACCGGACACAGGAAACAATCCATTTTCAAAATAATCTAAAAATACGTCATCACTGCTAGCTGTAATGCGCCGGGACGAGGGGTGGTCCACAGAACATATTGAACAGCAACCTTGAGTCCCAGAGACGGCTGTCTCTTGGGGATCAAACGATTCACGCTAACCCGAAAAAAGGGGAAACAAAGCGAGCATTTTGAAAAGAAGTAGAGAATCGCAAAGACGCCTTAGGGCGTGGGCAGCGTTGCCCGGTTCCGCGGCCATACTCTGGCGCAACGTAGTGCAACGCAGGGCCTCTTGCGTCACGGCGCTGCGCGGCACACGGCCGTGATTCAGCGTGCGGGGGCGGCGCGGGCTCCTCAATGGTGATTAACGAGCGCCTGCGGAAATGGGGCAAGTGGAGTGATTAAACGGGGATGGAATGCCCGCGTGGCCGTTGCATCTACTACGAACGAGCACTTGACATCACCGAGTTTTAATAGATCCTGTGGATATGAATGGATTTGCAATATTGCAAACACTAGAAGGGTAGTGTAAATCCATGAATGGATTACTTACTAATATAGATCTAACCAAATCAGGTCCGTAACTAAAATAATTGAATTGACAGTAACGTAATGATAATAAGAGTAATAATAAATAATAATAATATAATAATAATAATAATAATAATAATAATAATAATAATAATAATAATAATAATTTGCGAATAAATAGCTTAATGATATGGCTTGCAATAAGAATTAACGGAATACAATATAACTATTAATACTTCCTCTCTCTCCCTCTCTCACTACCTCTCTTTCGCGCTTTCTCTCATTCACACTGCCTCTTTCACTCCCTCTCACTTTTGCCCTCTGGCTCTCTTTCTCTCGCTCTCTCTGTCAATATTTAAATGGCTCATTCAAATTGTTTTACTTTTATAATCCTAATGTGGACATTTATTGAATCTATTCAACAGTCTTTGCTTCGTAACAGTCGCTTCACATCTTTCTCTTTGTTTCTTTAGTCAGTGCTTGAATTATATGTGAATCAGTACAGTTCTGTACTTTTACGGCTGAAACGTCGTTCTCACTGTGAAATTTGTAATGCACACGTGACTGCTGAAACAAGAAATTTTGTAAATTTTAGTAAGAGTTTATTATATCTTATATAAAAGCGTAAACCCGCGTTATCTTCGCACGTGCATAGCGTAATTCAAAGTTAAGTTCATTTCAATATTTTTATTCTCTCTCTTCTCTGTTCTAGGGCTTTTTTCAGCGAACAGCTGGTTACTCTTTACGTCTCGATGGGACGCGTATTTGACCCAAGATGACGCGTATTTCTCTCTGGACACCAACACACTTGCGGGCTCCTCGGATCTGGGGTCAGCAGAACACGATGCTCTCCGCGACAACACCTACACGAGAAACAATGGACAAACAACCATGCCCAAGGTGGGACTCGAACCTGCGACCCTTCGGACCGAAACGCTGAGTCGGTACGTGCTCTTAACCACCTCGAGCATTCAGGCCGGCTAATATTTTTATTAACTGTGTTATTTTCTTGTTCATTATTTTTTTGTAAGAATTTGTATTGTACATTTATAGACTGATGATAACGGCAAAGGTGTCATAATCCACCTCTCTGAAAAATCTGTGTTTACAGAGATGATTTCAATTATTTCATCCTTTAACAATATTAACCCCTCATCAGCTTTAAGTTATCGTGTAAAGATAGGATCGACAATGTAAGACCACATTAAGTTGAAATACCTTTCAGCAAATTACCTGACGTTCATACGTATAAATTTTATTAATTGTTGAGTTTCGTCAAACTACTACGAATATTACTTGGAATTAAAACAGAATTAGAAATCCAATATGAATTCAACAGAATGCTTTAATATGTAACAAAGCGTAGGAGGTATATACATATCTTTGGGACTGATAAAGGGGACCAACAGAACTGAAATGGCAAAACGCACTCTGTACGGTCCATAATCATGTGAATTGCTGATGATAAATGATCCTGATTTACGAGCCACCACCAGCGTCTATAAAATCAATGGGTGCGCCATGCAATGGATGTCAAGGGAATTATCCTGCAAATCAACAAGGGCAAAATTTCCCAGTCAGCATTTCTGAATGCTAACTTTCGTAAACAAAAGAATGATTGTTAGATGTGATAAAGAATTTATGAGTTTTAAAATTTGGTGTATTTGCAGCTCCATTATTCAACAATATAATAACTAAAAGTCACTGTTTGTTGGTTCGTGTTTAATGCGCTTTCGTACCGCTCATCCGATAGCGATACAACTTTGTAACTTTACTGCTTGCTCTTGCGCGAAAGATATTCCATCGTGCAATTATTGTAACTTCACTAGATAGTGGTGCAGGAGAATACGGTGCTTCAGTTAAATGTCATACCCAATAAAACTGAGCTTCATTGTTGGCGGGCGTTGAGTATGAAGAGGGGCGGTTGCGTAAGATGGAGAGGACAGGAGGAGCGGTTGCGTAAGATGGAGAGAGAGAGGGAAGAAGAGAGAGAGAAAGAAAAAGAGAGAAGGAAGAATAGAGAGAAAAGAGAGTTGGAAAGAGGCGGAAGAGAGAGGGGCAAGAAATACCTGGAAGAGAGAGAGAGAGAGGGAGAGAGAGGGAGAGACAGGGAGAGAGAAGGAGAAGGAGAGGGAGAGAGAGGGGAGAGAGGGGGGAGATAGAGGGAGAGAGAGGGAGAGAGAAGGAGGAGAGAGGGGGAAGAAGGGAGAGAAGGAAAGAGCGGGGAGGTGAGAGAGAGCAAGAGCGGAGAGAAGAGACAGACTGACAGATGAGAGAGGACAAAATCTGCAGGATTCTGTTAGATATATTAAAAACAAACAGTAACAATCTTATTTTAATGATTAAAAATAGCAATAAGAAGGCTAAAACAATTTTTTTTAAAGAGAAAATATTTTCATGATAAAGAACCCTTCCAAAATACAACATTGATTTGAGTCATATTTCATCAGAAGGTATGAAGGCTGATTTTTTTAACAAATGCGGTGGAAATTAATAAATTTTTGAAATGTTAGGACAATAGTTTAATGCAAGTGTAAATATAAAGTGTATAATTTTGGGGAGATATTATGTAGGATGTTTGATGGACATTATTTGTATAAATTTCACATGACTAGCTGTATGATCTGTGCTCACGAGTCGGGCAGCCAAAATAATTTTTTGTTTCTGTTTAAGACAAAAAAAGAGTCTACGCTAACGCAGTTGAATAATAATTATTTATATTCTTCTTTATGTATCAGTCAATGTCATAAAATGTTTCCTTATCGACAGGAAAATAAATATTATTCTTATTATTATTCCTAATTAAACAAAATGACTCTCACAAATTTCAAACGATATTTCCACAATTATTTCTTCTGCTGAAACAACGCGCCTGATACCAACTAGTATTTCACATGTTAAATGTAAGTTTCGTGCTGATGTTATGCGTTTACATGATGAGTCATGCATTATGGAAATGTACTTAGTTTGATTCAAACTAAGTCCGCAATTTTCCAATGATATCTTTTAATGAATTCTCGGCTGTCCGGGAGACGCCGCGTCGTTGGCTGGGGTGCCGACGTGAATTCGAGCCGCGGAAGCTTACGTACACAACAGATATCTTTTAATGATCCTATGTTTTATACAGCACATGCATATTATTTATATCTAAAAGTAAAATTTCATAAAACCTGAACTCATTTTAAATATTGGTGTTTATTATTTGAAAGTGAATGCAATCTAGAGGGAGCGTTAGGAATGGAAAACTAGAAAAATGGAAAATAAATGGAAAACTATCAATGCGTGAAGTATCCAATTGTGAAATTGTAAATGTATGTTTGTGCGCACATATGATAAAAATATTTGATTCATCTACTAAACGTGTTTCTAGAAATTAAAGAAACACTATTAAAAGTGAGGAAAATAAACATATCCCACATCACAAGACGTACTACTACGGGAAATGTACAATCGGCTCGAGTATCACCCAGACCTCAGAAAAAAATGTAATAGCATGGTAGGATTTACCAGAAAAGCCATGCTGAAAAGTAAGTACATCTTGCAAAATGTCTCTTTTCACAGAACAACTCTGTTTTTTACAAAGCTGCCATTTTATCTGCGTCTGAATGCAAACCAAGCTTCAAGATGATAACAAAATTCCCTTCGGACGAATATAGAAGGTCTGCTGCAGAGCACAGTACAGAGGAATCCCCTCCAGTGCACAGGGAAAGATAAAGGCTGCGTGAGAGGCTTCTTTTGCAGAAAGGTTTGGGGTTTCCAAGCTTGCAGCAGAGAAGAGCAAGAGTCAGGAGGAAATTGGCAAGGAACGCGATGAAACCACAGGAAGTGAGCCGCATGGTAAAGGAAACGGTAATAAAGAAAGAATTTAAACGAGAAAAAGAATAGAGTCAGTATGGGTGCTGTGCTTGAAAGATGTTCAACAGAAAGAATTATTATGATTCTAACAGTATCCGGTAACAAATTATTATGATTCAAGAGGTATTTCTGCCAAATCTCAATTTGTTGTGCCCTCACCCAGGAAAAAAGCAAACATTCGTTTGAACAAACAATTTTATTTGCACCAATGCCTATCTAATTTCATTTTCTCAGCCAAGCTTATCCCATTCTTTGATCGCACACTTGAATTGCTGAGAAATAAATGAATGATTAATGGATGAGTTTGTACACAAGGTGGTTATATATTTAATACATTATCATTTTAGACCAAATTAACATGTTCAAGCAATGGCTTGCTGCTTTTTCAGCACCAAACATTTGGATGCGATCAATAAGAGAGCTCTCAGGCGGATCGGCTATGTTGCACAGGAAGTACGGCCACCCCTGTCAAGTGCCTGCTAATGGGAAAACATATGTGACGGTAGTACTTCGTTTTTTATACAGTCTTCGTGTAAAGTGGAGCCTAGAAAAACAAGCCTCGGCTCGTGTAAAATCATTGTAACAAAAATCATCAAACACTTTTTTTCCGTTTTGTGTAGATGAATAGAAGGCACCGAAAGGAGAAAATGTGGGCAAAAGGAAGATATTGTGTGAGAAGAGCGATGACTCACTCGGGGAGCGAAGACGAGTCGATTTCTCCGTATTCGCAGGGCCGGAGACGTCGTCGCCGTCGCCGAGGGTGGGGTGAAGGTTTGGGCTGGGGTGCGGATGGGGATGGCGCCGAGGGACACAGTGCAATTTCGGGAAAACGACATCGCATCGAGACGAGCGGAAGCGGCGGAGGCGGCGGAGGCGGCGGAGGCGGCGGAGGCGGCGGAGGCGGCGGAGGCGGCGGAGGCGACGGAAGCGGTGGAGGCGCGGAGGCGGCGGTGGAATCGGTGGGAATGGAGGAGTGGCTGGGGGCGGGGGGCGGTGGCGTTTACCAAATTGCTGGTTGTTCTCCGTGTAGTGAGGCCGACGCCGTCCCCAGGGAGCGGTAGAATCGTGAGCCGCGGTCCCGCGCCGAAGGGTACCCGCCGCTCGCGTTCCTTGGAATGCGTGGGGGCAAAGAGACGGGGTAGGCATTTGGATTAAGATGCGGTTGGACGGCTCAATTTTCTTCAATGTTTTTCAAAGCGAGAGGGGAGCGACAAGTGAGGAGAGAATCAAAATACTGCATTACAGCTTAATGCGGGTCTCCAGCCCGTATTTTTATCTCAAGAATTTTTATTTGCGCTAAGGAAGTATGCTCTATTAATAATTTTTAAATGCAGAAAACAATTGTCTTGGTCATCTATCCACAATTTGCTGGCGTAATTATATAAGGTTGTATGTCAGTACAAATTACAAAAATGAGTTGTTAGTGTTATAGAGTTCTTTGAAGAAAGATGTAATTTATAATATGACCAAAAGGTGGCAAAAAGAAGCACTGGTTTGGTCAAAAAGGTATTTTTCAAAAGTGTTGAATTCTGTGTTGAATTTCGTCTTGTTTTTGAGTTACAAAGTTGTATGTAAATATATAACCCACAATATTCGTCGAAAAAATAAGTTTTCCCCTGCTTTTGAAAAAGTTTCTTTTAAAACGTCTGTCATCAGTATGTGAACAACACTAGTGTTAAGCCATTTAGAGAATTTTCGCTACATTTAATATCTTACAGTTGCTCTCGGTGATTCGCTGCCCCTAAAATTTTAAATGAATGATGTAATTTTTGGGTGTTCCATACGTGAATTTTAAATGACATTTTCGAATTTTCCCTCTACATATATGAACTTATCCCTATAGAATTTTGAACTTATCGATTATTATTTTATGACTGTCGATAAATTCAAAAGAATCATTGATTATAGATTTTACGAATGTGCTCTTCACCTTCAGAATTGGAGCTAGAGATTTTGTAACGCAATCTATTCTTTCATGTCAGCTCTTTGAATTATTTTATAAATATTTTTCGAACATATTAATTGTTGTTGCGCAACTTTGAGTTACAAGGTTTCAAAGTTCAATTTTTTTTCGAACCAGTCCATCCCTCTTAATATTGAAGTTTGTAAATTTCTTCTGAATGGAATATATTTTCGGATATTTCACTTGGAGTAATTTCATGAAAACTGTTATTAAACCGTTAACACTATCTTCACAAATTGAATTATGTCGCTTGCATTTTTATGAGCGATAGGTGAATGATTAGTAAGATAGAATGTGCTCTATAGTATTACGTAACCGTCACCAATAATACGAGAAATAATGCTAATGCAGCAGCACTAGTTTGAATTGGCTTTAGTATGTATTTAATTAAAATAATCCAATTATATTTTCAACCTCTATTTTCTAGAAAACATAGATATCTCTTTTTTTCAAAGGATAATGTCCTCTATACAAATTTGTTGCTTCAAATACTCCTTATTTTAAGCATTACAAAGTGTAATGTAAAAACGTAATGTTAAATAATTCGCTGACACATGATATTATTTGAAAATCAATGCTGCATTCAATTTATATTTTCCCCAGAGTTTACTAATCAAAACAAAAATGTATGCGACTTCATGCAGAAATAATATTTAGATGCTCAAAACTTCAAAGGCTTATTTCTCGAAAGCAACACTGTTCTACATACAACCTTGTACATCGGAGCCAGAGAATTATAAAAAGGTAGGTAAATGTATTGAGAAGATACTCTTTAAAATGTTTATGTTTCATTATCAACTTGTGTATAATTTTCATCACTATCCAGCTCTGACTATTCATGTAATGCGAGAAAATCAGTACAGTACTTCCCAGTGTTTTACAAGGATAGGTTCCTTCAAACATCCAAAAACACGTTTTTTTAGAATTTTAAAGGAACGTGACCTAAAATAGTGCAAAGCTATTTGACTTTACGAAAGATATCAAATGATAGACCTACGAAAGATATTAATCACCTAACCTCCAAAAACACGTTTTTTTAGAATTCTCTTTGAATCATAGTTCTAGAGGTATTCTGGAAAAATTATAGGTGTCTTACAAGTACATCGACACGCGTCAAATTATCCTGTCACTGTTGGTAGGAATTTTATAAATAAAATCGAACGCTTCTGTTAATGTAGCGGTCAGCAGTAATATTGGAATCACCCGTTTATATTTTATCATCTTTGATTGATTACCATGAGTGAAACAACATTCGTAATAATGGACGATCTTCGCGTAATATAATGGCATTAGTCTGTACTCCATAGATATATGACAATGGCGTCAGACGCACTGAATCGAAAGGAAACACTTTTTTGAAATAATTAAATAAAATAAGCATGCTTTCTTTCACTTTGTTTTAACAAGAAAGTGTAGAAAAGATTATTCGTGTTATGTGTTTAATGCACAGCCCTTTGATAAACACCAATTCGATTTCAAACGAGATTATTCAACGTTCATGCAGAGTTGAATACGAAATAGAGAGAGAGCTTGCTAGCTGACCTAGAGAGCGGTGAGCGAGATTCTATGTATAGACTGGGAACAAAGCGCGTCGGTAGCATTAAATTCTCTTTGCCCGAAAATTGAGTGTCGAAATGTAATCACAGACAGTTACTCAAATTATCGCTCGACTCAGGGCTTGGAGAAAAATCCTTTGAAAATACCACTACCACTTCATTTTTCTGTTTAATTAACAATTATTAATATTAGAGGAACAAATTGAAAATGTTTTAAAGAACTGGTTATGTTGTAACTAGTGAATATCATTACCACAATATCAACGTACTACATTACTACAGTACCATTTTAAGATTCAGGAAAGTTGCAGTAGACTTTCGCTCTATTTATGTTACCTCCCTGACTGTTGATATAACACATAGTAATCAAGGAACATATATTTTGAAATAGTGTTGCTTATTATCACTTCGGTTTATTCTTTGAAACATTTGAAGTCAATAGATAAATATTTTGTTATTCAGATAATTGTATCAATCAAGAAAAGATATAAAAGACTATTTTGAAAGCCTGCTGCTCTGATCATTTGTTTCCGTGGATTCCTTCAATCACTTCCCGGCAGATGTCAAAGCAATATTTAAGGCATCGAGCCCAGAACCGTATGCGTACCTTTTACTCATATTCCGTAAAACTGCATGTTAGTCTTGCATTCGCATGATCTACAAGCCTCTCTTGCCGAATTCCAATTCTCGGGCGTCAGGCCAGCTTTTTGAAGCTTCAGTGAACATGAATAAATAACTTTATATTTATTAATTTCATTGTTTTATAAATAGTTATTTACACATTCAGTCAGCTAATATCCAAGTATTCCAGTATCCGCTAAGTCGCTAACTACACAAGCTAACCCGCTTCACTTATCTGTTTGGAGAGTTGCCTACACAACGGCAACACGGCGCATTTGATTTGTGACCTTCAAAAAGTTTCACGCACTGATTGCAGGATCAGGAATGGGTAATATTGAAGTGTGTATCGACTTATTTAAGATAAATTACTAACATAAAACATACTATGAGGGTAAATACTAATTTGTGCTTGCATGACAATCAAATAAGTATGTAAACGTGATTACAGTAGGGCAATTTCACAACCCTTATCCGAGAACCAAATCACAAGATAGGTATGCAAAAACTAAAATAAAATAAACTAAATATCAACTTCTGGCTGAGTATTTCACTTTAAGGTGAAATGATTAGTTAGTTGTTCGATACAAAATGCCAGAAAAACATTGATCCAAATGTGTTGGCAATATAGATAGTCTTTACAGTTGAATTGCAGGGAATTAATAAAACGTATTCAAAGTAAGTGAACGACTACAACAATTAAAGGATGAGTATCTTTTCTGCAGTACCACATAAAGCAGGCGAACCGTACAACTTGCCACTGGCAGTAAGTAGCAACCTAACTAACAGTTGAGAGTACATCCTAGAAATTTCACAGATTTCCTGAGACACTTATTAATACATTACTATATAATGCCATAATGGGAATCTCAATAATCTCAGATACCATTATTTTAAATACTATCGTATTTAGAAAACATTGTTTCAAACAAATTGCAACAAAGGCGAAAACTTGCAAATGTTTTAGTCGCATCTGATTCATTTTTGCTCATCTTCCTCAACTTCTTCACAAATGAAAATTAAGAATTTGATGCGCTGAAACGACTCGTGCAGTAAATACTTCATATAATTCTTCATCAGTTATAAAAGAATCAGCTTATTTTGCGATACACTACGGCACGAAAGCTGTGACATCACGGCACAATTTTGCAACGCCCACCGCATCTGCCGCCGCTTTGTAACTGCAGCTGTTGTTCGCGAACTCTCCACTGACGCGACCAGCCAGCTAATGCAGCGATCAAACAATTTCATCGATATGCAGCTATTGCGGGGACGTATTAAACGCCAATTACAGCTGTAGCGCATTATTTTCATTTCGAATCTGTGGCGGATACAGTTTCGAAGTGGTCGAGCAGGGTGTTGTAACAGTGAATGCTACAGCAGAGCGTGCTACACAAGAATGGGATACATCAGAGCGTGCAACTGTAGAGTGCTACAGAAATGTGTGTTGTAGCACAGAAGCAGCGGGCCATTACTGATACGGAGAAGAGATTCAAGCTTGGAATGAATCGGTAGGTACTTCCAAATATTTGCAGCGAGTGTAGTATTTTGATGAAGAATGTTTGCAACGGTAACAATACCCACAAATTTATAATATCGAAGGATGTACACCTAAGCTGTAGTAATATTGGTTCGAGTACAAAAAATATTGTGACCGTAAAATATATTTTTAATATCACTGTATATTGATTTTAAATGTAGAACAATATTTAATAACCACATAATGAGGGAGAGAAAGAGTGTCAGAGACAGGAGAGTGATTTAGACAGAGGGGGATGGAGGGGGAGAGAGGGGACAAGTAGGGGGTATGCGAGGGGGGAGAGAAGAGAGGGGGAAGAGTGACGGGGGGAGAGGAGGCACACCACCCCTAAACAGAAATAACGACATCAGGGAAAGAGGGGGGCGAGCGCATATTTCACCCACCGCACGGGGTAGAGAGGGCGCAATGAGACGAGAGGGAGAGAGTGGAGCGATGTAGAGGGAGAGAAGAGAGAGGGGAAGGTGCGGGAGGGAGAGAGGGGAGCGAGAACAGAGAGTGACGAGAGTGACAGATATTGGAATGGAAATCGGATGAGGGACAGTAATTTGATTTCGGATACTTGCTCTCTATAGATTGAATGAAACAATTTTACGAATGAACAGAGAGTTGGCCTTGAGCAGTAGGCTTTCGCGTGTGCGGCGCTGAAGCGGACACAGCAGCTCAATGCGCGCCGCGCCTCCCATTGAGGGGCGCGCCGCGTGGTTGCGGAGCGCGCAAAAATATTTGCCGGCCTCGCGCCGCCGGCCGCCCCCGGCCGTGGCCCGCCAGGGCGAGTCGCCTGGTGTGTGAAAAACAACGCCGACGACCGCGACTTAGCCTCACTCGCCCCACGCAGTGTGAGCTCACCGTCCCTGCCCAGTTTCGCGTCAGGGCGGATATCCGAACCGCTCTACGCAGCCCATAGCGTATTCTGAACGGCGACATGTGTGACCTGAATTCGAGGATTACCTGAGTTCTTGCCCATCAGCTGGAATCGCACGGCCAGTGATAAGAAACTCGGAGTATTCTATTTGACCCACAGCTTCAGTCGCACGCCCGCACTAGATTAATCCGCGTGAAGACGCCAGTGATTATTCCCGAATCAGACGTAGATATACACACCTTTATCACAAGTCTGGAACTACAAAATCGTGCTAAACACACAAAACAAAATATTGCCATCTTGTGGTATATAAATAATTATATGCTTTTATATAGATATACGCCATATTTTTCAATAAGATTTTTCTGTACATTTAATTGCGCATTAAATCGTTTTTTTTCTTTTTTTTTTAAACCAAGGTTAAGGGTTTTTTAATGTTTTATATTTCTATAAACATTGAATTTTTTTTTATTTTTTTTTTTATCTGTGTGTGAGAGGTGAAAAGTAAGCCGAGGATTTCGGAGTTAAATGGAAAGTTGATGAGAGTAGGTGCCAGCGTTAAGTATGTTTAGAGATCGTTCACACGAATATATTATCTTCTGAAGTTTTGAGAAGAGCAATTAAATTATTTCTTGAGTAAATTAATTAGCAATTAAATAAATTCTTAAAGAAGGATTATTCGAGGAGCTACGTCAAAAGATGAGTGTATAGTTAGCAACATTGCAGGTTCTAATGTCTCTTCTAGAATCTAAGTCCATTCAAATAAAACACTGTTACTTAATACCGGTATTTATATCATTTTATACTCATATATTATTAGCAAATACATTAAGTAGGTGTGTTCTATGCGTTGACGTAGAAGCAGTGTGGAAAAACTACACAATTGTGTGTGCATTTTTTCTTTTTTTATTGGAGAAGAGTGAAGAGACGAGTCGTTTTAAATGTTCCTTAATTTTGATCATCGTAACTAATTACGGTAGTTGCCAGCTCAAGAGAGATCGCAGATGTTCATCCTGCGCTGCACAGCTCACACGAGGTCTCTAAAAACTGTTCGCACCTGTGTGCTTTGCACCACGTTTCCTTGATATTCGACTCCACCTATCTCCTTTAGGCCAGTATGAGTGGAATAAACGCTTCTCGGAACTTCAGGACCCTCCACTCGCCCTCAGCGCGTTAACCCTTCGTTAGGTAAACGTCACTTAGATTCCACACGCCTTGGGACGCGGTGGTAGTTTGGCTCTCACAGAATCCTTGATGTTTTTCGTAGGCAGGATTTTTTGCTATTAAAATGTAGTGCGATGCCATAGATTGCATGAATTCAAAGCGAAGAACTCGATTTATTTGTCTTGAGACTATTTAGGAAAACTGGACACAAATAATTGTTCACTGGCTTATGGTAAAATATTTATTGCCAGATTAAAGGCAATGTTATATTGTTAAAATAATTATCTAGATACATACTTGACACTAGGGAAAGTGGACATGACTTGTTTAAAGCACGTTGATTCTGTCTCTTACAATTTCCACAAACGAATTGCGTAATTTATTGTGTCTGTTTATACGAATTAATAAACGGCTCTATCATGTCAACTCTTTTGGTCTTTCATACTGTTCTTTCTGTCACACCAAATTGAACTTATCGAGTTGGCGTACTCTAAGTCTTAACCAGATCTCCAAAACTCGATCCACTGCAAAGAATGTGCTTTCTATGTAGCATCACGATGTTATTCATATAATTCTCCTTCTCCTTTTTTATAATTTACTTTCAAATTATTTTCTACTCACTGATGCTCGTATGGAGCCTGCCATATGAAAGTAAATCTTAATTATGGTTATTTACCTTTTTATCAATTTTATAATGACTCTTTTTAATGAATGGCCCCAGTGGCACGTTCGTGCGTGCGTGTGTGTAACTATTAATTTCCTGTGCGTCACATTCTTACACTTTCAGGGTTTTAACTTGTCTTCGTGGGACCTTAAAGTACCCCTTGATACGCAGTTTCGGAGAGTAAATAATTTAATTAATCGTTATGGAGACAGTTATGGTTGCTTGCACCACGGATACTTCATAAAATTAAACAATTTACAAATGTGTTCATGAGATTGTGCGTGGCAAACATGTGAGTGTCGGCTGCCAGATTGATGTTATTTCAAATTTCTCTTTTAATTAAATTTTAACCGCATTAGATACAGATGACTTCTTAGTATTTATTTCTGTTCTAGTTTGATTTCCATCGAATCTCTACAAACCAAAAACGAACAATACAAACACTTCATTTCTCTCAATCTTTATACTAGTTTCTTTAATATCAAAAGATAACATTGCCCTTGATACATTATTTTCCTTAGTGTATGCGTTTGTCCTTTATGATAAACTTCCGTTATTGCCACAGAATTTACAGCAATTTCTTTAGTTGATCAATTAGATGGTCAGCCGACTGTTTTCCATACGTTTCACCTGGAGCTCTCCCCCACGTCTACACTGCAATTTCAACTCAATAAATTTCTACTTGTCATTGCCGCGAATCCTAATTATCTAGGATGACATATACTACTCAGTTATTATATCCGATCAACAAAGCATTTAAATTAGCTTTCGCTCTTCAGCCCATCTCGTTTGGCGACCACATTGTTCACTCTATTTTCTGTCTCTCAGCTAGTAATATTACTAAAAATATATTCAATTAATCGTATCCATCGAAATGCTTTCTCCTCTACCTAATCTGGCACAGTATAACTGACTAATGACCGAAAATAATTACTTCGAGTATGCTGACGGGCCTATCGATCCTGGCTTTACCTACCTCAATCTCTGACATCTTTCATTAACCTAATTGATGTCGCGCTACGACACTTCTTATTCTGTGACCTTGCCTGAAAAACAGGTTCACTTGTTCTACATTGTTATATTTGCTTCCTGCATGCTCGCTCTTGTCGCACAGCAATAAACAAGGGCGATCTGCGATGAGTTAATGTCCCTTTACCAAAGAATCATCTATATATATTTCTTCTGCTTTATTTTAATATCTTAAATTTGCCGAAAAATTTATTAATCGCACAATTAACATTTGAATTTTTTGAATCTGCATATCTCTTTAATGTTTCATTTTAATTTGGATCGCATATGCGCAATTCTTTTATTTCGTCAGCTAATTTGTCATTAAAGTTTTGCTTATAAATGCCAAAAATCCCTTTCACGTATTTTACCTTTCCCTGTTCGAATATATACCTTATAATTAATGCTTCTTATGGCATTCATCCGCCTAAGCCTTGTCGGCTATTAAGATACCGAAACAGATGAAGGGGCGTAAATTGCATTAATATAATTAATAATATTCATTATAGATAATCGACTGGTGTGTGATTATAAAACAAGATCCTCAGAGTTAAGAGTGCCGGGAAGCATTAACGCCTAGCGTTGCTCCCTTGGTCTTACTCCCATGTGCACTTTCAAGTACATCACATTTCAGTACACTACACGGGCAGGGTGTTAGGACACCTCCAACTGCGAATCATTACTCTACCTTGAGGACACACCTCCTTGAGTCGCTCCTATTGTTCAACACATACTCAACTGTTACCACTAGCACTTGAACACAAGGAACTCCTTTGGCTCACTGTCGTCGTCAGCAGAGTTTCACGTAGACCTTCGCAAACAACACCACATAAGAGTTGAATTTATGACCAAGGACAAACATACGTGCCCGTGTAGACTCAACCCCGCGACCCCTTTGGGGACTGGGTCATCAACCGAGCTTCTAGCCACCTCGATCAACCAGGTCGGTATTACACTCCAAGAATGAGTTGATAATATTAATTTTAGGACTTGAACAAGAGATAAAAAAGGTTCTCAAAAATAGATTTTTTCGTGTGAACATTTTGGTATTGTTCTGTGGGACTTTTTAAATGGGGAATTTTAATAATAATTTCGTGAGCGCGACTAAACACCGACGATAGTGCCGTAAAATGCTCTCGATAAAAGTGCTGTGCAGATAGACAACTACATGTAACTAGAATGTAAATTAACAAAAAAAATGGATTTGGAGTGTTCATTGGCACTCGCGATGTTTCAACGATCACCTGCGCCTTCCCTGTTCTTTCCTTCCATTTTTTCCAAATGCTAATTATTCTCGAATAAAGTTCCTACGCATTATTTTACTTACTTGCTTACTAATCATTCTTCTACATCTTAATCTCAAGTTTATTTGCCCCGATTCAATGTATCTGACGATATGGAGCTGCTGCTTCTTGCATAAGCAATCGATCTTGATATATATTAAAATGTTTCAAGCTCTTTCCAAACATGTAATACACTATCTGCAGATATTTACTGCAGCCAGTGTAAAAATATAGGACGTGGAAGTAGGTAAACAAGAAAAACATTAATACATTTTTCAGAGATTATCTGTCACATTTTCATTTTAATACCTCTTTCTAAAAAATACTTGTCCTATTTCAAGCGGTCGTTTCTTATATCTCTATTCATTGAATAACACGCTTAACCATTAGAGCGCTGTCAGATGAATAAACATACTCTTCGCCTTCGAAATATTCTCCTCGTTAGTATCGCTGCAGGTTCCACACTATGTGCATAAACAAAAAAACGATGCCCCCAATTCAAAATGTTAGTGTGGACTCACAAAAACAATCTTTTTAAGTCGAGTATTCCTGTTCCTACATTTCAGGCGTCAACTATAATATTCTCGTTGATATTAATTTTAGGAACCTCATACTTCATAATCACACTTTATTGTCAGTTAATTTGCGTGTTCGGAGTTTGAGTCAACTGACATACAGTAAAAAACTAAGAAAATGCGATAATTATTTCACAACAGTTGAACTCATGTCTTTTGATAGCCACAAGTGATAATCCGCAAAGAAAAAAGACAGAAGCACCAAGGATTCGGTCTCACGCGATCTGAGCCTAGGGAACAATTATCAGAAACGGTTTCGAGAGTCCAGGGCTGCCGCCGTACCGCGACGTATTGAAGCTAGCTTAGCCTTGGAGAGAAGATCTGCGCTCTTAAGAGCACGTGCGCGGGATAAGTGCCTGCAAATCACTCGTACACGGACACCGCGCTACGAACGAAGCATCTTCCGAGGCCGCGAGCGCTAGTGGACACACTAAGTCGGCCGCCAGCGTGCGCCCCTAACGTTTAATTCCCCAGGGACCTCGTTTCTCCTTGTAATGCACTAAGCCAGCCGCTCTAAGCGGCTCACGCTCGCATTACACTCCATCACGTGTCAGCCCGCGTATGAAGCAATGTGGTCGCGCACTGGTCAGCGTCGGAGCCAGCTATGAGTTCACCTTTTCCTAGGGGCGGCAGACGCACCGGCTTTCTTTATTTAATATCGCTGTGCTTATTCCCCGTTTTAATTAAATACGCACATAAATACGGCCGCGCTCCGACGCTAGTTTGTTACTCGGACTGCGCGGAAATAATGAGAAAAAAAAATGTGGACGTGCTCTGATCCGCGCGCATTACTGTTAACTCCCAACTTAATTGTCTATGCCGGAAGGAGTTGCGATTCTTCCACACCGGCGAGTTTCAAGTCTTCGCGAGAGCGTCGTGTCGCGAGCACCGGACAGGCGCAGCACTCTCAAGAGCTTGATGAAAGTAATAATAATTGTAGCATGTCTGCAGTCAAACTAGATTCTAAGATCAACTATGCAACATCTCAAGGTTTTGAAAGTTTTATACTTTTCTTATGATAGATTTTTATTGTAAGCACTTTCTAAGTATCGACACTCGAGTTTTGTAACATTCTTAAATAATAATTTTCTAAAGGCTACAGTTTGTCAGTAATATTTTTTACAAGCCTCTGGGATGAGCTTTCTTTATCTGGCACTAGGTAGACGAATTGTAATATCTATGGCCAATAGCAGACACAGTACCCTTTAAGTAGACCATAGGTAGATACCTCCCGGGCCTGAGACAGTCTTAGAAACCGGACTGGTACACTGCAACGTACCCTCTATCGTGCAACAAAGCTCAATCTCTTATAGAATGTAATAGAAAGCAAGTACCATATTTAGTATTTACTTTTTACTATTCTTAGACATATTATAAATTTTTTGCGTTGGCAGTTCTTTGTACTTCTATCTCGGTATTCTGCATCGAATCTTTGTAATTTTTAACGACAATAAAACACAAATGATCACTGTGTCACCTATAAGTTTTACCTCAAGTTACAGAATAATGCAAAACAATATAGACCATGTTTAAAAGATTATTATAGATACAATATTCGGAAATGAACTGGTATTGTCTTAAGGTGATTTCCTGCCATTTTTACTATGTTCAGCACTGCTTTGGCTTGTGTGAGCTATATATTGCCAAATCTTAAACTGAACAATTCGGAGCCGCGCAAATGTGTGGATATGATACTTTAACTCAGTGAAACATGATGTTCGGCGCAATGTGTCTTAAGCCCATGTTATCATTTTAAATATGTCAAAAAACAAAATAATTCTTCGAACGTAATTGAAACAAACCACTTCCTACAGAATTCGATAAAATATATAAAAATTCGTAGAGCTTATTAAATATTCAGCTTTTCTAAGGAGAAGATATACAAAAACGGCTGATGTATTTACAAAAAACTATCATGAATACTATAAAAAGCGTATGAGCAACGTTATTTGAAAAACTTTACACAGTTCGTATAAGCGGACTAGTGTTGTTTGAAAGGGAGACTCAATGTAGTAACTGCTAGACACAAAAACTTCACCATATAGTGAAATACTCACTCTCAAAAATATTTGGCATATAGAAAAGTACATATTCTCGATATCCTAGATAATGAGTATCTGACGGCGCTCTTACACGCGTGTGCTCGTCAGTGCAGTTGCGTTAACATCTGTGAGAATGATTGCATTCAAATAAGAAAACTAACAAGTGCATATTATTATCGCCATTCTCCTAATAAGTTCTGTATCGAATTTTGGTAAGTTGTAGTAAAATAATTTAGGAAGTAAAACACACATCTACCATTGTGAGAAACATAGTAGGTTCATATCTGAATGCGTTTTGTACAATACTTCATTTGAAAAATACCCTGTTGTACATCGAAGGGAACTCACAAAAATTATCGTAAAAACCTTTCACCTTAGATTTTCACAATCGGAAGGTAAAAGATACTTCTGCAAGTAGAGGGAGGTAATCTCTCATTTTATCCTACGCACTCCGTGTAGCGTGACAGCCGACAGTCGCAAGCCCACGTGAAAGCACGGTCTCCTGATTCGCGGCCGAACCGTCACCGTCGGCGCGAGTCTCGCGGTAAATGTATATTATACAACAGTTAGTTTATACAAAATG
>BOPP01000001.1:29001232-29017967 GCA_017312745.1 Gryllus bimaculatus | reverse complement strand
GGGGGAGAGAGGGGGAGAGAGGTGGAGAGAGAGGGAGAGAAGGGAGAGAGGGGGAGAGAGACAGAGAGTGACAGAGAGTGACAGATATTGGAATGGAAATCGATGAGACAGTAATTTGATTTCGGATATTGGCTTTTGAATGAACAATTACAATGAACAGTGAGTTGGGCCTTGAGGCAGAGGCTTTCGCGTGTGGGCGCTGAGCACAGCAGCTCAATGGCGCCGGCCTCCCATTGAGGGGCCGCGCGCGTGCTCGCGCGCGCGCAAATATTTGCGGCCTCGCGCCGCCGCCGCCCCCGGCCGCTGCCCGTCCAGGCGAGTCGCCCCGGGTAAACAACGCCGACCCGCGCAGCCTCACTCGCCCACGCAGTGAGCCCCCGCCTTGCCAGTCACGCGGCGATACCCGAACCGCCTACGAGCCACCTGCGTTCTATACGGCAATGTTGCCTTGACATTCGAGATACCTAGTTCTTGCCCACAGCTGAATCGCACGGCCAGTGAAGAAACGGAGATTTATTTGCCCAGCTTCGCGCGCCCGCCTGATCACGCGTGAAACCCAGGCATTCCCGCATAGGCGTAGATCCACCTATCACAAGCTGGAGCTACCAAAATCGTAAACCACAAAAACAAATATGCCATCTTGTATAATGAATTAATTGCTAATTAATTACGCATATTTTTCAATAATTTTTTGTACATTTAAATTGCGATTAAATCGTTCTACAAGTAGGTATATTTACTTTTCTGGTGAGCGATCGGAGTGGTGCCAGCTTAAGTATTAAGAGATCGTTCACGATTAATTACTCTGAAGTTTGAAGAGCAATTAAATTATTTCTTGAGTAATTAATTAGCAATTAAATAATTCTAAAAGATGGATTATTCGAGGAGCTACCGTTCAAAAGATGACATGTATATTAGCCAAACATTGCGTTCAATTGTTTTCTAGAATCTAATATTCAAAAAAAGTTTATATATATATATATATATATATATATTATTACAATACATTAAGTAGTGTGTTCTATGCGTTGCGTTGAAGGCAGTGTGGAAAAAACTAAAATGTGTGCATTTTTTCTTTTTTATTGGAGAAGAGTGAAGTAGACGTGTCACGTTTTAAATGTTCCTTATTTTTGATCATCGTAACTAATTACGGTAGTGCCAGCTCAAGAGAGATCGCAGATGTCTCATCCTCGCCTGCACAGCTCACCAAGTCTCAACAACTGTCGCACCTGTGTGCTTTGCACCACGTTTCCTTGATATTCGACTCCCCTTCTCCTTGGCCAGAGGTGAATAACGCTTCCGAACTCAGGACCACTCGCCCAGCCTTAACCCTTCGTTGGTACGTCACTAGATTCCCACGCCGGTGGTAGTTTGGCTCTCACAGACCCTATGTTTTTCTAGTCAGGATTTTTTCTATAAAAGTAGGCGACATAATTGTGGAATTAAGGTAATATGATTATTTGAACTATTTAGAAACTGGACACAAATAATTGTTCACATGTTATGGTAAATATTATTGCAAATATAAAGGCAATGTTTATGTTAAAAATAATATCTTAGATACATACTTGACACAGGAAAGTGGCATGCTTGTTTAAACACATGATTTGTTTTACAATTTCCACAAGAATTTGGATTTTATTGTCTTTTTACGAATAAAAAAGGCTCTTTTGTCAATCTCTGGTCTTCATACTGTTCTTCTGTCACACAAATTGAACTTACCCGGTTGGTACTCTGAGTCTAACAGATCCAAAATCACTGCAAAAAGGTCTTTCTATGTAGGTATCGATATTAATCAATAATTTCTCCTTCTCTTTTTATAATTTACTTTAAATTATTTTCTATATTATGCCTCGTATGGAGCCTGCCATTGAAGTAAATCTTAATTAATTTATTTATTTTTACAATTTTACAATATTTTTAATTGAATGGAGTGGCACGTTCGGGTTTTAATTTAATTCCTGTGCGTCAGCATTCTTACACTTTCAGGGTTTTATACTTGTCTTCGTGGGCCTAAAGTACCCCTTGTACGCGTATTCGGAGAGTAAATAATTTAATTATCGTTAGGAACAGTTTGTCACCACGGTTACTCATAAATTAAACAATTTACAAATGTTGTTCATGAATTGTGGGCAACAGTGAGTGTCGGCTGCCAGAATTGATTTATTTCAAATTTCTTTTTAATTAATTTTACCGTTCAACAATGTATCTTAGTATTTTTTACTGTTTCTGTTTGATGACCATCGAATTCTACAAACAAAACACATAACAATTCTTTCTCAATCTTAATGTTCACTTAATATCAAAACATAACTTGGCCTTGATACATTATTTTCCTTAATGTATGTTTGTCCTTTATTGCCTAAACTTCCGTTTTGCAGAATTTACAGCAATCTTTAGTTGTCAATGATGTCAGCGACTGTTCCATACTTTCACCTGGAGCTCTCCGCACGTCTACACTGAATTTCAACTAATAAATTTCTACTGTCATTCGCGACCTAATTATCTAATGAATATTACAGTATTATATCCGATAAAAAGCATTTAAATTACTTCCCTATTCACCCATTACCCGTGCACCACATGTCCATTTTCTGTCTCCTCAGAGTAATTACAAAAATATTTCAATTTCGGCCATCGATGCTTCCTCTACCAAATCTGGCACAGTTCTGACTAATCACGAAATATTACTACAGAATGCCTTGACGGCCATCGATCCTCTTCCTACCAATTCTGACATCATTCTGACCTAAATTGTTCGCCTACACCTTCTATCTGGCCTAACAGGTTCACTTGTTACATTGTTATATTTCTTCCTTGATGCGCTCTTGTCGCACCGTAACCAAGCATAAAGCGTATTTTGTCCCTTACCAAGAATGTCTTATAATATTTCTCTGCTTTATTTTTAAAATCTAAAATTTGCCAAAATTTACTTAATCCAATTAACATTTGAATTTTTTGAATCCTCATACTCTTAATGTTTCATTTTCATTTGCGTCGTTGCGCAATTCCTTTTATTTCGTCAGCTATTTGTCATTAAAGTTTTGCTTATAAATGCCAAAAATCCCTTCACGTATTTTACCTTTCCTCAATATATACTATAATAATCTTCTTAAGCAAATCGCTTACCTTGTCGATAAAGATACCGAACAGATGAAGGGCGTAAATTGCCATTAATAATTAAAATATTCATACAGAATAATGGTGGTGGGTTTAACAGACCCAGAGTTAAGGGGGAAGGATTAAGCGCCTACGTGCCCCTGGCTTTACTCCCATCTGCACTTCAGTACACGTCAGTACACTACACGGGCAGGGGGTGACACTCCAATGGAATCATTACTCTACTTGAGAACATATCCTCTATGCTCCTCATGAGAACACATACTAACTGTTACACTAGACACTGACACATACGGACTCCTTGGTCTGTCGTCAGCAGTTTCACTAGACCTTCCGCAACAACACACATACATGAAAAACAAGGCACAAACATACGTGCCCGTGGTAGAACTCAAACCCGCGACCCTTGGGACTGAGTCAGCACACGTTCTAGCCACCTCGATCAACCAGGTCGGTTTACACTCCCAAGAATGTGTAATATTAATTTTATTGAACAAAATAAAAAGGTTCAAAAATAGATTTTTCGTGTACATTTTGGTTGTTCTGTGACTTTTTAAATGAATTAATAATAATTTCGTACGCCTAAACACCACGACATCGAAAATTTCAGTAATCGAGAAGTAGACAAATACATTAACTGAGAAATGTAAATAACGAAAAAATGGATTTAGGAGTTTCACTTGTGCACCGACGATATTTCAACGATCACCTGCGCCTTCCCTGTTCTTTCCTTCCATTTTTCTCAAATGCTAATTATCTCGAATAAAGTTCCTACGCATTATTTTACTTACTTGCTTACTAATCATTCTTTCTACATCTAATCTCAAGTTTATTTGACCCCGTTCAATGTACTGAACATGCGTGCTTGCATAAGCAATCGATTTGTCTGCTTAAAAATGTTCAAGAAATATTCCAAACATGTAATACAACTATCTGCATATTTCTGCAGAGTAAAAATAGACGTGGAAGAGTAAACCAAGAAAGAAATTAATACATTTTTTGAGATCATCTGTCACATTTTCATATACCTCTTCTAAAAATCTCCTATTTCAAGCGGTTTCTTATATCCTCTATTCATTGAATTAAAAGCTAACCATTGAGTCGTGTCAGTGAATAAATCTCTTCGCTTCGAAATTCCCAGTATCGCTCAGGTTTCCAACTAGTTGAAACAAAAAACGATGCCCCCATTCAAAATGTTATTTGACACAAAAACATCTTTTAGTGGTATTCCTGTCTACATCAGGCGCATATAATATTTTAGTTGTATTATTTTAGGCATACTTTATCACTACTGTACATTTAATTGCTGTTGGTTTGTAGTCAACTACTACAGTAAAAAAACTAAGAAAATGCGATATTTTCACATTGAACTGATGCTTTTGAAGCCACAATAATCCGAAGAAAAAAAAACACCGACAGTTTATCGCATTAACCTAGGGAACAATATCAACGGTTCGAAGTCCAGGCTGCCGCGACGCGCTTTAAGCAGCCTTGGAGAGAAGTCTGCGCAAGAGCACGTGGCGCGGGTAAGCCGCAAATCCGTACACGGGACACCGCGCTACAAGAGCATCTCCGGCGAGCGCTGTAGACACACTAAGTCGCCCACGCGCCCCTAACGTAATCCCCAGGGCCGCCTTTAAAGCACTAGCGCCGTCTAGCGGCTCACGCTCGCATTACACTCCATCACGCGCCCGCGTATGAAGCTATGGGGTCGCCGCCGCTGGTCAGCGCGACAGCTATATTCCCTTTTCCTAGGGGCGGCGCGCCGGCTTCTTTATTAATATCGCGGCCGTTTTAATTAAAAACGCACATAAATACGGCCGCGCTCCGACGCGTTGTTACGGCGCGCGGAAAAGAAAAAAAAAATGTGGACGTGCGATCCGCGCGCATCGTAACTCCACTTAATTTCATGCCGGAAGGAGTTGGATTTTCCACACCGGAGGTTTCAAGTCTCTCCGCGAGAGGCGCTCGTGTCGCGAGCACCGGACAGGCGCAGCACTCTTCAAGAGCTGATGAAGTAATAATTATGTACATGCTGATCAAACTAGATCAAGATCAACTTGCAACATCTCAAGGTTGTGAAAGTTTTATACTTTTCATGAGGATTTTTTGAGCACTCTGAGATTATTCGACATCGAGTTTTGAACATCTTAATAATATCTTAAGGCTACCGAGTTTGCATTAATTTTACAGCTTTGGATACTTTCTATTCTGACTATGACATTTGTAATATCTATGGCCAATAGCGAACGTCTCCCTAAGCAACCTAGGTAGATACTCCCCGGGCCGACGTTAGAACGGACAGGTACACTGCGAGTACCCTTCGTGCAAAAAAGTCAATTTTATAGAATGTAATAGAAAGCAAGTTACCATATTTAAGTTTTTACATTCTAGAAATATAATTGCGTTGCAGTTCTTTGCTTCTATTGGTTTCGCATCGAATCCTGTAATTTTAACACAATTAACACAATGATCCTGTGTCCCTTCAGTTTTCTCAAGTCAGAATAAGCAAAACAAAGAAACCATGTTAAAGATTATTATAGATAAATTATTCAAGAGGAACTGTTGCTTAAGGATTCCTGAATTACTATGTTCAGGACTCTTGGCTTGTAACTATATATTGCATTAAAACTGAAATTCGAGCGCGAAATGTGGATAGTTTTACAGTGAAACATATGTTCGGGCGCCAAATGTTTAACAGTGTTATCATTTTAAATATGTCAAAAAACAAATAATTTTCGAATAAATTGAACAACCACTTCTCAAGAATTCATAAATATTAAAAATCGTAAATTTTAATATTCAGTCTAAGGAGAAGATATACAAAAACGGCTGAATTACCAAAACTATCAGAATATAAAAAGTAGCGTATTTTGAAAACTACAGTTCGTAAGCACTAGTTTTGTTTTGAAGGATCATGTAACTGCAGACCCAAAACTTGCCTATTGAAATACCACTTAATATTTGCACTAGAAATAAGATTTCGCTCCAGATAATAACTACGGCTTTACACCGCGTGTGCTCGTCGACAGTTGCAACACGTGAGAAAGATATCAAGTAAACTACAAGTGCAATTATTCCCATTCTCCTAATAGGTTCGATGAATTTTGGAAGTTATAATAATTTGGAAGTAAACCATCTGCCATTGTGAAACAAGTATTCATGCGAACGTTAGCTACATCTTTTGAAATACCCTGTGTACATCCGAAGACTCACAATCGTAACTTCACTTAATTTCGCACAGGAAGTAAGATTACTCTGCACGTGGGAGGTATCTCATTTCTCCGCGACAAGCGCTCGTGTAGCGGACAGCCGACAGTCGCAGCCCACGTGAAGCACGGTCTCCTGGATCGCGCGACCGTCACGTCGGCGCGAGTCGCGGTTGTTTATGAGTGCAATTTCCTTGACGCGCGGCGCGTTTTTGTTCATTACGCGCGTACGTAATGCAGCTGCCCGCCGACCGCGGCGCGTGGAACGCGAGCAACGCGTGACGTAAACGGGGCCGCGCGAGGTAGGTTGCGCTTGTCGACGCGCGGAATAAAAATCCGCAGGTGACTGGCAGAGAAGCCAAGTGCGGACAGGTGTACACCCATCGTCCACACTCACCTCCATAGTTCACATTAATTAGTTTTCTGGAAGAGAAATCTTAGTGGCTGGCTGCTCCGGACGGTAGTTTTCCGTGGTTTTTCCGATCAACACCAGGCGAATGCCGGAGCAATACTCTAACAAACGGGCCACAGACCGTGTGCGATCTTTCCTACCCCTTCCTTGTCCTATCCTCTCCCCTTACACACATTTACACTAACACGCAATACACAAGCTTACATGCCGGGAGACCGGTCGGTAGCTTAGAGCTGTCTGATTGGGGCGGTGCCCCGCTGGTGTGCGATACCTGGCTGGGGAAAAACCTTCTAGCGCCGAATCTCGCCATACAGTAGCAGAAAGATCTCCGCCACCTCCCGGGAGAAGAAAATGCTCTGTACTTACGGGAATAATGATTCTGATAATAATTCCTCACGCGCCCGGAGTCACTAACATTCAATCAGTTATGAACAAGTTTGGCTGCAGAATGGCACAGACTTTCTCATACTAGTTAGTTTCCTATCATCTTGCGTCTGAGTTAGCATTTAGGTTTTGCCCTGCCCTCTTCCAGGTACCTTCTATTGGCACCTAAAATACATTTTTTTCAACGTTTTCTCAATTTTTTCGGACCCTGAATGGTAGAAATGGAATGTGACGGAATATTTGAGAAGTAATACCCGATTCTATTTACAAATTTTCATTAATATATTTGGAGCCATTGTGAGAAAATGTCCTTTAGCTTTCTCAAAAATACACAAATTTGAACTCCTTTTACCAGAAAACTTTTGAGTTTTCGAGAATCGTCACAACAAATAAACGAATCATTTACTCGGACATGCAGTAATGCATACGAAATATACGTCGTGCAAATATTAACGACGGGAGAGATGTTTAAATAAAATTCAGTAATGTATGTTGTTTAAAAAATCAAAAGAATGCATCAATGAGGCATTTATATTATGATATTCAGTGTATTTAGCCCTGTCAGTACAACCAAACAATAACTTATAGCCATTTCGGGAGGGTGCTGAAATTGGTATTTGACGCGTTTGGGGAGGGTGCAGTTTGAGTTTGCTCAGTTTTGAAAATGCTGAGTATTTACGAAACCTCAAAAGGGAAAAAAATGATTTAACATTCGCAATGTAGATGTCGTTGACCCCCAATAAGAAGAAATATGGAGAATTACGCACCAGTTAATTTTTCATGAATGTTGCGTGAATGTACCGTGCCCAGAATGATCCGTGGCTAGTGCCAAGTGGGACCATAGGTCATTGCTCTTTGTGATGCCAAAACAATTCTCAAATTAACTGTGATTCAGACGAACGAAAGACTATCTAAAAATAACACAATGTGTTTTATGTGAACGGCAGAGACAGAATTGGGCTTCACCTTTATTTTTTCATCAACTTCTCTAAGATTGAGATATTTCAAGTTTTCTAACGAGAAAAAGACAAGTTATGACTAAATAAATTAAACTACTTAACACTCTATAAATGTAATATGTTTGATCCAGATTGCTAGCTATCACGTCTCTTTTAATGTCGAAAAATGAAATTATTATAAGCAATTCCACGAGTGCTTTGGAAACTGTTGGTAAATCCCTAAGTCGAGAAGTGACGAGTCGTTATGTTAACGTAAGTTAATCAGATATGCTAACGTATTTTCAATAATTTCAATTACTATGTGCAATTGTGAGAATTATGCAAGGCCGTCAGCAACGTTAAAACCAAGAAGGTTAGGTTATCTCTTATGTGGTGATCTATCCGAATACGTCAACTATAATTTAATATGTAAACATTTAAATTCCAAAAGTGACATTGTGGCTAGAATACAATTGAAGGAGAGGCGAAAATAGGACGTTTCTTTTTAATTTGAGACGTATCTAAGAGAAGTTCAATAATAAATACGATGAACGCCATCCAAGAAAAAAAGCATGCGAATTACACAAACACTAACTTAGATAATGTATTTTGGCGGCTAAAACGTAAAAATACCTTAACGTGTTGCACAATTGAAAAAGGGAATTCGAAAGTTTTAAGGGATAAATAGTAATTAAAAAAGAATTAAGGGAAAAAATACACACACATTTTGGATGGAATACCATTGAAAGTATTTTGTAGAGAGTCGAAATTAGTGACACATAACATTGATAATAAAATGAACAATAAATAAAAATACTTTAAGGAAATTGACATACGGAAGAGAGATTGTTTTAGTATTCATTTGAGCCAGCGGTGAAATATGTCAAAAGGATTTTAGACAGTGAGAAGAACGGTAGTGGATGTCAGCGTAAATAGACAGCTGGTGGGGGATTTGGTGTCCAAAATGTCGATTAGAATTGAAAGTTTATGAAAGGAGTGCTTGGGTCAGAAAGTGAACGTGGAGATCCGGAGTAATGGAGAAATGAAAATTACAGAGTGATAATGAAACAAGCGATTGTGAAACCTAGGCGTGGCATCGCTGCAGTAAATGGAAGTGAGTATTTTGAACTTTACTCGAAAATAATATGACAAGGCCAAGAATGTTTAGGGATTAAAAGAGTTAGATTTAAAATTAAATGTCCGTAATAACAAAAGTTGTTGAATTAATGTAATGTATATAGGTGAGGAGGTATATATTTCAGATTTGCTATTTTCAGGGTGAAGAATAATTTTCGGGAGGGAAATAATTATGTATTTTTCCTGTTGTTGTTGTGCAGCGTGTTATTGATTGAAGTAGACTCACTAAGAGATAGGTAATGAAAACGAACAAGGTAAACAGCGTAAAGTAAAATAAATCAGAGTTGCACCGACTATTGCGTTCGTAACATTCCAAATTTAAAACTTTGATGTTTTTTCTGTTTCAATTTTATAATTTAGGAATGAGGTGATGAGTACCACCTAAGTAAGCCACGTACCATATCCCCATAAATAACGATGAAGGATCCCACATCCGTATGAGATGGTTTAGCGTTTCCCGACCCAAAAATAAATTTCTGGACGCGGTGAATTAATTTATTACCTACAGGAGAAAGAAAAGTAATAGTAGTAGGGATGAAAACAGATTACGTTAACGCCCAGAACAAGCGACATTGTCATTTTAACGAAAACTTAAAGTAATAGTCGTAGAATTAATCTAAAGTTGACAGCATCTCCCAGGTTGCGGTAAAGAAATATCTAAATTATTAATAAATAATCCATACGAAAAAAGTATCAGTGGCTCCAATGCATGAGGCCGATGTACATGAAGTATTATTAAATAAAGGTAGGAAATTAATCCACTAAAACTGGACACACTTAAGCGAGTGCGCCATTGCACTCAGTGTCGCATTTTTACTTATGATGCGATAGCTTGATTTTAGACTCTCCTCTCCAGCAAATACTTCGTGAATTCTTTTTCGCGCTTACTTCACATATGTGAGTCACACATTACAGATATTTATACTATAGTTAGGACTATTATGAAATTCACAGAGTTTTTAACAGATTAATAGCGTTTTTACGCATAATTTATATTTAATTTGAGGCGTGATAACGAGAAAAACTTTAGAATATTACTGGCGTAATAAGCCTCATCATCTACCAACATGTACCAGATGCAAACGTCGTTAATCTTCACTCGAGGAATTGCTAGGTACCTCTGGCAGGCCAAGAGGGGATGTTATGAGCCGTTCCTTTGGGCGATGACAATCTCACTCAATCGTCCGCAACGATGAGGAAAGATGCTGGGAGAGAGACTGCGGAGACGAAGGCTAGGAGAGCACAGTGGCTCAAACCACCAATCTTGCCTGTTTTGAAAATATTCACATAAGAATGGATGGAGCGGTTAAGTATCGATTCCAGTATCAAAATTGAATCAAGGCCCACAGATCTGATATTTCATTCAATATTGGTGTCGACAGACAGTATCGACACCGACATTTCAGATGTCTTCTGAAATACGCAACATTCAATTCGCCAATATTAAATTAAAAAAAAACAACTAAAAATTGACGAACTTGAAGTGGTCACTTTTAAAGCTAGTTGAACCATAAGTGTGTACTTTTGTACACCTGCGTACGTGTGTTTTTTTGGACGGGTGGAGAGGAAAGAGGGAGAGAGAGGGAGATAGGGAGAGAGGTAGAGTAAGGGAGAGAGTAAGAGAGAGGAAGGGAGAGAGTGAAAGAGAGGCAGAGGGAGGGAAAGAGGCAGAGAGAGGGAAAGAGGCAGAGAAGGCGAAAGAGCAGAGAGAGGAAAGAGGCAGAGAGAGCGAAGAGCAGAGAGAGAGGAGAGAGCGAGAGAAAGAGAGAGAAGAGGGAGAGGCGAAGGGAGAGAGGGAGAGGAGAGAAGAGGAGAGAGGCAGAGAGAGAATAGAGAGGCAGAGAGAGGGAGAGAGGCAGAGAGAGCAGATGAGAGGGGAGGGAAAAACGGGAGGGAGGGAGAGATAGGGGAGGAGGAGGAGGGAGAGGGAGAGGGTGAGAGAGGGTGGGACGAGGGTAGAAGAGGGAGGGAGGCGGGAGTGCGAGAGAGGGGAGCGGAGAGAGGGGAGGAGAGATAGGGAGGAGAGAGGGAGGGAGAGAGTGGGAGGGAAAATGACGAGGAAAAAGGGGAGAGGGGAGGAAAGAAGGAGAGCGGAGAGGGGAGGGAAAGTAGGAGGGCGAGAGGAGAGAAAAGGAGAAGAGGAGGAGGGAGGAGAGCGAGGGAGGGGGAAAGCATGAGGAAAAGAGGAGGGAAGAGACGAGGGAAAGATAAGAGGGAGGAAAGAGAGAGGAAAGAAATAGAGGAAGGAGAGAGAGGAAGAGGGGAGAGAAGAGGGGACTGAGGAGAGGAGGGGAGTGGGGGAGAGGGAGAGAGGAGGGACAGGAAGGAACGATAGAGGAGAGACGAGGGAGAGAAAGGGAGACAGAGGGACAGAGAGGGAGACAGAGGGACAGAGAGGGAAAGAGAGAGGGAAGAAGAGAGAGAGAGGGAATAAGAGAGATGTGCGTAGATTGCAAGGCTGTAAAAGCCAGTGGGTAAAAGAGTCCTTACAAAGAATCCAGAAGTATCACACTAGTGTGAGTATCTAGTTTTGGCGGTTAACAGTAAGCATAACAAAGGGTGTGAAATATACTCATTTTTACATTCTATTACAAAGCCTCTATTCTGCTTCAAGTGTAATATATCGAATTAAACAATATAATATATACAAAACGACGGGGTATCGAAAACTCGATACCTCGGATTACTCGATATAGGAAGTAAAAATACCGATACGAGAATCAAATCCAAAAATTTTTCGATAATAGATTTTTTCTTGCTGTTGGTTGTTTCAAGATATATTCTATTCCAGATTCATGTGTTCATATTAGAGGATGGTATGAAACAGAAGAAAATGCGAAAGGGATAATTGAAGCAGTTTGGGGATTTAATCTACAAACAGACGCTTGGCGATATATCCTGAATCAAACCAATCCTACGAGAAATGAGACAAATTTATGGACACATCAGTCTCTCACGTAATTGACTATTATTGAAATAATGCTTGAAAATTAATGAGATAAAGGTTGGTCAGAAACGGCCGAAGGCTTCTGATTTGGGTGCCAAAAATTCGTAATTCTGCTTCCTTTGGAGACCTCAAGCAGTCCGGTCGAACATTTCCGCAGACAACTGTAACATTCCCATCTGGGAATTTGTCTAGGACTACCTTCGTAAAATGGGAATGTTAGGAAGGTAGTCCTAGTCCAGGGATGTTAAATATCTCTTAAACAGATTCATAGGGTACTCCGTTTTGATGCTGAAGGCGAATCTCAAAAGGTAATTAAGATGTATTTTCTCAATTTTAAAAACATAGAATTAATGCCTTATTGAAGAGTCCATTTAAAAATTACACCATTTGATTCAATCAAGACATCAAAACTTTTTTCGGTTCCTTGGAATATTATAATGACAAGACATGAATGTGGAATGTATTGTAATAAACTGAAACAAGTAACTATAGGTAATCATCATCGCAAATTCATAATTTTACAAGCGTAACCTGTTAATAAGAGAAATTTACAGTTAGAGCAATTGCAATTGATTCTTTCTTGGGTACAATACGGGAAAACTTCATCAATCACACTGTTACTTCCGATTTAAGTTACGATAAAATTACCGAGATTCAATGGAAGTTCATGCATTACATGCAGTTGGAAATGTACACTGAAAGCTAAATTGCTTTTTGCTTACAAAAAGCCTTCGAGATATTCATTGTCCGTTAAAGTATCAGTCGATGTGGTATTCACTATTCATATCGAATTATTTGATGCTGATAACTGTGTTTACATTGTTTTTAGATTTCTCGATTTGTGGCGTGTTTTACTTGAAGGGGTCCCAAAATGATTTCAAATATGATTTTCCTCACTAAATAAGTATCATTCCGCACATTGAATAACAGTTAGATCTCGTCATATGACATTTCAAAACAATTGGGCTTCGCAAAGTCTGCAAATGATTATGTTTATGTAACCTGCGTAAATATGAAACATGACGCAAGGCTATTAAAACCACTGCTACTGTTCACTTCAACTATTGCAAGTGAGGTTAAACGGCGTAATCTAACCTTTGTACGTGAACAAGGACGTAAGACTCTCAATTCGCTAGATGTGAGAGGAGTGGAGTGGAGTAGCTATTTCGTCAGCATATGATCAATTCAAATCTGTAGTTCGTTAGCTGAAGCAAAAATAATAATTTTATTACACAAGACGATAAAGTATCTTAATCTTCGTAGGTAATATTTGATTTGATTTGAATCCAGTGTTTAGAAAAAAGTAATATAATTAACAATAACTGATATTAATAATAATAATAATAATAATAATAATAATAATAATAATAATAATAATAATAATAATAATAATAATTGCAAATAGGTTACGTCAGAACAATGGTACACCGTTGGAGAATCCCAGATCCATGATACTGTAACAAGATCCATGATACTGTATCATGGGTCTAGTACACTCCAACGTTTATATTTTTACGGTGTATTAATTGTTATTCATATATTGCTTATACAGTTAATTCTTATGCATATTATGCATATACAGTTCTTGTCTGGACGTCGTCACAGTTCTTGTCTGGACGTCGTAGCGAGCGGACGTGTCTTGGGGATCGCTCTCTCTTCCAGGTAAAGAGATTAATGGGCTGCGACCTGCAGGCGTACCGGCCCCGCACGTGCGGCTGGCCGCCCGCGTGGCGTGCGTGCTGAGAAGGGAGCGTCCCTGCTCCTTGTCTGATGACCTTTGTGCGTTGCTTATTATTAGCAACATTATTAATTATTGGTGGCGTGCGAAATGAATCCTGCCCGGTCGTCCAGCGCGTACGCGGCGCACCAGTAGACGTTTCGTGAGGTGCTCGAGTGCTTGTAAGGCCGAGCGTGGGTGTCTGCGCGCATGAACTGCGCGTCTTCGACGAAGTTCCTGAAGGTAACGCGAAGCTGGCTGCCAAACTCAAAAGGGCCTGCAAATCTGAGGTAGCACAAGAGTGCCTGAGGTGGAGAGGGCAGCAGAGTCCGCAACGGAGACAGCTACGCAGCTGGCCACAGCAACCAGCGAACGGAGTCACGGCGCCGCCCCGCGCAGCCCGCCGGCCCCGGCCCCCGACTGCCGCGGCCGGCCCCGACAGTTTCTACGGCGACGACGGCAACAAAATCATATGGCATCGGCTGTGAGGGGCCTAGCGGCAATGAAACTTCCGAGAAGGACAAACCGCAAGAAGTCGTGTTGTGTTCGGTGACTCCATAGTGCGACACGTGGGCACGAAAACCTACAGTTCAAAGTGCTTCCCGGGAGTCCCGCGTGGAGCAACTGAAAGACAGAGTCGAAGCCAGCGAGTGAAGCCCCGGAAACTGTTATCATTCACGGAGGCTCTAATAATTACGGGGATGTCGCTCGTTTGACCACCCACGGGCGAGAGTCTTGATCTGGGGTAGCAGCGAAAAGCGCTTTCCATCCGCCCGCATTAGTGCTTAGTGGTTGTAATTCGCCGCCGGATGTTGGTCCCGTAAAGTCGCTAAGGGTGAATCGCGACATGGACTATGTGGCAAAAAGCGGCTCGGTCAATCTTTGTGGATCCGAACGGGTGGATCTCGGAGACGCCCAGGGCCGGGACCGGCCGTCCACCGCAACGGAGAGGGCGTCGCGGCGCTCAGTGGCCTCACACCGCAGTGGCTGAGTTCTGCGCGCGCCCTCCGTGTCACCGGTTTTTGACCCGGGCTGTTGGAATGGGCCCCGGGCGACTTACACGCTTACGGTCGAATCGCGGGGCTGTGGCGATAGGAGCGGGAAGCTGTGAGGTCTCGCACTGGTGACGAAGTCTTCGCGAGAAAGTGTGTACGGAGTGCGCGGCGGGACGGGCGAGCGGCGACAGCGGCCGGGACGGCGCGCGACGGCGGGCGGGCGTGGCGACGGGGAGGACTGAGCCGAGCGGCGACCGCGCCCGGAACAGCGCGACGGAATATATCAGGTGAGGAATGCTTTCTAAGTGTTGCAGTATTAACGGTGGCGAAGTAGTAGTTAATAAAACCATTGAGTTTGAACCTAGTTAGATTTCGTGCGAATAGCCGATATAGTTGATAGGACAGAATCGTGTTTATCCAGATGATGTAGCATAATTCTGAAATCTTATGCTCCGGCTATAAATATATCGACAGAGATAGAAAAAAACAAGGGCGTGGATTTTTCTCGCTTTAAATCAGCGTTATTATGTTAGAAAAGTTGGGTTAGTAACAAACCTGGAAATTTTAGAATTGGAAATGTGACGTACTAGGAAAATCCCGTGGAAATTATTGCTTTTATAGGCCACCAAACGATGGTTATGAAATTTTAGATGAAAACAGTGATAGCTGGAAAACAGAAACGTGTCGGTCTATTCTTCTCGCGGCGCACTTAAACCTTCCCGACGCTAACTGGAAAGGAGAGGTGTGACGACAGAAACTTCAAACAGGCGTCAATCGTCTAGTATGGGAGCAGGATTAAACGCAGGTAGTCGAGAAACCCACCCGGCAGGTCGGCAATTTTGGACATTTTTCCTTGTTTAGCAGCCAGAAGATGTTCCTTTTCTGCGAAGTCTTTCAGGGAATTACGACACAAAGCAGTTGATGCGTAGAAGTGCAGGTAAATGTATTAAGCGACCTAAGGCAAAAGGAACGATATCAGGCAATATAGAAAGCAAACCTGAGAGTGACTACGTAGTTTCTTAAGAGAAAAAACACAATAATTTTCTTAAGAAAGAAGGGGAATAGAGAGCAATGGGAGAGCTTTGTAAAACAATCGCTAAGAAACCGCTTTAGATAAGTACGTTACCTTGCAACAAATTACTGAAAAGTAATTCATGATCCTGATATTTTAACGGCGGCAATACGACGTTTAAAGAGAAAGTTCGGCCTAGCATTAATAGAGACATCCAGCATTGCTGACATGATAAATTTTAAAAAATACTAAAGGAATAGAAAAAGAAAAAGAAAATTGCTCATGAATTATTTTTAAGAAAACATGTGGAAGACGGGAGACGGAAACTTAATTGGTCAACGCTTTACAAATATGTCCAGCAGACGCCGGGGAATAAGAAAGAAATTCGGAAAATTCGAAGTCGCAGATAACGAGCCAACTGCACGGCGACAAAGCAAAAAGCAAATGTCTTTAACGCGTATTTCGTATCGGTATTCAAACCAGACGGGCCGCAGGACGAGCAAGTTCACTATTTCCAGTAGAAAAATCAATTCAAAACTTTCCACCGCATGGGAACTCCGCAATCGTATAAAATCACGGAAAACGGTAAATTCCACGTGGGCCAGACGGTTATCTCGACAGATTTTATTAAACTCGGAGGTGAGGCGATATTGCCCTATTTGTTAAGATATGTCAGATATTCATAATAATGCAAGTTTTTACAGACGATTTGAAGGAGGCTATAGTGCGTTCCATTTTCAAAAATGTTGATAAAACCAAAAGTATGTAATTATAACCTGTATCCCTCACATCATAGTATGCAAAATAATGGAGCATTTTAATAGCGGTTACATGTCGCCTGCAATGGAGAAGGATCTCTCTCTG
>BOPP01000001.1:28988352-28999115 GCA_017312745.1 Gryllus bimaculatus | reverse complement strand
GCGGCGCCGGACGGCGGCGGCGTCGTCAATTAGCCCGGGGCGCGCCAAGCTGCGTCGCACCTATTTATACGCCGCTTCCTGGAAGCGATCGCGCGTGCGCGCCGGCCAGCGAGAGGGTGAGCGGGAGGGCGGAGTGGGGTGGGGCGCCGCACATTGTCACCGACGTGCTCAACCAGGATCGTTGCAGCTCGATGGGCGCGGTTTTGCGATTGATTGATTGATGCGGGAAGTGTTTGCGGGAATGGCAACCGCTATGGTCGTTAGTCCCGTAGTATGAATTTGTGGGCGATGGGGAAGTCCTCCTCCAGCTGGATGACCGCACCGACCTACCGCAAGCTTCCGGGGTTTCCCCATCCAGTTATCTTCCCCAGAGGGCTACCGCCCCAGCCGGGACAAGGTCTAAGCTAGCGACTTGTTTCCTGACGTGTGTGGTAGTGTAGTGCATGAAAGTGTGCGTGTAAAGAAGTGAAGATAGGACAAGGAAGAGGAAGGAAATATCCTGTCCGCGCGCGATCCAAGGCCCATTTGTGAGGGTATTGCTTTGGCTATTAGTAGGTACTGTTTGGTGAAACTGTGGGAAAATACCGAAGAAAGCAGCCGACTGATATAACTTTCCTCCAGTCCCCAGGGCTGAAATCGACCTTGCGATCCTGCCACCATCGAGATTTCAATCGAAGAAACGCCTGGTCACAGGAAATTCAGAAACATCATTGGTGCACTCTTCCCCTGGGTCAACTCAGTCGGTTGGATTTTCGACACTAGCTTCATAGCTAAATCAAATGCAACCACCCTTCTGAGGAGAATTCAAACGACCGGCTACTATCATAGATTGTTTTCTGTGGATTCTCTGAGCAACGCCAGTCCGTACGAACCCCAGATCAGCTCCCTAACGAACAAGTCACAGGCCGCGTGTGATCTTTCGTTCCTCATCTTTGACCTCTTCTCTTCCATTCTACTCACATCCCTGTTCTACACTTCGTGTCGGGAGACCAATCGGGAGTTTAGAGCTAATGACATGCCGAGAGGAAATATCTGGAAGCGGAACCCACTATTCGACGAGCAGATTGGCACGCGATTTCACTTTTAGGCCCACGGGGGACGTCGTCACACTTCGCGTTATACACTGGAAAACGGTAAAAGTACTGGAACAGTCACTGGAAAACGGTGAAAACGGTTTACAAGTCAGGAATTAATATTCACTCATTCCGCGCGATAGGGGGCTTCGGGGGCCAACTTCGGTGTGTTTGCGGGCAATGGTTCACTCAGGGAAAAAGTCCACTTTCATGAGCTTTGCTTCTTTCCCGTTCCGATGTTATCCGTTGAACCGAGATGTACTAAAATCTACGATGCATTACATATATTTAGTTATGGCTGCATTAAAGGATTGCCTAGTTTTTATGAAGTCTTCGGAAAGTCTTCGTGAAGTCTTCATCAAGCATATGTGAGGTCACAATTTCAATTGCACTCAAACCTCGCAAGTCATCCGGCACCACTAGTACCTAACTTTTTTTAATAATGATTTATAATCAATATCGAATAAGTTGAAAAGTATGATTAGAAAAGATCTGATCTCCGTGTTAGTCATTAAATAATTTCAAAGTCTAATTTTGTGACTCCAAATATTGAATGACCCTGACGGTAATAATGGTGAGGTGTGATAATCGAATAATTGGTGAGACAGAGAATCTATGATAGAACACCGAAAAAATCCATTTCATTCACCAAAAACCCGAGATACTGTGACTGGGCTCTCAGACTTCGTTTGAGACTAAATAGTGGAAATGGAGCATAGAGACCGCCTCGCCCCTCGTCGCCCCCTCTGAAATGGTCACCGGTGTTCTGTTTTGTCCACCGTGTCGCACAGGCAGCAACTGCGGGCGGCGTGGGCGGCGGAGGTGGGGAGTTCTCGGAAGCAGCGGCTGGCAGATCGACAAAGGGACATTGGCGCCAGCGAACGACAACACGGGCGCCTGCTCTCCCCCCTCCTTCCCCTCCTCTCCCTCTCTAACTCACTCGTTGCCTCTGCTAACAGGTTGCTTTGCTCGGTGGGCGGTCATGGGTAGGTGCAGAGAACTATATGTAGTTCATTCTTCTGGCAATAGACGTCGTTGCTGGGAGGAGTTTTTGTCAAAGGCCTCCAGAGCTGACAACTAAATTTTCATTCAGGAAACTTCTGAGAAGAATAAAATGAATCAATTTCTGAGCGGTTTCCCTTGCTCAGTTGGCGTAAACAGAGTAACAAAAATATCAGAATCATCTAAATTAACAAAGAAAAACATCGAATGGTTGAGATAACACGTATATTAACTTTTTTTCTTGCATGGAAAAGTCTCCTTTCTTTGCCTATCCTTTCTTCTTCTTATTTCATTCTACTTCAAGTTGTGCTAAGATTCGTCTAAAATGCATCATCTAAGCGTTTAGCCTAGCGACGACTTTCACCACAGACTTTCCCAGTCCTCAGGGTGTCTTGACAAACTACGTTAGCAATCCTGACATTCACAGTGTCTTCAGTGTATAACCCTGAAGAGAAATTCACAAATTCACTAACTTCCTCTTTCCTCAATGGGGGTGTAGTCGTTGAACATTGCAAAGCCCACTTCTTTCTCATGCTGAAAGTATTAATCCTATATTGGATCGGTGTCTGTAAGTAATGCCAATAATCCAGTGGGCCATGGGTAAAAATTACCTACTTTTCTCCTGAATGTATATTAGGTTATAGATTAGTACCGAGATCATTTTACATTATTAGAATGTAGATTATTTCTGTACAGCAAGGATTCGTTTTGTAGATCACATATCCTACCAATCTTACTAAAAGAGACGTCAAAAGAAGACTATGTGGATCGTGAATTGCAATTTATGATTACAAACATTTCATATTTTGGGAAAAACGCGTCTATATTTGACATGTGAAGATACAACCCCGAATCACATGACTCGCATAACGGTATGTTTCTTAAAAGCGATTTTGCAGAACTCTAAAACGCTGATTTAAACTCCGTATTTCCGATGTCAGAGGCAACGATTTATGTTTATCTTGTCACATTCTTCAAAATGAAATCATTTTGATCTTCTATTACTTTTATACTTTCTCGCCCGTTCTTCGAAAGAAGAGGAAGTCTTGTAATCGGAAAACGGCGGATTTTTTAGTAGTTTCTCTCATTACTTATAACTGATCTTCGATATTAAACTACTGAAAAAAGAGTGTTTTCAACCACTCGAGTACCGAAGGATTAAGAACCAGGAACCGTTGTCGGAGCCAGACAATTTTGGGTCCGGGGTAAATGATGAAACGTAGCCCCCACCCCTGCTCCGTCGAAAAATAAAAATGTGAAAGTTTTGCCAATAATACGAGTTATTATATTTCAATTCGGGATATCCAGTCCTAAACTTGAAAATGATGAAACGTGAATGAATGAAAATACAATATATATATATATATATATATATATATATATATATATATATAGATATATATATTGCAAAAATTGATTGGATTGTTAAAATTTCTTGGATTAAAAAGCTTGCAATGACAGAACTGTTTTGTAAAATATTCAGAATTGTCTGATATTTTTCACTTCATAGAGTCCTACCTTGTAAGTAATGACTATAATTAACTATTTAGGGTGAACAAATAATTGAAAAGTTCATGAAGCAACAGACAACTGCACCGCAAATATGAACACTATTTTTTAAGATCTAATTTCTTTTTCAATTTTTTCCCATCGGGCGCCTTGTCTTTCGGGGCCCCGGGCGATCGCCCGGCCTGCCCATGCCAGGAGCACGGCAGTCGCGGAGGCGGACAGGCGCGTCGGAGGCCATATCACGCCGCCGGAAGCCGCGAGTGCGAGGCGGGAGGCGCGGCCGAGCACACACGCGGGCGCGAGTGGGCGGGGCGGGGCGGGAAACAAACAGAGGCGTGCGATCGCACGGCAGCTGCCGTCCACTCTGGATCTGCGGCCTCTTCGCGAAGGGGCGCGAAATGGTGGGCGCGACCGGCGACGTCGCCGACGCCGTCGCCGACGCCGACGCCGACGTCGACGCCGGAGGTGACGACGCCGGCCACCGCACGGGGGCGAGGCGGCGCCCGGGGTGAGTCACCCCCCGGAATGTGTGGTTGATACCACTAAGATGATTTGCTGGTTGGTCGGTTGTTAGCGATTCCGTGCACGTAAACTAAAGGAGGTCACGAATCCCGTAAGTTTAGTGCACGATTTTTCCCTCCCTGCTATTCATATTTTTATGGGAGGATAGGGATGCAACGCAAATACTAAAGAGCGGCAGATCTCGCAGCCAAACCTTCTATTTGAAACAATTTTTTGTTTGTTATATTAAGTTATTGTTAAACGTTTCATTCAGTTTATTCCTTAAACTTAAATAACTTTTAAATTTATTTAAATTTATCAGTGAAGTTTATTTTAGTTACGTAGAACATTGTTAAATAAGGCTAAGGAGCAGTAAAATGTTATGAAGTAACTTCTAATGTATGCGTATAAGAATTTACAATATACCATTATCTTATTCTTAACTGTATAAATTTATCAATGTATCAAAATCAATAAACGTGAAATCATGTTTCAAAATTTCTTTCTTGAAAGAAATGCTGTTATCTAAAAATGTCTTCACATATAATTGACCAACAATCACAAAATTGTATGCAAATCTAAAATTTTTCAGCAATAATACCCTACCATGTTTTTCAATATTTTTGCAGCTACGCTGAAATGACGACGTTCACACTGGGTACGTGTTCATGAGCCTTCGATTCACTAGATGCGAGAAGAGTGGAAGGATTGTTTTTTTTCCCGACAGGATTATTATATAAAATATGTGGCTTGTTTTACGATACAAAATAGAATCTATTACGTGAGAGCGAATGTGCCTACAACGCGCGTTCCAATTATTTATTCTGAATCCAACTAATGTTAGAAAAGGAGTACGGGGTTCGTATTCCATTGCTCATTAAAACGTGCGGATATAATACTGAGATCTTCATTTGTTAGTATTCCAACATATTCAACATAAAATACATTTAAAATCAATGTTTACTCTTACTTTGAAAGCAAACATTAATAAATCGGAAACATAATTAAGTAACATTAACACTTACCAATCTTCATCGACAGAAAATGGAATTCGTTTCTGTAAGGTGTTCTCCTTACCTGTAAACAGGAAAATATTACAGTTTAGAAAGGAATGATTAACATTTACAAGCTTTTTTAATATAATTGTTAGATATAAGCGTCTTGAAATCTGAAAAGATTGTTTGAGGACATCAGTTACTGATAAATACATTGGTTAACTCAAGGTTCATTTTCCATTCTTACACGCTTCACAATGAGAAGCTATCGCCTCGTGACAACTCTAGTGACGTAACCCCCAAAAATCAATAAAAAAACAAAAAAAACGAACGTATTAATCTTACCCAAAATTCATTTCTTTCATTTGTGCTTTCTACCAACGCATGTTTTCAGGAAAACAATTTCATACCTCGAGTAAGCATAGAATTAATATTTCTAGAATGTGCCACCCACTTGCCTTGCCCAGTCATTCCCTTGCAATAGATGTGTGGGGGGGAGTGGATGTAGTGACAGAGAAGCAGCGGGAGTGGGTTCCTATGGCTCGAATTTATGAAGGTATTATTAGAATTAACTATATTAAAAGAATTGGTAGATGCAGGTTATTTTTTTAAATTCTTAACTAAAGCTAAGAACTTTGATCTTTTCATCGGATTTCTGTATTTTATTGCGGAAATATTTGTTTATTGTTCCGCAAGTATATTGGAAAAATAATTTTGTTTTCATATCACTGTAGTCGTATGTGATAACACAGCCCAAATAATTAAAATGTTTTATTTGCTCTATTACTTTGTCTTCTATTATTATTATTTTAGTTCTGATAGAACATTTGCCTCTGAAGACTATCACGTTAGCTTTAGAGACAGATATTGAGAGTCAATACGGTTTTCATATTCTACATAGCTGATACAAAGACCTAAGACATAGCAGACTTAGTTCGTTTTCTTCAATAATTATATGGTAATCCGCATACAGAAATGATTGTAGAGGTGTAAATGGATATATCCATGTAGATGGTTTACTTAAAGTTTTCCATTCCTTTAGAATGTTCTCAATATAATTAAACAAAATAGGGGGCAAGCTGCACCCTTGTGTTACACCTCAATTTCTAACTCTTCTAGCATTTTGTTCCCTGTAAATTAGTACTTGTTTTGTGATAGAGGAACTTAATAACTTGTACCAAATGGAAAGGATAGCCCCTTTTCCGAAGAATGTGCCAGAGAGTTTATTTTATTTTATTATTGATAATTGGCTACCGATATCTAGTGAAAGGAACGTAATATTACTACATGTATCGAAAATATATAATTATCACAATTAAATTCACACAGAACACAAACAATTCCTTCATCCTCATCGCCTTCGGTGAAATAGAGAATATTTTTGCTTTTATTGAACTTCTTAACGCTGGAAAGGAATGATTTGATGAACAAACAGGAATTTATTTATGCGTTTATTTATTTATTGTGTTTTATAATCGGTTTGTTAAACCATTTCACTTAAGAATTTTAATGGATGTGAATTTTGGTTTTGTCCTCAGTACATAAAAGTCACATCTCTAGGACTTTTATATAAAGTACGAGAAAAGAATACGGGACATAATCTTGTGTATGAAAATAAATTATGAATGCTATGTTTTCTTTCTAAGTAATTTTGATTAGTTTTTGAGAATAGAAATTTATGATTTGGGATGTAGTAATTTGTTAAATCAAATCTATTTTTGGAATCAAATTATGAATAGATATACGTTTTATACAAAACGAATTTCTATGAATGGGACTATATTTTGAGCATGAGTCCAGAGGTGAATAGGAAGGTGAGTCTCATTGTAAAAACCTGGTTAATTCCATCGTAACTCTCGTGGCATTACATAGTGTTGCAGTTTCATGTAGATTTAGCGTAGAGACGCGTACAAATTATAGGTTCGGAATCCGATTCAGGCCTGCTGCTATTTTGGAGTTGTAAGCCTGTGCAGCGCCCTCTTGAGCTCGGTAGATACTCGGCTTATAGTTGGGGCCAGCGAATCGCAGCAGGTAATCCTGGAATGATGTTGCAGTGGAAGTAGAGGATTTAATGATCTTTAGACGCGTGTGCGAATAATTCACGAACAATACACGCAGTCTATTCAAGTTCGTGCAGATAAATTAAGGAATTAATTGAGATTGATGATACAAAATTAATTGTCAAAGTTCTGAGAGAGGGTTTCATTTTTAAACTGACCTTCAAAACAGAAGGTAAAGCTCCATAGATCCGTAGGAATTTGAAGATGAACTTGGGGTTTCATTCCAGTAACTACAAATTCTGGTAATTTTTAAGTGTAACCAAATGAAAGTATGAATTTTAGCCGAAGTTTACCTGGAGTCTTTTTGAAACCACCTCTTGCATTCAAGATTCTAGAGCATACCTATAATAAGAATAGAAGCGGCATCATTTGGTGATTTATAATACTGACAAAAATGATCAATTAAAACAAATCTTTAAAGATGCTTCAAGAATGCCGCCCGAAAACAAAGAAAAAGACCTTAAAGAAAGGTTTAGTTCAAAAACCACTTCAGATGAACGATCAAGCGTTGGGTGATGTTAACTGCATGTAATCGAGGCTTCTTTCCTATTCCCTAGTGAACTCATATGCAAACTTCTGTTGGTTTTAACTGATATGTAAAAGAAAATCTCTGTTTTTATTTATCGCGAAATCGGTCGAACTGACAATTGTTGCCGATAGGGCGTCACAGAACCCTTAGATTACATTAGTTTCTCACAGCTGGCGACATTACAATATAGTGCGAAGATATCGAATATTCCCAGCGTATTCTGTTGGTAAATATTGTAGCACTCGTAAATACTGTTTGAGTACTGTTAAAATGATTACTAAACTATGAAATCAGCGAAAAGCAGTTAAAATTTAAACGTAAAAATCTTAAAAATGGCTTATCAGTACAAGTAAAACGAAAAACAATATAAAGAAAAGCGCATAAAATATTCGTCTTGTCATAACATAAAATGAATTTCTATACTAAACGCATGTTCTAAAGAGGAAAGGGAAAAATTGTATTTTATTAAAATTCATTAAGAAAAAATATAATGAAATTTCAATTAACACTGCCTCTAGTTATAACATTCGGGCGGTGAAGATAAGGGGTAAGGTAAATGGGGGAAGTAGCAGAAAAACACGTGAATCTAGAACAGCCAAAAGCGACGGACTTGAAGAGGACTGGACGAAAAGACACGGAGCAGAACCGAAGTACCACCTCAGGGGCATTTTATAGTGGACACGAGATTGGACGTAAAAAGCTTGACACCGCGCAGAGTCCGGAAAAAGACAAGAGAGAAAACGCGACCGAAGGAAACAACGACAAGTGTCGCGGACAATGCGAGTTACCACGGGAGGGAAGCAGGGAGGGAGCAGGAGGAGCGGCCGAGGAGCAGGAGGGAGCAGGCGAGGAGCAGGAGGGAGCAGGGAGGGAGGCGAGGGAGCAGGGAGGGAGCAGGGAGGAGCATGGAGGGAGCAGGAGGGAAGCGGCGAGGAGCAGGAGGGACGGCGAGGAGCAGGGAGGCGAGCGGCAGGGAGCAGGGAGGGAGCAGGGAGGGAGCAGGAGACGAGCAGTGATGGGAGCAGGGAGGAGGCGAGGCAGGGAGGAGAGGAGGGAAGCAGGAGGGAGCGGCGAGGAAGCAGGGAGGAGCAGGGAAGGAAGCAGGAAGGAGCAGGAAGGAGCAGGGAGGACGGCGATGGAGCAGGGCAAGGGAGGCAGGAGGAGTAGGGAGGGAAGTAGGGAGGGAGCGGCGAGGGAGGCAGGAGGAGCGGCGAGGGAGCAGGGGGAGGCAGGGGAGGGAGCAGGGAAGGGAAAGCAGGAAGGGAGCGGAGCGGAGCAGGGAAGGGAGCGCCGAGGGAGGCAGGGAGAGGGAGCAGGGAGGAGCAGGAGGAGGCGGCGAGTGCGAGCATGCGAGGGAGCAGAGGAGGAGCAGAGGAGCAGGGAGGGAGCAGGAGGAGCAGGGAGGAGCGCGACGGCCAGGGAGGAGCAGGAAGGGGAGCAGGAGGGAGCCAGGGAGGGAAGCAGGGAGGGAGCAGGGAAGGGAGCAGGGAGGGAGCAGGACGGACAGGGATGGGAGCGGCGAGGGAGCAGGAGGGAGCAGCGAGGGAGCAGGGAAGGGGAGCCAGGGAGGAGCAGGAGGCGAGCAGGGAGGGAAGCAGGGAGGAGCAGGAGGCGAGCAGTGAGGAGGGCGAGGGAGCAGCGAGGGAAGCAGGGAGGGAGCAGGGAGGAAGCAGGGACGGGAGCGCGAGGAGCAGGGAGGGAGCGGCGACAGGAGCAGGAGGGAGCGGCCGAGAGCAGGGAGCGAGCAGGGAGGGAGCAGGAGGGTAGCAGGGAGGGAGCAGGGAGGGAGCAGGGATGAGCAGGGAGGAGCCGGGCGAGGGAGCAGGAGGGAGCAGGGAGGAGCAGAGGAGCAGGGAGGGAGCGGCGATGGAAGTCAGGAGGGAGCAGGAAGAGCAGGCGAGGGAGCAGGGAGGGAGCAGGGAGGGAGCGGCGAGGGACATGCGAGGACAGGAGCGGAGTAGGACCGACGATTCAGTTGGTGTGGAAACTACTAAGAAGTTAAATTGATTATTGATTATGATTCCGGCTGCGTTAACTGCCTAAGGCCATATAGTATCGTTAATCGCGGGATTGCGTGAGATCCGGTTTGCCGACCTATGCGCGACTAACGCGGTTTTCCCCAATCAGGGTAATCTCCCATCATCCGGGCACCGTCTCATCTGGATAAAGTTCTATGCTCACCGACCGCGTGGTCCCGGAATTGCAGTGCATGTTAAGTGAAAAGGGGTGTTAAGGGAGAGAAGAAGGTAAGAGGAAAAAGGAATGGAAGAAAACTGCGTCAGGTTCGTGGCCGTTTTTAAGGGTCTGCTCCCGGCATTCTCTGATGCTTGATTGGAGAAAGCGACGGAAAAATACCAGATCAGAGCAGCCCGGTCTCTAGAATTCTCCTTCCCGGCGCGCTACAAGTGACCAAGCTGACAAACCAGTATCGAAATCCTGCCACTTAGCGGATTTGAACCTGATGACCTCCTGTCAGATGCGACTGACATTAATGGAGTGGCGAGGGTGCGGTGAGAGCGAATTAGGCAGCGGCTAAAGGTGCTTTACCACGAAGAGACAAAGTCTCTAACTTCATGACGGTCACGGAATAAACTCTTCTCTGACGGCTTTACACGGTTTCGAAATATCTCCCGAAACGCGCAGTCTCCTAACAGCACGGAGAGTTTGGTTCTGAATTTCTCCGGAAAGAAGTTTTCTCCTATCTGTTTACACTTGATACAAATGTCGTCTCGATGATTCTCCGGCGCAGCCATCTTGAATAAGCAGCTGCGAGCAGTTTGAGGTTAGAAGTTGACAACTTGTGGCAAGCTTGCCTGTGCCCCACTTTCAACAGTTTTCCCAAGAGCGGAGGAAAAAGAAAGAGGGACAAGAGTCAAGTGATTTTGTTTTTTTGAAAAAAAGAAATAAACTGGAGTATTTATTTAAAAACTTTATGCGGAACCAGGCAAGAATAAATTTTTTAAAAAAAATATTATTGCTAAACCTGTTTGAATTGCATTTACATTTTTATTTTCAGAGACAATAAAATAAAAACAAAGTTTTCCCAATTTATGGACCCGATTTTTTAAAAAAAATTGTTTCTCTCTCCCCTTTT
>BOPP01000001.1:28937332-28982071 GCA_017312745.1 Gryllus bimaculatus | reverse complement strand
TAACAATTATTTTATGCTTTGTCGACCTTACGAAGATACTGTGTAAGAAAAGAAAGTTATGTAAACGTGCGCCGAGAAAAGGCGAATTTTCGGCAGAAAAACTCTTTTTGGCGAGCTCTAGTAAATAAAAGGTGGATAAATCATGTTGCTAAATATAGAAAAAGTTCCTCTAACAAGTGGTGCCAGAATCCATGTTTTGTAGGTCCTTGATACCGAAAAATCAATCGAAATGTCGGTCTGTCTGTTTGCTTGAGTGTCCATGATCAACGCTAGCGCCTAAACCGTCTCAACCGATTTTCTTCAAAATTGATGTTCCGCAGTAGATCTCAATGAACCCAAAGATTGGAGAATTTCGAACAAATATTTTAATTCTTCAGGTTATTAATTATGAAGTTTTAAAACATTATCAAAATTTACTAAAATATGGCACCAAATTTTGTCTTTATATAGCGTCAAGAGAGCGGCATTCATGCACACGCACACCGGCAATATACACCTGGCTCCGCGTGAGTACAAACAGTGCGGGGCAGAGTCCGCAAAAGGGCCCTCCTCTACCCCATGCCATATGAAGCTAGCTGCGGAACAACAGAAAAGTCCTGCAACATCACCAGACAAGCTGGAGCCCCTGTCAAGTATGTGTCACCAGTGTCAGTGAATCGAAAGCAAGAAGTTACTGGCAGCCTAACTGATAGTGATGTGCAAAAGCATATGCAAATATGCAAGAGGATCAATGCCGCACACAAGCCACTAAAAACTAGATTATCGGAAGAGCCATTCGAATAGATGTATGTATTATAAAGAACATCCAATAACATACATTATAAATAATAACCAAGAATGTACATATTGTAAATAGTAGCAGTATTACAGATAATAGTCATATAAAAGTAATATAGTAGGGTAGAATTTACACTAAGCCAGACGGCAACTGAAATGTGTGTATAGATGTATATAGATCAAGAAATAAATATTTGTGTTAAAGAGAATAGTGCAGGTCTCATGTTTGTTGAAAGCCCACGTTTTTTTGAAAATTGCAAAACTGCAATATTTTTGGGTTGTCTTTCGACAAATACAATATTGAAGACAGGGATTTTTCCTTTAATGAAGTCTGTTCCTTAAAGACTAATCTCTAAATAAGTTAATGTGCAATTAAAAATAAAGTAGCTTTCATGTAACTTGACGTGATTGTATACTGGTGTAGATAAAAAGAATTAAATTGTTTCTGAAAAACCGCTCCATTTTTTGTTTACATGCTTTCCATGGGCAGAAAAACGAGTGCTTCAAATAATGGCGTGGGTCACATTTCCGTGGAAATCTCTGAATTTTCAAAAATTGCAAATTAAAAAATAATGAGAGAAAGTATGTGCTGTTGTAGCACCATTGTCGCGCCATTGTTGTAACCAAATTGTCACCCCGTCCGGGAATCAAACTCTAGAGCAACTGGGCGTAAACGCGAAGACCCGGATTCAATTCTCGGTTGGAGGGTGATAATTCTTTGAACAAAATTTAATTGAAGCGTTAGGCCTAAAAACTATCTATGGAATTTACAAGACTAGCATAAACGCTGCATGGTGCTTTTATTTCATTAACTTTACCTACAGACTGCAAACATAATTTGTTAATCCATGAATATGTTTTGGTCATTTATGTATATCATTAATTACAAATTAACTGAGACATCCTTAAACATTAAGCATATTTTATTGCTACATAATTACATATATTCAATGCGGTATAGTTCAGAAAAAAACATTCAGATAATGCACACCTCCATCAGTATGTAATAAACAATATATAAAGATGATCATGAAATAATAAGTAAAAAAAACGCTCTACGCCATTATGAAAATCCAGCAGTTAAACCGTGAAAATCACTGTTCTGTAATGACTGACATAATTCAGCAGAACCTCTTCTGAGTTCTCCAAAAAAGGGACTAGCACCATTCTTTTTACCAACCATTGTATATGCAGAAACGTATTTTAACAATTGCAAACATTTCAGATACAAATTTTAACAAATCTACTCTTTTTTTCCAAAAATTGTACAAGATCTTTTTTTGTAGAGATGATGTTTTACAATAAACTTTTTAGACAAAATGAGGGAGAAAACTGACTCTGATGATACAGTGGAGGAAGTAACAAATTATCTTCCTCACACATCCTTGGATGGTTGGAACTGATCCCGATCACGAAACATGTTATTAGATTTGAAAAAATGTGCGTTATTGTAATTCATTGAATCGTACAACTATATGGGTATTTTTTATTTCATAAAAGAAAGAAAATACATTGTCCGTATGTTTTTCACTCAAATATATCATAAGATCATATTTTTTACTTTTTTCAAAAATGGAAGTATGTTATAAAACTGATTCTAAGATTTAAAAAACAAGAAAGCTCATTCATAGTGACATACCAATGCCATTGCCTTACGAACTCCGGACTCCAGAATAAATTAAAAATAAAGGAACATTTTATGAATTTAAGAAATAATGCTACATGTAATGAGTAATATTTAACAATCATTTTCTACAAGGTTGTGTTAATATGTCCATTATTTGGAGAACTAGTTCAATATTTACAATGCTTTCCCGATTACATAATTACTCTTATGTACAATGAAATATATTGTAACGATATGACAAGGTCTTTAGGGCAGGACAGGCAGGTAGGATCTTTTACGATCGTCGAAGATTCTACAAAGCGATTACACATGGCGACGGTTTCGATTTTGTTTCTAAACAACTGACAATACGTTATAAGATCAGTAAACATGAAGAAAAGTAATTATTATAATTATAATAAGAGTCCTACCTGACGAAAAACAAATCCTTTCCTACACAAAGATATATAACAAACTGCAATGATATCCATTGTTGTCCCCACTAGTATGGGAGTGGTAATATTTTTCACCTTTTTTGTTTTATTTCAACAACACAAACCTTTGATTTCCCATTAACTGTTAATGCCAATGTTTCTAGACTCTATCCCAATTTTGTAATTAATGTATGTCTATAGACGATTGAATTGGCAAAAAACGGATTTACAAACACTAATTGTTTAATTAGATTCCCCCTGCCAGCATTACAATTTGCCTTTCGAGTATCGTTTCGAAAACTGCCGGGTTCTCACTGACACAATGGCTAAGGATACGAGGAAATTGTAGCAATTAAATAGTTCAGAGATTGATTAATCGAAATCGCCGGACCGAGCGGCGGTAAACGACTTTCAAAATCGAACGCCAATTGGTCGAAAGAAAAAAAACCAAACATGCCGCACCGCTGCACGGCGAGTCGAGAGGTAAATTACGCTTTTGTTTTTCCAGCCGGCGGCACTCCGGGTCAATTGATTCCCGAGTGATTCGTTCGGCTGTGCTGCATGCGGCGGCGGAGAGAGTCCCGCGCAGACGACATCCGGCATGCGCACATCGCACGCCACGGACTCCCCGCTGCTCTCGACGCCCGCCCCAAACGACAGCAGCAAGAGCGCAGTTTTCGGGTCGCTTCATGGGTGAATTTTCAGGCGCGTCAAATTCTTTCAATAGTCCCGTAATTGTACTGCATGTTCTATTCCGAAACGTGAGATCCGCCGCCGACTTATTGGGCTGTTGCGGGTTTTATCCTCCGGGGGAATCTCATCCCAGCGGTAAACCGCTCAAGCCAGGACAAGCTCCCGACGCCCACCTAAGGTCGAATTTATGCACTACAATGCGTTGAATATGCTCTTTAAAGACAGATTTTGCGTTTCTGAATGGATTGTGGTAAGTTAAAATACCACCCCAGTTATATATTGTATATTTTTCAATGAATTCACTCTGAATTTTAGACGTGATTGATAATTACTGGATTCTCACAATTAATTATAAAGTAACATTTTTCATTTTGCTTCCGAGTTATTTTAACCTCTATCTTAGTTGTAATGTACCAGACACAACCTAAATTTTCTTTCATGACTGAAAGTCATTATATACAGTGCCCCCGCTGAAGCGCTAGTTGGAACTTCCCGGTTGGGGAAAACCCCGTTAGCTGACAAGCAGGGTGGCACTGGATCTCAACATGCAGCGCAGGAAAATCACCACCGCTTCCCGAGGAAGGCACATGCACTTCACTTACGGCACCAATGACAGTTGACGCGTCCGGAATCAGTAATCCACCAATCACGAAATCTCCTCCAGAACGCCTCAATTCGATCGAGCTACGTAGCTAGCGTCAAAAGCTCAGGGGCCGCCCCAGGCGCCGCGGCTGTTTACGCGCGTGGGTGGGCGCTGGAGCGGCCGGCGCTTGCCAAAGCCGATAAAAAAAAGAGCACCGCCTCTGTTATTTATCGAAGCTGGGAAGGAAGGCCGAAGGAGGGATCGCGGCCGAAGGTCGCTGGGCCACTCGAGCGCCAGGCCGCCAGAGAGCGCCAGAGGCCGCCAGGCGCCCGCGCCCGGGAAACCCTCGGCGCACACGCGTCAGCACGAAGGCGCACGCGCTCGCCTCTCCCGCCGACCCACAGTGCTTCGGGAGCAAGCATTTCTTCACTAAGGCACGGGTTATTTCTTTCTACTGCCAGTTGAGTTGGTTATTTCGTGTATCAGGGCGTGTCAACTGCTATGACATTTAGTCCCGTAAATGTAGTGTATGTTTTATCTGTGGAGATGGAGATTTTTCTTCCCCGCTGGAATGCTAAAATCGGTGATAACCTATTTTGTGGCCTGCGCCGTTTCCTTTCTCCAGATAGCTCACCTTCGGGGCTGCCAGAACAGACTCCAGTCTGCCGATTGGTCTTTCGCCATGCGTGGTAATGGTAGTGGAAATCTGAGTGAGACGTAAGAAAGAGACAAGGATGCGAAAGGAAAGATTGGGCGAGATCCGTAGTACACTTTTTTAGGATATTGCACTACCGTTAGCCAAAATAGATTAGTTATCAGAATGTTCAGGAAAAACATTGGGGCCAGTTTTGAGAAATGTTTGACACTCTCCTAGACGCCCGCAAAAACTGATAAATTCGATTTGAATTTGCAGGACCTCCAGCGGATTGTGTTCGATTGGAAACATTCATTTAGGAAAAAAATATTAATGGTTTATGCTAGAGTGTTTCTTGCAGATATGTGGTCAGAGGATGGAGAGAGCTTTGAATTCGTTTTGAAAAAAAAAAAAGTTTTGGTATCAGGGGATACCAAAAATGTATATTTGGTGAAATCTTGAAATCGATTTTTCGCAGTATTAGAAGTATTCCTCTATACTGCACATAATACTCTATATATACTGACATTTACTACAAAAATGTCTTTCAATTTGATTTATAATTTCAACAATATCTTATTCATCGAAAAGCACGAATCATGCTATGGATCGGAGAGGTAACCGATCTGAACAGCTCGTCACCAGAATTCTCCTCCAGATAATGGCTGGAGTCAGCCTAGCTATATATCTATAGTCAACTATCCGCAATCGCGGTTCTTGCATCTTCAGGAGACGAAGTTAGAACGCAGCAGTGGCAACCGTTATTACCCTGAGCCATCTCAGTCGATTTTCTGTCCGACATTTCTGCATTTCTGAGGTTTGAACATTTTTTTATTTTTACGAAGATATAACATTTGAGTTCATATCCTCTAATTCACACAGATTTTGAATACTAGCTTATGTACAATATATATTTGAGGTAGAGGGCAAAGTTTTTTTGTACTTTTTCTCGCCGCATGCTCTTGCTTCATGAGGAACGCGACACATTAGTAGAGTGGATGGAATAATATGTGCATTAGGACTTCAACATCTAGGAATCAATCAACAACTAATACACTGAACGTTTTGAACATCAGTATGCAAACAAATTGGGTAAATGTCTGTTGTAATTAACGTTCTTAGACTATTTAATATATATTTTGTGTGTTCATGTTTTCCTAACTCAACTTTTTTTATGGCACCTCCAAACAAGTGAGTAAACACGCAAGAAACCCACACTATAATAGAATTACAGGTAATTATTTTAAAACAAATATCCACATATTCATCTACATCATACAATCATTATCTACAACAATTGATTAATTTGAATAGTTTTGAAACTGCTGTGTTGCCTTGCCATTCCCGTACCTCACAAAGCAAATAGAAGGGATCTATTCATTTTGACATTTAACTCAATTAAATGATTAATGATTTTTTCTAATTTTCGAAAATAGAGCCCGTCAAAAACGGGACAAGAACTACATTCTTTACTACATACGTAAAAAATATTTTAAAAAATTTGAGCCGTTTCTGAGAAAATAATTGTTTAAAATTTTAAAACTGCCTACATTTCACGCCAATTTACGCAAAAATACTCCTATTTCCAAAAAAAACTTAACATGTCCTTATTTGAACATGTTTCTGAAACAAACATTTCATTAATAAAAACATATAATCTTCGTAACTGCAGTTGTAGGCAGGCGCCGAAAAATAATTTGAATTTTCGCAATTGTCGAAAAATTGGAGATTTTAACCAAAAAGATTGGTACCTGCACATAATCATCCGAGAACAAAATTGAATGAAACATTTGGTGATATATTTGAGAAAAATTGTCAAAACAAAATTAAAAATTGCCTTTATTTCACACACATTTACGTCAAAACATTCAAATTTTTCGAAAATTATTCATGACCTTATTTCAAAATATGTCTTCAAGAAATAGATTTCATTAAGGAAAAATCTTTATCTCTACAACTTTAGTTCTAGAAAGGTGCCACTATTTTTGGAACTTTTGCAATTATCGAAAAATTAGGAATATTAACGAAAATCAGACTCTCGCCATTATGTTAAGCATGTATTACGCTACCGGACAACAAAAATTTAATAAAAAAATTTGGCGCCTTTTTTTAATTAAAACTATCTCCTGAGCTTTATGTACAGTACCCCCCCCCCTAAGTTAAAATATTGATTTTTAATTCAACCCGTGATATAAGCCAGACGGATTGTAGGAATATCAATTTTTGGAGAAAATCATCTGAACGGTTTCTGAACTCTGGCCACACCACGCGTTAGATAATTTTTTCTATATTTAGCAAACAGGATTTATCCACTTTTCGTTACTTGAGCTCATCTACAAGAGTTTTTCTACCCCAAATTCGCCGTTTTTTCCGGCAGAATTACGTAACTTTCTCATCACTAGCGATAAAGTAAAAACATATCCCTCTGAAAGTTTTCCTAAGAGCCTACATTACTTTTAAACTTATTTTATTAAACAAATTAGGCCGGTAAAGGCATATTTTTTACGATCTTAAAGAGCAAATATTTCACTTTAATTTAAAGTGTTTTTCGAGGTACTTTACTCTACTCGATCAAACATAGTTCCTTACATACCTTCGTTTTACCCATTCAGATTCTAAGCCGCGAACTTTCTCCGGCCAAACTGCTGCGTGGTCCTATTGAGCGCGAAACCTGCGCGGCGGCGGGCGCGAGCGGATGACCCGGTTACGAAACAAGGCTCGGTCGGTCGTAAAGCACGTGAAGAGGCTTTTAGTAGCGAGGCACGAGTCGCGTTTTATAATTTTTCTCGAGTACGCGCGCCTAATATAACGCACGAGCTGCAGCGCAGAAGGGCAGAGGCCTGTTGTGGGCGGACGTGGGAAGAGAGCGGGTGTGGGCGGGGAGATTGACCAGACCTCGAAGCCTCCTGCCGCAGGGGAGCCAACCCCGCCCACATTCGCCCACGAAAAGGCGTTCCGCACGTCAGGCGCACTCGGCACTAGGCACGCTCGGAACAAGCAGTGGACACAAGATGCCGATTTTTGAGCACTCGAACGCACTAATGTATTCACTGAATTATTGAATTAATGCCTGATTTTACGTGGCGAGACTCAGGCCTTCTGGTCCGCTATTCCGTCTCACCACGCAAATTTCGACACGCTCCGTTCCCAACTAACGGGGAAATGGCGTGTTTCTTGGGCGAGAAACAGGCGATTTGATTTTAGCTTAGAGTCGCCATTTAGGCTTGAGGATCTTTTATAAGCAAGTGAATCTACTAACATGGGACAGACGGTTTTATGTCCCCTCCGTACTAAGGGTTTTTTCGCCTTTAAAAATCCACGGCGTCGATCGGGTGCGAACCCGCGAGCTTGGGTATAACAGTCCGAGGCACTTCATTACTACCCTTTTATGCGTTCGTAGGTTTGTGCAACCGGAGTCAATGCATTCTTGGCTATCCGGGATGCATTCTTGGCTATCCGAGCGATTCTGAGCCGCGTCTCGGTCAATTGTACTGACGTTTCGGCTATCTTGCTGTGGCCTTCTTCAGAGCTATTCTGCTGCTATTAGATGCATTAACTACCCTTAGATTATCAGGTATTAGTAACTAATTGATAATTCCGTGTTTCCGGAAGTGACCGCTGCTATGGTCATTAGTTCCGTAAGTGTAGTGGTTTTATCTCAGGTAGTGACGCAGTTGTTCCCCCTCTGAATGGCGAGGTACGCCTCCGACTTATTCGTCGGTTTGCAGAGTTTTCTTCCATCAGTTATCTCCCACCAGCGGGGTATCGCCCCAGCCACAACACACGTTTTTTTTCGACATATGTTGTAGTGTAGTAAATGTATGTGTACCATGCATTTGTAATGAAACATTTTTAAAAGAATTCCTTTTTGACAGGACGCGTTGGAAAGTGTTCTGTATAAGAAAGTGCTTTTAAATTATTGCCTTGCAATGAAGTATCCGAACGAAAATGGTAAATAAGCTTCCCGTATAGATGTAGAAATTTCATTTATTTTTAAACGTATTTAAGGGTCGATATAATTCTCACATTTTCCTTTACTAAAGCATTTTTTTCTGCTATCGAGGTTAAAATAGAACCTTAAAGGAAACACACAATGATTGTTATACTCTCACTGAAGCACAACAGGTGACTACAAGTGAGAACATAAAGTCAGAAAATGCAGTGATTCGACGAATGAGGATGAGAAATGACGAGCTGTAAGGATAGAAGGGCACGAAGGCAAGTAGTAAGGATATGCGTTCTTTACAGCCTATTCTGTCTGTGCCATCTTATTACTACAACATAGATTCACTTTCTGTTCTCATGCTAGCCGCAGGCTGCTCTCATCAGTAGCTTTGTGTGGTTTCTCTTATCACTACCAGATGAATGAGGGCGCCGAACCCTAACAATTGAGCCACGGACTGAGAGCACTTTCCTTTCTCTTCCTAGTCCTATCTTGACTTACTTACACACACTTACACTTACTATACATGCTCTACACTACCACGTATGTCGGGAGACTAGTCTGGAGCGTAGAGCTAGTTCCAGGAAGGTCGGTTCCCCTGCGGGGGGGGGGAGATACCCGGTTGCCTAAAATTCCGCAAGCCGAAGTGTTGGTCGGCACCGGATCTCACCATTCGGCAAGAGATCGCCGCCATCTCGTGCGATAGAAACATAAACAACATATTACCTTGATAGTTGACGCGTCCTAGAACCGTCAGTCAATCAAACATTCAATCCGTCTTCCTGCTACTGACGGTCCATAAATCCAGGCAAATAAAATTGTCAACCGACGCCTCGGACTCCCGGTGAGGAACTGATGACTGTTTGAAGTTTCAGGTCCATTCAGAAGATTCTGAGAAATAATATAATTCAATAAGGAGGTGATAGGTGCCCCCTCAACCAAATGGATAATCGCGATACGTTTGATATGAAAGATCATAAAAAATGGCGTAGATTCCCAAAAAAACTTTCTCCTAGGGCAATGTCGCAGAGGTACTGTGATGAACGTATTTTTCACTATTTGATTTTGTCTTTGCTTCTATTGAAGGTATCAGGCTGAAAAAAATTACAGAGACGGGGAAAATATTTGAATTTGAAGGAAATTTTGTCAATCAGTTTTGGCGAGAAATTCAAGTACGAAAAATTAATTGTTGAAATTGATTTTAGGCGTGATAACGTTGAAGTACTTTCTCAGGCTCTTTCCTAGAATGTATCTCATAACATTCTAAAACATATATTTTTCAGATGTTTAATCAATGTGCACGATAGTTTATAAAAAGTTAATACCAATTTTATGAGTTTAAAAATTTGAAATTCGCGCGAAAATATGATAGGATTTTTTAACAATGTTTAAACAATTTCTATTTAAATTATTGAAACGTCTTACTAGCATGATTTACATATTTTTGCTGACATGAGGGAATGAACGACGAATCTTAATAGATAGTAGAAAAGTGATATACAAAATGTTTTTTCTTTGGAGGTCATCAACCTAAGGCATGTGGACCGCGCTTCGTCCTCCAAAGTTATCCTGCCGGCGCCATAAAGTGTATCTATCGTCCGGAATGCTTTGGTCCCAAACAGAATGCGATCATAAAAGCTATCCAGCTAGAAACACATGACTTCACAAAAGCAGCCAAAAGTTATGATCTCCTTTATAGCAACAGACGTTCACTGCAAACTGCTTTAACATTTGCATGTAAAACTTACGTTATCTTTCACATTTAAAAGAAGTGAGCAGTTTTATGATGTAAAATAAAAATGAATATCGTTAAGTCTTGTAGAATAACAGGCACAGAAGAACGTAAAGCAAATATCTGTAAGAGGGAATAGTTTTATAACAGAGTTTAGACCACACTTTTTTTCTGAATTACCTTACTTTAATGATCAGATTGCCTTGATACGGAGTAGAAGCTCAACGATTAGTGATATTTGTTTAGAATATCGTTTTACAAGAAGTGTGTAAGAAGTTTGAGTGGACTTTAATTTTAGTGAATTTTAGCGACTGTAAGTGATTGCCAATCACTCACGAGTCTGTTACATTAAATTTGAACAACATAAAATGAAAATAATTTTGCGAGAAATAATAGTTTAAAATTGTAAATCAAGGCGTGTGATGCACTGAATATTTAACATCAACAAAATCAAGTACATTTAAACAATGTGAACAAATACTATGCAAATAATATTACAAACTTCGCGATCCTAAAGAGTTTGTAACTTGTCTTTGCGTAGAAATCACTTTTCATGACTGTCATGTCAAAACTGTCTCCAGGTTAGAAAACTGTTTATTTTCTGTTACTTACGTTCCTTGTGCACGAGTATGGGATAAAAATCGTATTGATAATCTTTTACGTAATGCTTTGATTGTCAGAGCGTTACAGGTACGTTTTAATTGACTTCTTGATCTCTTTTTCTTTGAGAAAATTAATATATTTCGCAACAACAAAAAATAACAATTTACTCCTAGACTTCTGTCTTACAGTTCACTAGTTACATAACTTCTTAAGCACTTCACATATATTATTATAAATATACCAAGCTTAACATAAATCCACATTTTCTCGGATCTTAGAATATTTCTAAAATAAGATTCCACTACCACACAAAGCATTTTCCTTTCTATTTTAGCGGTCTTCTATCGTTGCTCAGACATCATAACTTACAAAGGTAATCCGCAACGTTACACGTACGAGTGAAACAATACCAGGTCCTAAAATTCCCGTAAGTGTCTCAAACGTTCCTTGAGTAGATGGATTCAAAATAGTATAACACATCTTAACTATCAATGTTTCTCGAAAAATTGTATCGAAACGCAGAATTCAAAAAAAATGTTTCCTCGTATAAGCTTGATAAAGAACGCAAGAACAGTAGCTATATTATCATAATCTGTAACCCTCTTGTGAACAATAACCCTTACAACACGTATTCCGACTGCTACTATGTTTGATGTGGGCGCGACCACACAAACAGTAACTCTGCACGAAGGTGTGGCATCTGTGGAGTACCCGACACCCACGCGCGTCAGGAACAGGTCTCTGCCAGTGACAACTCCTTATTTATCTGCTGCCTTCTAAACCGCGTTGGACACGCATTATATAGCATAATTGTGTGACTCCTCCGGCAGACACTCTATGAGTCATGAAATATGGGGACAGTTGTAACTTACGTAAAGTGTAGATTTATTTTGTTGTTAATGTTTTCTTGTAAAGTCCAAGGGATTATTAGATAAGTGTCTATCAGAATATATTTTCAATTTCCAAAGGTTTAAACATAAGATTGTTCGGGAAGAGCAATTTAAAGTTCATACATAAGAGAATTTGTGAAATATGTAAAAATTCCGTATTCCGTATATTTAATTACTCTCTGCTAATGCATTATAAAAATACATTTTAAGCACATTACCGATGACATATTCACATATTTCAGTTTTTCATTCTCGAAAACGCCGGGACAAGCTCTAAGCACCACCCCTGGTCTGCAGACTCGTGTGGTAGTGTTGTGTGAGTGGGTGTGTAAGTGAAGAGCGAGGAAAGGAGAAACGATCCTTCGAAGGCTGTTGCCCGTTTGTTTAGGTCCTACTCCAGCATTCCCCTGGTTAACTAGAGAAACCACGGAAAACTACCGATGAGAGCAACAGGCAGCTAGAATTATCCAGACAGCAACTGAATCCGACCCAGCGGGAGCTGAAAATCCTGGCACCGTCGAAACTCGTATCCCGGGCCACTCGGTCAGAGAAACTGCAGTGACATCCACTGATGCCCTTAGCCACCCCAGCCGATCTGGAGCAGGCGATCCCAGCGGTAATGGCGACAGCGAGCGGGACCGGCCGTGGCTGAAGCCTACGCCTTGCAACCGCTGGCAGCGCTGCTAACGGCAACGGACGCGAGCTGCGACAGCGGCGGCGGCGACGTGAGTTTTCGTCGCGATCTGCTCCCTAAATCAAGGCGGCTGTGGGGCCATTTGCATACATATTGCACCGCAGGCATCTCCGCCGGCCCGGCCACAGCCGCCGCTCGGACCGCCCCCCCCCTGCCACCAACGCCCTGGCTGTCAGCGCTGGAGATGACTGTCATCGGGCGCAGATGCGCGATCCCTTCGGCCGAGCCCTTTCGCGCCAATCAAGCGCGGTCGGGAGGCCGATGACGGGCTGCGCCTTGGCCGAATCGAGCGCTTTTTGTTTCCCAACACACCAACGCGAATGCCTCTTTTGTCTTGCGCTCCCACAGATAATTTTAATAAATTTAACGTTTTGGCTTTTCGAACAACTAAATTGTTTTCTCAAATGATGGTCGGGGAGAAGTACTTAAATTGAATACACACAAAAACAATCTTGGCGTAAATTTATTTATTAATCTATTGAATTGATCAATAAGTAAATGATGCCTTATTTTTCGTTGAGAGGCTCAGGCCGTTAGGTCTGCTTGTCCGCCTGACCATGCAAATTTCGCTGCGTTCCTTTCACCGTATAGCAGAGATAGGAGGTATCACTTGGGCAAAGAAACAGGCGATTTGAATTTTGCATAGAGGCTTCATTTAGGCTTGAGGTTTACCACCGAAGCTCTCCCCGAAGCTAGAATTGATAATAACTGTAACAAAATACGCGTAATACATTTATAGTCAAGACCAATAACAAACAAATGTTTTAGATAGTGTATATAATTTTCTTGTATTTCATATTTTTTCAATTAGAATATATCATGTTAAGTTGAGGAAAAATTTAAAATTATAAAACAACACAATTTGCCTGTAAAGAGGTAGGTGTGGTAGAAGGCAGCAACGAAACTTTCCAGAAATATTATTTTTATACGCGTACGCTTCCGCGGCTCGAATTTGCGACTTCTTGGCTGACCGGGTGAAGACGCGTTGTTGGCTGAGAGGTCAACGACGCCGCGTCTCCCGGACAGACAAGTAGCCAATATTATTTTTATCTTAGATTCATACACTAATTGCTTTTTGCCATTTGCTTTTAGGAAACTTTTCACCACATTAGTCGGGGATACCCGTTGCTGTCCTATTTTTCTTTCAATCATAAATTTATCATTTTCATTTTCCTTGAAAATTAAAATATTTTCAGTACTTCATATTTTTTTACAGATATTATTTCACTAGATTTTGAAAATCTGATAATAATGATAATGAAATTCATTCAGCATTTTTCCTGTATTAATTTGATTAAAATTACTTTACTTTTTTACATCACGAATATTTCAAAACTTCATGTAATCTTTTTCCTTCTTACGATTACTAAGTTCTTGTTACTGTTGTAACAGAAGATGTATTGATATAGTAGAAATATTTTCCCCAAAAATATAAGCCACATGCTATTCTTTTCCAAAAAATAATATGTTTATTACGTCATTTGCATAGGGTATTAAAACCTTGAACTCGCTCGGTGTATACTTTTTAACCGAAGAGCGGCGTTCATAGAATCAACTCCTTTTGGAGAAAGAGTCCCTTTAGATTCACAGTTTCAAATTATTCTTTCAAGAGGCGTTGAAGAGCGTCTCGTCCTGGTCTCTCGCAGTTTCCGAGATTTGCGTATGAATCACGGTCGTAACGAGGTATTTCGTTCCGACTCCGCTGCCCCGGCGATGTTAAGTAGGGGAGAAAGCACAAAGGGAGCAGATTGCTGCAAACAGAACCATACTCAAGTCGACGATTCCGTTGAGAGAGTCGGCGAGTTAAAATGAAAAACGGCGACATTATGTAGACGTCTTAAGAGTTTCCAATAATGGCAGTAATTTATCCTCGCTGGTGCCCGGAACAAGCCCTCATTTATTTGCTGCAGCGAAAATTGATTTTGCGTTGAAGTCCAAGAAAGAGAGAGCAAGCGAGGTTTGCCCTTCGAACAGGAAACATCGAGAATCTTTTGGGATGTTTTCTGGAGTAGTGGTAGTGATACTTACAGACGACATTTAATAGAGTTTGAAATCTGGTTTTGAGAAACTTTTATTTATTTACTTAATCTTCGTAATATCCAAGTACGCAAATTCAAAATGATGATGACACAAATGTTTATGAAACATTACAGCACGCCGCGAATGGAGCGATAATTAAAATTTAAGGTTTATCTTTTCTCAAGGTGATGCAAGTTGCACGGCAGAGAGTGTTTTTGTTACGACAGGCAACGATTGTGTGACGTAAGGATGAGTAAGCCCGCGAAGCGATTTGTTTGTTCTGCATATTGAGCACTGTTGTGTTGGTCACACTTTTTAGTAGTTTTCTTATTTAAATGACAGAAATTCGAATATTGTAAGAAAAATTTATTAATGGTAGTTTCTTCGTGTTACATTGTTGTCCTTAAATTAAGGCAAATAGAAGAAAATTATTCATTTGTGATTCAGTTTATTGATTATTATTTTATTTTATTTAATAGGTAATTATTACAGACAAATTAGCTTACTTGATCCTATGTGGCTAGGCCGACGGCCTTTAAGCCATTACAATACCTACATCCTTTCGCGTTCTAATCTTTCGAATTCTGGTATTCACCCCAAATGGTCTCTCCATCGCCATCTCCATCTCCATCTCCGAATCCATATTTGTGATTCAGTTTATTAAAAGGTTGGTGATTTGGTTATTGCACTCATTGTACTTAAATTGTTTGGGGATTACGTGATTACACAGTTTACTTTCTCGCCCTTAGTAACACTTATGTAATAATATTATACCACATATCAATGAAGCAAAAATAAGGTTTGTAACTAGTTATTTTATTTAACTGGGCATTATTTTATTTATTTATTGTATTTTTTAGTTAAATAAATGTGCTCATTAATTTCATGAAAAATTGTTTATTTTCTCTGTTAATAACATGAGTGAAATTAAAACACCTCCGTTCAATTAAAACTCCAGAAATACCAATCACAATACAGAAACGAACCAAAATAGTTTAATTAAGATACCATACACAGTTTCCATACAGTAGTTTCTAGTCGGCCTTGAAACAGGAACAAAATGTACATTCCAGATTACGTACCTAAATCAAGTACTTATAAACAATGAATGAATGTAATTAAATTGTTGAAGTATACGTTAAGCTAGCTAAGTAATGAAACATAAAATATTTGACAAGAATAAATTAAATTGCGATGATGAAAAACATTTGGTCTCTCTATAGCAAATTCGTCCTTCTGAGAGAGTAATACCTCTCCCTCCCAGTCCGATGTGTCGGCTGCCACCGTTGTCACTCTATCCGGCCTAAAGTGTGATTACCAGGTCACATTCACCCTGGCCTTCTTAACCCCCTGCAGTAGTAATGTTGGGTCTATCATACCCAGTGTAAAATTAATTTCAACACATCTTGAAATGAAAACTCAGAACTTGATTGAATTTTCGTCTACTTTTCAAAATAACGATATTCGTTTGAGTTATAACTAGTACTATATTTAATTAACAGTCATTGTTGAATGAAAGAGACATTCTTGACGTTGGGTATGATAGACCCATCGTTACCCCTATACACTTCTTTCTACAACGATTAGACGATTGGTTAGCATTTAATTTCTGAACAGTGTGTGGTAGTTTTATAGTTTGCTTATGTGTTACATACAAATGTTTGAACTGGATGAAGAATATGAAACTAGATCTAGGCGAATAAGAAAGATGTGCTAAATGCGTCGAGTGTACATGAAGATGCATAAGGAGATTTCTGTTTATGTAGTGAGAACTATACTGGTAGTGAGGCAGAAGGTAAACAGTGAATATTGATACCAAATACCGCTCACACATCTTTGAAAATACAACTAAATAGAGAAAAGCAGTCGAAGTTCGCAATAAAAGGTCAAACGAAGATATGTCGTGATTTTCTCTTATGATCAGTTGTAATTTATTTTATTTTTCGTTTACAATAAATATATTTTGCTAAGAAATAATAAAAATGTATTTCTATAAGCCACTTTCTTATATGTTACCACTGACTCTCTAAGTTTTCCTGGCAGAGTTGTGTTCCCTGAAACTTTACTAGTTTCTTCTTCAACGCGTTTAAAGACGCCGTGATACAAGAAAAACCTTTCATAACTTGTTTTAGTAGTTAATCGTACGGATCAGCGCTTATAGCTGTTTAACATTCTGGGGTGGAAGGAGGTCCACTATGGGCATTATGCGCTCCTCCGCGGAAACAACACATGGCTTTTTTAACATATGCTCTGAAAACGTCACCTCATCTTTGTAAAATACGCACTTGTCTCTGTTTACCTTAAGGCCGCTTTCTCGAAGTACCGCCAACATGTTCCGAAGATTTTTCTTGCGCCCGTCCCTTGTGACGCCCGCGACGATACCTACACAATTCACACACCCCGTCAGCTGCGCCAACAGCCGACGCCCCTTGACTCCGGCGCCGCCTCGGCACTCCTTGCCCGGCGGTGACGTGGCGCTGCCGGAGGTAAGAGTGGCGGTAGGCGTAACTAATGTTAAACCGCCACTACAGAGCCCTGATTGAGAAAAAAGAGCATAAATCCTGTTCTATAATATAATTAATTTCTCCCCATTCAAGGATTATTTTGTGCTAAATTCGAGAAATGTGACTACATAACGTGTTAGAGAGAGTAATTGACTATGTTATAAACTAGATATCAACCAATCGGGATCGTTTTGGTGACAATCCTACTTATGGTTTAGCTGCTAGTTTTGTCCACAAACTGACGAACAAATGGACGGATGGACATCGTTTTCCGGCACACGATCACTCGCAACATGACGATTCTGACGACACAACGTACAATTCGAAGTAATTAACTATTTATAGGTAGTAGAATTATTCACTTTTTCAGCACTAAGATTTACAATATGATTTTTTTCTGCCGCAAAATCGCAGGTTTTTGTAATAACATTACGTAACTTTCTCTACACTATGTAAGTCGCCGTTTTTTGAAAGAAAAATACGTAACCTTCTCTACACAATGTAGGTGGTATGCGAGGAAGAAAGAATACAAGTAATTTCTCGTATTTATCCTTTAATGATAAAAACGATGATTGATAATTGCATGAAAGATACAAGGGTTTCAATCAATATTACTTCTTACGCAATCAAATATAAATTATCTCTAAATTATAAGGATTTCTAAATCGTAGGGATTCTAAATCATTGAAACAATTACAATAATTTTACAATAACTTTATTGGCAAACTACTCGAAGCGTGTATATATATATATGACAAATAAAACATGTACAATCCACCTTATGAATACATTTTTTTTAGTATTAAGGAACTCATATAACATGATCGTTCATATTTAACACAACCAATACTTCTTTTGCTGAAATGTATTGTTAATTTCAAAACTTTAAATATTTTTACAAAGATTTATTTAACCATGAAAGGAATATTTACATTTCATTAACCTTAAATAATTCTACACATACGCAATTAGAGAGATAGTATTAGAGAAAATGATTGTAATACAGAATATAAAGAATAACGTACAAAGACAACCGCCAATACTTAAAGAGACCCTATATCCAAAATAATCGAATTGTATTATATTAATTACTACATAATATATCGTTTAAATAATCAATATATGTTGGAGTTTTAAAAATGGCAAAGAGATACACAATTTAATGATCAAGGGGATAAACGTTAAAGGCTTTAATAATAACTTATAAAGACACATATCACATATCTTTCAGAACATTCAGAACCGCAGATAGGTTTGGTAAAGAAGTTTGAAGGTTTAATCATTAATACATTTTTAATCACGAAACAAAGAAAGATAAGCTTTATATACATCACATATTACATAATTCTGAAAACGTAATTGAATGTGCGTAGTATTAGAACAATATTTGAGAGGGACGTTTCTGTGCATGACTCCAACTGTACAAGGTCTCCATGACAAAATTGTATACTGAATACATGAACAGGATTGCAGTGATTGTTAAATCGCACAGTGATTGTAATAATGCTTAAGTTACAGAATAGTAAATAATAATTCACGGGGAATCAATGCCGATACCAAGAATGTCTAGATCCGCGAAATAATAAAAAAAATATTAAGAATCCAGGGGTTGAACATTTTCCCGGACAAAGATGTATTTTAATAGAAAATTAATATTTTAATATGAACTCCACTAATATACTACCTTTTTTGTATCAGAGTTCGATCTAAATCCGCAAACTTTATTCAATGAAGTCTTGTTTGGCAGAAAAGAAACTTTAGAATCCGAGCAATTGCCATTCTCATCGACGTGTGTGCTGCTTGCAGCCAAGCGCATCTTCTCAGTTGCTCAAACGCAAATGCGATTGCTGCCAGGCACAGACCGCTGCCGTACACAAGAAAAGGCCCCATCAGCTGAGCCAGAGTCATTTTCGCAGGACCAACAGCTTCGAAGGCTGTAGAATCTTGCTGCCTATCGATATCCAAACTGTACTCAAGCTTATCGTCCCAATATTTAAATAATCCTGCTTGGGACACGTAAAGGATGAGTTTGTTGATAACATGAAGTATGAAGTGATTGCGACGAACCGCATACGCCCCAAAACTGAAAGAGCGAATCGGCTCTTTGACCTTATGCAGCATTATTTGTCCGTCATTAGTATATTTGCGGTATCGAGATAAAATGGTGAATATATTTCGGTCCATACCAGTTGCAGCTTTCCCTGTTTTAATTATATCTTTTATGCATTCATCTCTATCTCTTACCTCAGAAATTACTGTAATTTCACGTAGAAGTTTGCCAAATTGGTTGTGGGCGCCAGAGACAAAATCAATCAAGTAGTCAAGAGTGATGTAAAGTCGGTCCGTTGCACCCACGGCATCTTTGATCGTGTCTAGGTCCTTGAAATGTTGGGGGACTGAAAGCGAACTCAGCAAAAGTCCCGTGTACCAGTTTCCGACAGCGATATGCAACACAATCACGCACATGACTACCGTTCGTTGAGAGGACGTGGTCATGGATCTCCTCGAAGTACTTCCAGTTAGAGTAATTCCCATTACATCAAAGGCAGCGGAGACTGTGCTGGAGGTTCTGTGATCCCTTCGCACCATCTTCCACGCAGCCACCAAGAACACCAACGCGGCCAGTAACGAGCACCATGTGGCCCAATGAAAGGGCAGAATGAGCACCATTCCAAATGGAATACGTTTGGCGCTGCGCACCACTAGGTAATCGTCGGACTGCGAACAGAAAACGGCACAAAACTGAAATTTCCCTACAACGATAACACTGCAGTTGGACGGAGAAGGAAAGAAGTTGACCAACTAGCCAAATACTCTGTACCCCTGATTTCAGCGCGCGGAAGAATGCGGGCATACAGCTTTAAGACAGTATATTAACCAGCATTAATTATTAATGAACGCGTCTGAATATTCCGTATATCGAATATGGTATTCGACGGATTTGTGTTAATTGAGGAAAGCTAGTAAGTGCGGTTCACCCTAAAGTAATACGAGCTAGTGTTACAGTCGTCTTGAGAGAGTAATTTATTGTTTTTATTCCTGCCATAACAACAGGTTTAATTCTGTTACTTTGCGTCGGGAAATAAAAGACCTACGTCGCACACCATTTAGTGCACAAGTTGTTGATATGCTTTCTTGCCGCTTCAAAACGGCTAAGAGTTCATGGTAGTGAATCTTAAGAAGAATTATCAAAAAAGATCATACTAAATGTGTTTCCACTGAAGTTCTTGAAACGAAAAGTCTAATGAAATACCGGAAGTTACAAGTGAGGTGGCGGTCTCTCAACTTCTATTTCGCAGTAAAGAAAATGTGGCATTAAAAAAAACTAACTACCAAACTATTGACAATGAAACGTTAACTATAGGAACTGTTGACGTATGTTAAGACGACTTTCTTTATTTAATTAGCTGTCCGGGTGACGCCGCGTCCATGGCAAAGGTGCCCAAGTTTCGGTCGCCATTCTGCGACCTTCCTCAGGGCGTAATGCGCGGATATGTACTGCGCACGAGTTAAAATAGGGGGTACGCCCACCCCTGATTAGCCGGAGAAACTCTTTCCGCATTGGCCGGCCACCCGGCCAACCGGCACACAGGTGGAGGGGGAACTTAGCCCTATTTTATCTCGTGCGTAGTACATCTCCGCGCATTACGCCCTGACGAAGGTCGCAGAGTGGCGACCGAAACGTCGGCACCTTCGCAAAGGACGCGGCGTCACCCGGACAGCCAATTAAATACTGACTCATGCCGCGAAATCCTACGCTCTCAAGACGACTTTCCTTCAAACGCTCAGGCCGTGTCCAATGCCGGTCGATCCTTAAGGAAATTTGTGGTGGAAAAAACGGGTTCGCGGGTTCTTTCGTTGCCCCTGCCTCTCATTCAGCCACTGATTCAGTTTCAATTATTTCGTAATCATATTTCACCTCTCCACCAAATCATTATTCAAATATGGTGACGACCATGTACTATTTCTTTAGGTCTGCAATTCCTTCCGTACGGATCCATACGTAAGCAGTTCTATCCGTTCAACTAATAAATAAATTACACCGGAATCAGATAAGAGTGGGATAATCGGATCCAACCTCAAGTGAAACATCAAATTAAAATCGTATACTACGACCTACTTCGATTAATTTATTTACCGCATAAGTGGCTATCTCTTCATCAACTTTCAATTATAGGCTAACATTGCGGGAAAACGTTACCTAACAACATCATATTCTTGTCCCATTCATTCATACAAATATATAATTTGTGAAAATAACTACGTATTCACACGGATACCCTGCATACAAATGAAATTCTACACTCCTTTCATTGTGGATTCTTAGATGACGACTACTAGCATTCTCATAGAAAACACATCCATGCTGCCCTCATCAAATGTCGGTTTGGTCCTACATATCCAAACAAGAAAATAATGTTAATATTAATAAACAAAACTCTCGAAAACTGTCTTGTAATGGTTACTATAACTTTAACAGTCATTAATAATTGACGGATTTTCGTTTCAACCTTGAAATTTCTAAAACTCTTCAACATTTAATATCGCATCTTTTCAACCGTTCAGCTCGCTAGCATCAGAATACTTTAGTCATTCTATCTGCCATCCTTCCCCAGATCGAAACAAAATGAAGATCTATGGTTGTAAACAAGCCTTTTTTGGTGATTAACTTTATTTTGTCTTCGATCTGTCACATCTCAGAACCGAAGAAAGCGTCGATCTAAAATATATTTCTTCCTCAACTCAATTCTATACAATATTTCTATGGATTATCTCTGTAGAGCAGCAAGACTTACATGGTGGTATCATAATAAAAAAACTTGGCCTTCTGAAGATGAAAATTTTACGCAACAATTTTATGCGTGCTGAATTGATTCTACTTTGTCATCTGTCTCTGCGGCATGGAAATCATCATGCCACTACCTCGCACTTTTCGTTACATACTTTACTACTGATGGAAGACATCATCCAATCACCGTTAATATTCTAATAATTATTGTTTCTAGATTACCTATAAGAAGCGTACTACAATATTCCAAAATTTTATATTCATGCACATAATTCGAGTGGATAATAATATCAAGTTGTTCGTAATTGTAATTTTTTGCCGCAAATGCTCATGGTTATCGATATGAATAATGTTGAGACGTCATTACTATTACTCTTAATTAAAAAGAATTTGAATGTTGATGAGACATGAAAAAATGTTCGCTGTACTAATATCACGAGTATGTGCTCGATAACAAGTTTAGCGTAGATTTCTGACTGCATTCGAGATACTTCTTATTGAATATGATTACAGAAGAAATGCCACAAGCGCAGATAATGCACACAAAACCCTACTTTGGCGAGAGAACATACTTTATGTTGCCGATACATCTAGGACAGGTGCCGCATTTAGATAATAAAAATAGACGTACGTGAGCTTTCACCAGAACATCAAGGGGTATTTTGTTTTCTGTTAGTGAACAATTCTTTTTGAAGGTACTAACTCACTCTGTATTATTACCTGATCAGCAACTACAGAATATTCCGCTTTGAGTACGCCCTCCATTTTCCAGATGATGGAAAGCTTATATACAGGCATTAATAGCTGCACTTTGTCGTCCCTTAGTTCTTGCTCTGGTGGACCTTTAATAAATTTCCCCACCATTCCCAGTTTTTGCAGTAGCTTGGCGAACTCGTAGTCATGACCTCCTATACGCTGATTACCCCCTCTATCGACCCATGTAATCTGCTCCTGAAGTGCGAATCCGAATTTAAAGCCCCTTACATTTTCAACAGCAGTGTTAAGTTGCAATTTCTTGGTGCGTTCATCAAGTTGCTCTTTGCAGAAAGTTGGCACCGACTTTCCTAAGACGGACCACTTCCTTGCAATCGGGTCATATCCCGTGGAGAAAAGCACCACCGCGGTTTTATAAGGCAACAGATGAACCAGGCGTTCTATTCCGAAACGTAGGACGAATAAGACTTGTATTAATCGCACCTTTTCATAGTTCATATCGAAATAGCTGTGCAAAATTATAAAAATTCCCTGAGGGTTAATCGATTTGTAAGTTGTCAAGTTGCGTACTAATTCGTAGGGGTTCAGTTCTCCAGAAACCACACTAATTACGTGAACGTATCCACGAGAAGTGTTGTTTAAAGATAACACGACCGGGACGTTGGCAGCATGTGCTGAAAATTCGATACTAGCAGTTGGAGCCAGATCCGCATATCGAACCATCAGTGCCTGTGCATATTGGAAGAACAGAACATTTTGGATTAGAAAACTCCTCCTTTCAGCTCAGCAACTTTATAATATTTACTCGAGAGAGCATGTGCGAAATGTCATTTAGCAGGAGTGTAAATTCGTGTAAAATTGATATTTTGACCGAATTGGAAGTTACCTTCTTTAATAGTATGTTGAAAACGTAAATTAAGTGAATTTCATGATGTCAGCAGAGATATGAGGTAAACCATAGTAATTCACGAGTTACCAACCACAAAGTTAACAAACATATATTTAATATTATAAATAATTAGCGAGACATATGCTTAAGGAATCTTATCCCATTTTCAGTGGCTCTACAGAGAAGAATTTGATTACATATTCAATTTGATTGTTAGTTATCGGAAGTTTGATGAAATGTCCTTCTTTATTTTTACGGTTTTATGAATTTCAACAAAAGGATTAACTTGATTGTACTTTTGAAGTTGGCTTTCAATAATTTTCATTTTGCCTATTGTAGCTTCTCAAGCTAGACACAGGCACGGTCGTGTTTTGTCTTTCTGTGGAAGTGGGGGATTCAGAGCCAGGTAGTGTTAACAATCTTAATGAGAAAGGAAGATACCAGGCAAGATTTTTGATTTTTTACATTGATGCTGTCTGGCGTTGTGCACTCACAAGGAATCCCTCCCTACATTTGGCTGTGGCCTCCCTTTCCTTTTGAAAATACATATCAATCTATATGACGTACACTTGTGAGAGCTGGAGGTCATACACTGGTTTTTGTGAATACTGCAACACCCAGAAAGAATACTTGGAATGGTCGGAGGACTGGTTGCACGCATACCACAGCGTCGGATTCCGTTGACCAGAAACCACCAACGCCTCAGACAGCAATGGACACGTGACCGTGTTCACTGGGGTGCTGAGGGGCAAAATGTAGTTTTTTCAGACGAGTCCCGTTTCAATTTGTGCTACAGCGATGGCCGCTTACGGCGTCGACGCTACCGTGGCGATCTACCAGCCAGTATTGTTCCGCGTCATAGCGAACAAACGCCGAGGGCAATGGTTTGGGAAGCTATTGGCTACAATGTGTGATCTCGCCCATTGGAGGCAATCTGAAAAGCAATCGATTCATCAGGGAGGTTTTAAAGTCCGAGGTACTGCCCCTCCAGCAAGCAACTCCCATAATTCAGCAGGACAATGCTCGATCGCATTTAGCGAGGAAGTTTTCTTCGACGAACGACGAGTACCACTGCGTCCCTGGCCTGCACATTCGTCTAACATGTCGCCCGTCGAACGTGTCTGGAAGACGATCGGTTGGCAACTTGTTCGTTCAGGTCCCCCTATAGCCGCTTACGATGCTGTGAGGTCACGCAGAGAAACAGCGTGGAGGTGTGAATCCCAGCAGCATATTCAGGCTCTCTTTGAATCCGTGCCACAACGTCTTGAGGCCCTGATGGCAGTGCATGGCGGCCTCACACCCTACCACACCGTACTAAATACTCAAGGTCAAAATGCATGTACAGTTCTATAATTCTAATCATTAGTATTTTGTGATAGTCCTAATCTGTTGAATAAATTTTATTATAATAATATGTATCCTTCTTGGAGTTACAACTTTCACAAACACCAGTGTATATTTATAGGAAAGACAAACAACAATTAAATGCAACCGTAAGAAATTAGATACTGTAGAGATATGACAAAATATAAAAATATGACATAACTACGAAAATTCATTTACAAATATAAGCATAATATAAAAAAATTAACGAAAAATGATAAAGGGTTTAAAAATTCAGAATATGACCTATATTGTGATTGCGAATGTTGTATAATTTTAGTTATTGTACATAAAATCATATTTAACTCATATTTTCCATGGAAATAATGTGTGTAAGGGGTGAGAAAGGGACAATAATGGGGCAGGGAAGACCGTGCGCGGTCCGTGGCCCGTTTGTTAGGGTGCTGCTCTGGCATTTGCCTGGTGTTGATCGGAGAAACCACAGAAAACTACCGATCGGAACAGCCGACTACAATTCTCCTCGAGACAGGCTGAAGTCGACCTAGCCACCAACCTAGTCTCGAAACTCCTGCCATCGCGCTTGGATTCGAAACCTAGGACCTCCCGGTGAAAGGTGCTGCAGAGATGGCGGCAGCGTCGTCTTTTTAATGGCCAAGAAGATTGTAACATTTATTCTAGTCAGCATGTGTAAAGAAACATTTCGCACACTCTCTAGAAGTTCGAGTTAAGTACAATCCTACCTCCTCTGCAGTTCAGGCCAGAGTCAATACACTACGCCCAGAGTCAATACACAGCGCAAATAATTTGATGTGTTACATCACCTGGAGGGGTCGGGGATCGTCCAAGCATAAAAGAAGACTTTTCAGAGACGTTCTGAATATATCCTGTGCATAATCCGTAGCTAGCACCTCATTGATAAGCCAATAACGTCCCTTTCTGGCATGCCAAGCTGCACACCCCAGCGATGATATAAACGGAAGCATCATTAGTACACTCAACCTACGAAAAAACATTGTTGAATACATAAATAGTGGTTCAACATCACATGTTTTTATTCACATCATTGGTCAATTTTGCAATTTTCGAAAATTCAGAGTTAGATGAAAATCGTTCTTGCGCCATGTTTACAAACGCAAGTAAAACTATCCGAGAAAAAGAAACACATACTTCGGTTTTTATAACGTAGCGCGTCAGGGTCTGTCTTCACGAGGGAAGGAATATATTTCTCGATCATACCGCTAGAAGATGTAGGGTCGCGACCGAATCATGCAGTGCAATGTGTCTAGCTGCATCTAGCCGCACGACCAAAAAAAAAACGAGGCCGAGAATGGCGTGAGATATTCCATCGTGAAGACGGGCCCTGGCGCGTCATGTTATATGTAAATCGAAGTATAGTGGGGATACAACAGCACGTATTTTCTCTCAATTAGTAACTGTTACTCAATATTTTAATACAGCAATTTCTTTCCATATTAATACATCTCGGTCATCACTAGTAAAACTCATTACAAATCGTAAAACACCAAGTGCGAAAACTACTTCTTTGAAAGCTAATGTATCATCACACATTCTACAAATAAATGCGTATTTTAGACTTAAAAAATTAGAAGTTAAGAACACAACCTGGCGGAGGCGACGGTGGCAGTAGCAGTTTTCGCTGCAGACGGTGGTTGCCAACGCGGCTTGGTTGGCTTATAAGCATGGTGAATATTTCCTTATAAATTCATACCAAAATGGTCATTTTCGTCGGTACTCATAATTCATGTTGTATGTGGGGTAAGACAGCGATAAAAGAATTTTATGAAACCTGCACAGAATACACTTCTTCCCATAATACTGTTTTGGGTAATTTTCGACATATTGTAGACCAACACAAACACGCGAAAAGTTTTGTTAAATACTATGGTTTATGTTTGGAGAAAAGTGTTTTGAAAATATTTTCAGGTTTATGGTTATAAATCATAGCGTATAGAACTCCAGACTTTTAAAGAAAACTATCACAAAAGTTTCATCGGTATTGGTTCTGTAGATTCAGAGATTATCGCGTTGTAAGTCAACGCAATTCTGTCTTTATATATTAGTATAGAAGATTGTAAAGAAAAAGTTGACAAGGCAAATGCGTACGTTGTCAACCCGAAAGATACATTAACAAAGTTTGGAAGCTCTTAAAAATATTGAAAATATTGGAAGTACCCCTAAACTTTAAAAAAATGATTTTCTAAATCACAGAGCTTTGAATCTAGTCAGATAGACCGGGCAATAACCATTTTGGAAAAGATCCTACGAATAGTTTAGACTTTAAGAGTTGTTCACAGACTGCAGGACGAACGGAGAAGCGGACGGTCGTAAAAAGCACTTTTTTGTATCAGGGGAACTCAAAACGTATTTTCGAAAACTATTTTTGCGAGTATTTTCTACTTTTGTAAACAACAATTTTCTCTACAATAGGTATATTACTCCGCTTATACGAAGAAATAAAAAGGGAAGTGCGCTAATGTTTGGTTGCGTGAATTACGTCTTAGTGTAATTAACGATGATACACTCATTTCTCGCATTATTTTTAACTTTTGCAATTTTTTTTAAATTCAACAAGATCAAGGAAAATGAGATAGGAGCTATTTTTAGAAGTTCTTTTAATTATCCAAGCAAACTATTTAAAGAAAATATGGAGTGCTTTTTGTGAATTTTTAAAATAAAACTATTTTACTTGAAGTAGACATTTCAGGAAGACTATTATCATCATATATGTACGAGGTCTATACAAAGGTTTGGTTTTAAAAATAGATTTCACTAGTAAAAAAATCTCTGTCATTAATATTGCAATTTAACAATGCTAATTTAGAGCGAATATCAAAATTACAGCGAATTCGAAAAAAAGCGATCTGTATGATTTCATTAGGCGCAGTTTGCCTTATCCGTGGAAAAATAAAGAAATAAAAAAGTTACAAGACCAGTCTTTCATTGAATTAAGGAAAAATCTATATATTCAATGTTGTAGTAGGGAGACGCTGAAAAAGTTGGGAACTTCTGCAATTTTCATTAAATTAGTGATTAGAACTAAAAAGACTTGTACCATTCTTTTAAGTGACCTTAAATCAATTCAAACAAAGTTTAATAAAAAAGTTGGTGCCATTTTTGAGGAAATTTAGAAATTGTTAAGGAAACGTGTAATGCACCCTCAAAGACAAAATATCAATTTGAAATTCAAGGAGACTGACGTTCTCTCACGGAATTTTAATTTTGGAGAACACGATCTGAATATAAACTATTCAGAGGCTACAGTCAGACAGACGGACGAACAGAAGAGTGTGCGGTCAATCTATTTTTCGGTATCAAGGACTTTCAGAACATGAATTCTAACTACATAACTTGTCAGAGGATGTAGTTTACTACTTATTGGATCAAGATTGATCCACTTTTATGACAGTGGCAGGCTGCTCTGCGCAATAGTTTTCCGTGGTTCCTCCGATCAATATCAAGTGAATGCCGGAGCAGTGCCCTAACAACCGGGCTACGGACCACACGCGATATTACTCGTACTTCCTTCCTTGTTCTATCCTCACTCCTCCATACTGTGAAAATCCATACGGATTTGTCAAAAGTATTAACTTTGAATTATTAAATATTAATATTGAAAATGACATTGCACTGTAAACAAGTGAAGGAACACGAAAAGCACGGCGATTAATTTAAAATTGAGCCGGATATAAGGAAATGTGTTTATTAACAAATAGACTGGACGTAAAAAATAAAGAAGAGAGTACATATTTAAAAAAAAATTAGCACAGATATTAAGCTTTTTGGAAATTAGACCGAAAACAACAATATTATATGAAAGACTGCTGAAGGGAAAAGTCGAAAGGTACGTGATCAAATATAAACTTTTTAAATGATTAAAGGGATGAAAACAGATAAATGTGATAAACAAAAGCCTGCGAATATTGTGGTTAAAATTCCTCTAACACATGGTGTAGCCAGAATCTGTTCTGTGCGCCCTTGATACTGAAAAATCGATTGAAGGCAGAACGTCTTTCCGCGTATCTGTCGTCCATTTCTGAACTACGCTAGCCGCTAAACCGTTCATATGATTTTCTCCAAAATTGATATTCCTCAATCAGTCTGGCTGATGTCGCGGCTCTTTCATTTTAAAACTGGTATTTTAAGTTTTTTGAGGAGGAAGCATTTAACGTGAAGCGCTTGGGATACCTTTAACATTTTCATAAAAATGGTATCAAACATTTTAATTAGATTTTGTTGTCGGATAGCGAAATAGACACATAACAGAAATGCGAAAGTCACAAGTTCGTTGAAAAACACGAATTTTTCGAAAACTGCAAAAGTTCAATTTTTTGGTGTCTTCCTACAACAAAAATAGTAACGATTGATACTTTTCCCTTAATTAAATCTGTTCCTTGAAGATAGATTTTGAAATAGGTCATGTCCAATTTTTCAAAAGTTCAAGTACTTTTCGAACAAATTTGCGTGAAAAATTGATATTTTAATTTGGTTTACACATTTTTTCTCAAAAACAGCACCAACCATTTTGATTCAATTTTGACCTCTGGTAAGGTGCTTTAAAGAATGGCGCCGGTCACTTATTCGTTGTAAATTCTAATTTTTGAAACTTGCAAATTTTTTTGGCGTATTCCTATATTTACAATTAAAAAGATTAACATTTTCTTAGTTAAATGTGTTTTTCGAAAACATATCTTGAATTAATGCCATATGCAATTTTTCGAAAAATCTGTTCTGTGGGTTTCTTTTGCGAGATGTGTCAAACAGGCAATTTTTATTTTATTAAATCATTTTTCTTAAAAAAACGGCCTGAACAAATTGTTATTAAATTTGGAACTTTAAGAGCGTAACATTGTATATATTTGTTGATTAAAAATAAGTGGTTTCGAAAAAAGTTTATATTTTAGTAGAAGACATCAATAGTACTGATCAAGTACGAAAGACGGTGGTTGCATATATTCGCGTGAAAAAAATGTTAGCGTAGGCGCGCAAGCGCTGAACTGCACTTAGATGGCAAAGCCCTTCTTCGCGTGCTCGCTATATTTCTATACACTAGGACTAGTTCATCATGCTTTGTTTTTGAATCTCACCTCATTTTTGTAGATTTTAAAATGCTATGTTTGAAATAAATGTTTCTTCCGTTGCCTCAAGAAATAACTATAGCGCACTGACGGTTTCGAATTGACTGTTTTCACGTAAGTTGCTTCATATTTTCAAAAGGGCTCTCTAAACGTATGATGTAAGATAACGAGCTTTCTGCGAGTTCTACAAAATGGAAAAGTTTAAGTGTAGTGCTTACATCACAATTATTTCCCTCCAGTTTTTCATTATGTTATTCTTTCAAGACCAGGAATGTTTCGACGATTTAATGTCTGGATATGAACTATTATACACAAGAATTTGATGTCCGAGTCCAGTTGATGTCGTGGGCGTTTTAAACTAAAAAATATCGTTCGTTCGTCTTTTATTAAAACAAAATCTACTAGGTTCTTGACATATTTCGTAACACGAAGGAATCTAGACTGAATGGCGCCTTCTGAAACTGTAAAGTATCCCAAAATTCTGTTCGCCCTGGAGAGGAGATCTCTAACAAGATTCTGAACTCATGCTATAGATTCCAAATTATATTAATCGTGCCGTTATTTGGTATTGTTTACCTAGGTGTAATATCACTGTAAAACGAATATATTAGACAATTTTTCTTTTATGACTAAAATCACACGCATTAAGAGTAAAGATCCTCACGTTTGATGATTTTTTCTTTAATATTATATAAATTTCTCGATAAATGGACTATATGGAATCAAATCAGTGATGATGTTTCATAATTTATTTATAAACTTTATTATTATGATCGTGGTGAAAATAACATACAAATTCAGTTAACAACTACATTACAAACCTAACGTTCCTTCATGGTGTGTGGTTACTGAATGTCTCAGCTTTCAGCAATATTTTTATTAAAACAATATGATTTGATACCATTTTTATGAATTTTTGTCCTTAGTGACGTAATTACACTTTTTCTATGCATTTCTAGAGTTCTTATTGTGGAGTTTTAACTCGAAGCGTGCAATTAAAATAGTGATAATCAAAAAGTCACTTCATTAGCACAAAATTGACTCTGAATAAATGAAGTTATCATTGCTATTTTTATTGATTTATTTGACATCTTCCATATATGCTATTTTTCTATTAAAGTAAAATCAATAGGACACATGTCTCTGACAAAGGTTTTATAGATAGTCCACTTATATTTTGTAAATTTGCCACAGTTAAAATGTCTTCTAACTACAAACATTAAATACAGTATAACTAGTAAAAATATTGCGTCGCCAACGCTGAAAACTGTTTTAAAAATAGTTTCATATGTTGACAATTTCTTTCATGCTCATCTTTGTTCAAATATATTTTTTCAGAATCTGGCATAGGACACAGATGTTTAATAAACCTCACCGACATTGATCGCTTTAGGAGGCGTTGGTTTCATTCCCGGCATTATAACTAAGATTGGAGCGCCAAAACACGAAAAAAACATGTTTTTGAAAATTTCTTTCAACCTTCTGGTCGTATACAAAAACAAATTACCGGCCTTACTATTAAAAATAGTTATATTTCTCTAATTCTTTAGGAACGGTTAAATGATAGGTGTAATACTGGAAAATTCATATGAACTTACCGTCCGTGTCATCGATCGCTTTAGAGGAACGGAGACAATAATGGAAAACACTTTAAAAAATAAAAACTTTCCTATAATATTTTCAGAACATTCGTTGTTAATATTCATGGATACAAATAATTTTTTACCTTAATTAATTTTATTGAATGGATATACTGAAATAAATTTTCAAAAAAGTTTTCATATTTGTTGCAAAAGTCATCGAGTCACAGGAGTGTCACAAACTCCCGTAATGGAAAAGTTTGAGTATGGACCTACATCAGCATTGATTTCTATTTTTCACATTTTACACCAGGCCTGCACAACCTACCACTTGCAAAGTGGGGATATCGCGGCGTCTAGATTGAATGCATGGGCGTTTAATGCAATGATCCATGCTGTAGAATTATTTGCTGTAGAATTATTTTTATCATTAAATGTGTAATGTCCCGTATTTCTAGCTAAAAGGTCCGTAATTGACTTGTTCTTTATTCCTGTTTTATGTTCTTGCACTGCTATGAGTAGACATATTTTTACATTCCCGTATACATATGTATATACGGAGTAATAAACGTAGTATTCGAAGAGTTATGTAATGTTGCGCGAAAAAAGGCGGATTTTCTGCAGAAAAAACTAATTGCCAGGCCCTGATAACGAAAAAAAGTGTACAAATCTAGTTGCTAAAGGTGGTGTAGCAGAATCTTGGTTTTCTGGGTTATTGGTACCGATAAATCAATTTCGGCAAAACGTCCGTCCCTCCGTCCCTCCGTCCGTAGTAGTTATTAAATAATCCAAACGAAAGTGGTCTCAGTGGCTCCCATGCGTGCGTTCGAGTATATGAAGTATTATTAAATAATGACAGGAAGTTAATACACAAGCGAAAGCGGTCTCATATGCAAAAAACAAAACAAAACAAATTGAATAATTTCCCATAAAACGTAGACGTTTTACGTTTAGAATTATGCATCCATTCAAAAATACGCATATGAAATATTGCATCATCTTTCTACCTTTACTGTGAGTCGCTTGAAACAAAGCGCGCGTTTAGCCGCTCCCACATGAACACAATTGCTGCCAAGCACAGTCCCCCGCCATGCAGAAGAAAAGGTCCTGTCAATTGTTGCAAAGTCAGCTTCGTAGGATCAGCTTCTCTCCAAACTGTGGAACCTCGCTGCCCATCGATATCCAAACTGAACTGAAGCTTCTCATCCCAATGTTTAAACAATCCTGACTGCAACAAGCGAAGGATGACTTTGTTGATAACATGAAGTATCAAGTGATTGCGACGAACCACATACGCCCCATAACTGAAAGAGCGAATCGGCTCTTTGACCTTGTGCAGCATTATTCGTCCGTCACTAGTATATTTGCGGTATCGGGATATGACATTGTAGATACTCTCGTCCATACAAGTGGCAGCTTTGCCTGTCTGAATTATGTCTCTCACACTTGAATCTCTTTCAGGTATTTGATTAATTCTTATGATGTTATTTAGAAGCTTCCCCAAGCTGTCCTGTTTACCATTACGAATATCATAATAATAGGGATCGGTTACATACAGCCGATCGGTCACAGCCACGACATCTTTGATGCTGTCCAGATCTTTAAAATGTCGAGGGGCTGTCAGAAAACTGAACAAAAGGCCTGTGTATGAGTTTCCAAGAATTATGTGTATGACGATCACACACATGGCTACCATTCTCTGCGACGACGAAGACAGTTCGCTCCTTAAAATACCCCCTGTTAGAGTCATTTCCATAATATCAAAGACAGAGGAAACTGAGCTGAAGATACTGCGACGCCTTCGAACCAGCGTCCACGCAACCACCAGGAGCACCAACGTGGCCAGCAACGAGCTCCAAGTGGTCCAATGGAAGGGCAGGATGAGCACCAGGCCAAAAGGAATGCGCTTGGCGCGGCGCACCACTAGGTAATCATCGGACTGTGGACAGAAATCAGCGGCAAACCTCAAATATACCAGCATAGCAACAATTGCTAGTGGGAGGCGAGTCTTTATTAACAGGTAAATATTTAGAAGAGAGTACTTGGAAAGCAAAAAACGGCACAACACTTGACAGTATGCAGTTTAAAATGTCTATAATTGTATTACCTGTTCTGATACAACAGAGTATTGCGCAAGCACCACATCTTCAAGATTCCAAACGATAGAAAGTTTATTAACGGGCAGTATTAGCTCCAAATTGCCTTCTATTAATGCATGATTTGTTTCGAAGTCAAGATCGCACGGTTTCCACACCATTCCGAATTCTTCCAGCAGTTTGGCAAACTCTACATCACGTCCTCCAATACGAGTATCACCTCTTTTATCGACCCACATATTTTGCTCCCGAACAATATATTCAAACCGGAATCCCTTTAAGTTTCCAACCTCGGTGTTAAGTTGCAGTTTCTTCGTACGTTCATCAATTTGCTTTGCACAGAAATCTGTCAGCGTGTGACTTGTAATGGACCACTCTTTGGCAACCTGGTTGTAGCCGTTGGAAATCAATACACGCGGTTCTTTATTTGAAGACAGATAGACCACTCGTGTTGTACCAAACCGTTCAAATAACACTGTGTAGAGATATTCCACAATCTCCACTTTCAAATCATGCTCCAACGGCATAATTATAAAAATGCCGAGAGAGTTAATCGACTTAAACAGCATAAAATCGTGAATTAACTTCAAGGGATCAAAATGTTTGGCGTGCACAGGCACAACGTGAACGAATCCAAGTGATGTGTGGTTCAGAGCCAACATGACTGGGACGTTGGCCGCGTGGGCTGAGGCTGCAACGCTGGCAGGTTTCGGCAGATCCACAAGCAGAACCATCAGTGCCTGTGGATATTGAAAGAACGACAATTTTGTTTAGAAAACGCCTTTTTGAGCTCCACATCTCCATACAAATTTCTGGAGTGCGCATGAGTAAAATATAAAATGGAGAAAGTGACAGCACACTCGCACACGCCACCAAGCAATCGTTTGGAGCAGTCCTCTCACTGTGGAAGATGGCGTTCAAGGGTGTCTTACAAATTACATAAGAAAACTTAAAAGCGTCATACCGTCATAATGCAGATGTGTAATTTCGGATTGAAACTTGTGGGAATGCGAGTCACACAAAAGCTTTTTCTCCTCTTAGTGTTATTTCTGAACAACTTCTCATATACATTTAAAAGTGATTTGTATCGTCTAAAACTCTAAACATGAGAGATAAATTTCTTTGAAAATGAACTATCTGATTTGAGTGTTGGAAGCATATGACATATTCGAAAATATTTTTAACTTTTGCATTTTTCAAAGTAATTTCCACTACTCAAAGAAATATAAATTTGCAGCTATTTTCCAGAAAGGTTTGAAAATTCACGGGGTAAGTACATCACAGGTATAACACAAATGAAGTATGCCCCTCACCCTCTACCCTGTCCCCTATCCCCCCTCCCCTCCCCCACACCCCCTCCCCCTGACGTAAAAATTGATTGGTATTGATAAATATTAACAACGAAAGATAATATTATGTGTAATTTTTTGTTTTAAAGAGTTTTTCATGATTATATCCTCCAAAGCGATTGACGACTCGCTCGCTAAACTACAATGGCTTTTCCAGTTCAACACCTAGCAGTTCCTAAAGAATTAGAGATATGCAAATATTTATAAGCCGTTCACAATACTATAGTTATTTACGTTAGTCGTATCTCTTTAAGTTAACATTAGGAGCGATATGTTATGGTTGACGGCAAAAATGTTTTTTGCCGCAGGTATGGGAATTGGTGCCCTAATACCATAGAGGTACGTTATGTTTTAGTGATGATTCATTACCTGGAAAGGTCTAGGATCATCCAAGCACAACAGGAGACGTTTCAGCGACGTTATGGCGACATCTATTTTTTCCGCAATCACCATATCATGTATAATTAACTGACGCCCCATTCTCGTTGGGGGACGCCTAGCTATCGATTCCAATGCCAATATCAGCAAAATGATCAATATGTTACGCAACCTGTGGAAAAAAAGCTGCTATCTCAAGACATAAAAATGCAGTTTACTTTCCCGTATTCTACTTACGTAGTATAGAGAAAGTATCGTAATTCTGCAGCAAAAAACGGAGTTTTTGCGACAGAAGAAAAAGGTTTTCAAAACAGGTATTGTTCTTCTTCTTTCGTTTGATTATAAGAAATTTTTGTCTGTAATATCAAAAAATCTCACTGAAGACAATATTCACTACCACCTTATTGAACATAACGTGAATGAATTTGAAAATAAAATGAAAAAACAGAAGTAGTGAAGTAAACGAGTCAAAAACACCTCTGCATTCAATACAAAATGTTTTAGGGATACACGGCAACAATATTCTAATTATAATTATAAATAATTGTAAAATAAGTTATGCAAAATTGCAATATTCTTCGAATCTTCAGTGATTACGAATAAGATACTTTCCTCGAAAGAAAGAAGTTGTAATAATTATAGTTTCCTGTCGTGTATATACATAGATAGTTTGTCCCGGTCGGGCAAGTGTTTCGGTGTTGAAAGTGACCTGCGCTTTGGGTTTCAAAGTGCTCCCCTCCAGGTGTCTCCACCCGCAGCGACGCCAAGCACAAAGCTGCTCTTTCGAATGCTCATCTCCACCTTCGTAGCTAGTGCCGCAATTCCGCCGCCCACCCTCCGCCGTCCAGTCAGGAACCCTAGCACCTTACGGTGAGACTCTGCAGTGGCATCAGTTGCTACCACGATCCTCTCAATTTATTGGTTGATTGGCGTTTCCGGGAGCGTTAACGACTTATTCAATTAGTCCTGTAAGTGAAATGTATGTTTTTTTATTAGCGGGAGGTGGCAGGGATCTTCCCTCGCTGAATGCCGAAGTCTGGAGCTGACCTAGACTTCGGCTTGCTTCCCCCAACCAATTATCTCCCACCATTCAGACACCGCTCCGACCTGGGCGAGCTCTGAGCTCCCGACCGATCTCCCGACATCTACGGCGGTGTAGTCCATGTAAGTGTTAGTGTGAGTAAGAGAGAGGCGACGATAGGACAAGGAAGAGGAAAGCAAGATTCCGCAAGGTCCGTGGCCCGATTGTTAGGGTACGGCATTTTCCTTATGTTTATCGGCGAAACTAGGGAAAATTACCGAATCGAGCAGCCGGCTGGTAGAATTATCATTCGGACAGCGGCTGAAATTCACCCATGTCGAAAATTCTTTCACTGGGAATCGGAACCTTAGGACCTCCCAATAAGAAGCACTGCTCTGATATCAATTACTGTCTTTGGTATTTCAAACGGTTTAAATTCTACAACACACATTTGGCCGCGGAAAATCTTTCCTAACGTAGAAAAGTAATTGATTATAACAGAAAAAATGCACGTGGAAAAAACTACATAATCAATAATAAGCAACCTCCTATTCTAATAAGCATATTTGTTACTTAAATGTGTGTCTTCTTTATAAACTTCCGAGTACCAAGCTTGAGAACCTCCGTCAACTACCACGGGGAGTGTGAGTGAAGCCTACCACATCATTTCGGTTTCAGGAGTAATAAGTGATAAGGATCACGTTTTTAAGAGATTATTAAGTGAATTATTAGCAATTATAATATTATTTACCAAGTTCTTTGGTCTCACGTACTTAAAATTTTTACTAAGTACGTGACATTCAGTTTTGTAAAATTGTGATCGCTTGAAAACACGAACGTCTTGCACACTTCGGAAGATATGCTTCACTTTCAGTCAGCCTTTCTAAGACATAACCGCCATTGATTTCTCTTTGACTGCTGTTATGAAGCAGTGCGCACATCTTCAATTTTCCTGGAATAAGATATCTTATTACATTTGTTGTTGTTTTCTGTATAGCTTTGGATATCTGTGAACATTGCTTAACCTGCGGCATAACTAATTCCTTCCCGAGTTCTAACAAAAAAATTCGCTTTCGATGTACAAAATGTGCTTGGAGATATAGATTTTCTTTCTCTTCTATATTATGTAAGCATTCAAAAGTCCTATATGAATTACGTTGAACATAACGCCACCTTGGAGCTCTTTTTCCAGAATATTCCTTGAGTATTTTATCCTGTTGTTTCATATGTTTCCGACATGCCATCACATTCACTATCATTTTCTAAGCCCTCTACTGATAAACGTGAGACTTTATTACAATTATTTACAGGATTCATATTCAACACTTCGTCGTTTTTTCGACTTTTTTTCACACAAAGCATATTGTACGGTTATTTCACACAAAGCATAGTGAACAGGACTTGACGTCATGCACCCAAGAACCAACATAATACGCAAACATTTTTTCAGTAAACGATAAAAGAAGTCCTACAATGACGCTAATTTAAAATAGTGTTACTTTAACATAAAAATTATTACACATACTGAATAACAAGCGGAGTCATTCACGACCTCAGAAAGAGAGAGAGAAAAAAAATTCATCCAATATTTTGATTCCCTATAATGAAAAATTATAAGTTAAAAATAAGAATGCTATAATTGAACAATTATTTTTCTAGGTGTTATTAATATAATGTGTGTGTATGTTACTAATTTTGTTCGTCATTTGTTTTCGAAGTTTAATAAATAGGTAGATGCTTGGGTACTTAACGCCGGCGGACATTAAGATAACCTTTTCATTACTCTGTGGGGTAGCGTTATGGAGATATATTAACGGACAGTATTACGAAAACCTCTTTAACAATATAACTTTGCCGCGGAAGGTTAACGTGATATATTATCTTCCTCAAAAATTATTTGGAATCAATAATTAAATATTTAATAAAATAATCATTAAGACTTCGACAATAAATAACAAAGTTGCAGTAGTGAAACTTACCTCATTTTTTTCAGATTTTATACGATCTTGAAATACTGGTATGTATGGCGTTACCACAACAAGAACTACCTATTACTCTAGAACGTAGTTATGTTTTTCAACATTTGGTAATACGGCTGCGTTGCATCACAATTCCTCAAAGAGGTTTCATATTTTCAGCATAAAGTAGGAAACTTTTACTTCTTAATAGAGAAGTTAGAGTAAGCTCTCATTACTTCCGGTTTGTTACTACAAGTTATTTATTCATGTAAGGGAAAACCGCAATAGATTAAATGCTGTAAATTCATGTAAGGGAAAACCGCAATAGATTAATTTATTGTAAGGAACTTCTATACGTATGTTTCAGGGGTAGGAAACGGAGTAGGAAACGAAAAATTCTTCGCAGGTATTATACTTTTATTCGGAAATTATGTAACGCAAATTCACAGACTCACGGCATAAAAAATAATAAATCCCATGACGCAACTGAACTAAATTGTAAAACCGTTCTAACGGTTTTCCAATTAAATGGTGACCATCTTTGTGCTCTTAACACAGTTTTTAATGTCTCGCTACTGCTTTCGCAGTTCAGAGTAATGTAATGCTGCTAGTAAGTTATGTAATGCTGCCAGGAAAAAAGAATTTTCGGCTAACAATCTCTTAATGTCGAGTCCTGGTAATGAAAAAGCGGATAAATCAAGTTGCTAAATATAGACAAAAGTTCCTATAATATATGGTTTCGTCAGAATCCATGTTTTGTGGGTCTTTGATGCCTAAAAATTGGTTGAAGATAAAATATCTGCCCCTCCTTCTGTGAAGAACGCTAGCGATCTAAAAGTACAGCTGCTTTTCTTCCAAAATTGATATTCCCCATATTTTAATTTTGGGGATACTTCACATGAACTCTCTGGTGCATATTGGAAAATTTCCAAAAACTAGCATCAATTTTTTTATTAACGCGATATTATTTCGATTAACGCATATTACGATGGCGTAATATGCGATTAAGAGGATGGTGCATAACTGATTCCAGTTGAAATTCCTTATTTTTCGAAAATTGCAAACATTCAAATTTTTTTCGGAATCATTCAACAACTATCATTACGAAGATATTATTTTCTTAATGAAATGTATTCATCAGAAATAGATCTTCAAATAAAGTCAAGTTAAATGTTTTTTAAATTTGGGTTTTTTGCATATTTTGGTACCAAATATTAACAATTTTTAAACTTAAAAACCATTATATTTTCACAAATGACTTCAAATGTTTTCTTTAATTTTTTTTCACGTAGGTACGAAAGAATGGTAGGAGCGGTTCTGGTTTCATTTTCAGCGCATGCTTTGTGTTTTCAAAAAGTGGGGAAAAAATCGTAATGGTAAATTCGTATTTCTTGTGCTTCATTTAACGCGGTGTGAATACAGCCCACAATGGAACTATTGGTATAAAAATTTCGAAAATGCCCCAGGTACTTCATGTGAAGTAACCCCCAAAAAATTAAATAATCGGTTGCAAATTCGAGGGGCCGCGGCATCAGCCAGATCGATTGGTAAATATTATTTCTTAAGGAAATGGGCTGAGATGTTTAGCCTCTACGTTTGTTCACGGACGGACGCTCGCACATTTTGCCGTCATTTGATTTTCCGGTGTCAAGGACCCACAAAACATGGATTCTGCATACACCCACCTCCTGTTAGAGGATATTGTTTCTAAATTTATTTACTCGATTTATTCACTATTTTGTTACCAAGGCGCTGTACCAAGAGTTGTTCGGCCGAAAATTGGTCGTTTTTTCGTATAGCAATACATAACTTTTTCTCTACTGCGTAAGCCGTAGCGAGAGAGTAAAAGGACAACTAAACAATATTATCTCAGATTCATAGGCTATGGTTAAGACAAAATATAACTTTTCAAAAAAGAGATAAGGGGGTAATCTGTTTCTAGACTATAAAGCAACAGAACTTAATGAATTAATGAGATGAAATATATCTAATGATTGCTGTAGCATGTAGACATAGCATTAGTGGAACGAAATGCTTATAAATTATAACAACACCTTCTCAAACTTAAATGAATAATATAAAAATGTAAGCAATGCATTGAATATATTTCTTCATAAATGAAATTATATTATTTTATTAGATATGATAATTGGAGTGAAATATTGCAAAGCACAAACTAAAACTATGTGAACATCTTTCACAATGCGTTTTGTGTTAATGTTGAATTCATGCCTTCTAGACGAATTCGTTAAAAAGACAATGTAAATTAGATACGTAAATAATATGGATGTCATTTTGACATTTTTGCAGATGAAGGAAGAAATTAATACAAATTATGTTTAAAGATTGTATTTTATAACTATCTATACATCATTTTAGTAGAACTTGCAGATAAAAAGAGGAAATCTGTGTGATTGTCAGTTAAATTTGTTACAATAAAAAGTTGTATCCACTTTTTTGTGACAATGATTTATTGACAAATAGCACAAGGTTTCGTAACTTAATTGTTTACATCATCAGGTTACTAAAGATTATGGGGAATTATAAAATCACTACCTATGTCCAATATAAGGCGATTTCACTGTAGTGAGGTAATTCTTACGTCTTATTTCAGATTAATATTAAACGTAATAATATTCTTAACAACAATGTAGAGATGAATATCTTTAATATGGCACATAATAATGTAAAAAATTAAGAATGACTAAGAGCAAATACAATTTTATTATGTTCAGATATTTCTAGTAGTTAAGTTGTCCACACTGCTTGTTCTTATTCCATAGTTACGGTCCAACCGTTCTCTGAGCCACTTTTAGTTCTTCAGTAGCATTTTTAGGGTCAGGTGCAAAGAAAGATTTTCACAGTGTCCACGAGATGTTTTACTCATTTAATTTCACTGATGTATCACAACAGAATAATTTATTTTACATATCCAGGCAAGTGTCTTTTACGACTTTCTCTTCCTTATGAGACATTTTTAAATTACATTAATTTGACATGTTGAAGTGGGTAGTGTTTTTCTATATATCGTCATAATTTTTAATATCGAATAAGAAATTAAAATCGAATTCTAAAATGTTTAAATTTGCTTCCTGTTTTATCTAAAATATGCCTTGTATGAGTGTTTTCGCGGGGGGACACTAAATAAAATTCTTATAATGGTGGATAATTGATTTCCGATAAACCAAAATAGTCAAGATAATTAAAGTAAATAGGAATAATGGTTTCAATAGATGATTAATTAATTAAAAACTAGGCGAAACTATGTTTCAAAAAACTATTCATTTTGTGAGGAATAGCTTATCCCAAACAGGTTGGTCAGAAAATGTAAGATACCTTAGTATATCTCTCTCATAGGAAGAGTGTTCAGTTTTATGAACTTAAGCGAAGACGTCTTTTGATTATTTGATAACATGGAGTGACTGATTTCGTCGAAGAATTAACTTCGACACTGATTTCTGAATAATTACATTTTTAACATATTAGTTCTGTTATATTTGAAACTACAATTTTTTTAAATTATGAAAACCAATTAAGTATAATGAGTACATAGTAGCAAAATGAGTACAGAAAGTTTCGTAATTCAGGATTTCTGTATGAAACAAGAAAGCATAATATAATGATGTTAACTTTTAGTTACAAAATGCTGTAAAAAACAACTTTTCAAAAATTGTAAGTATGCACGCATTTTCTTTGAACATTTACAGCAAATTTGTTCTAAAATTTTAAAGCATTAAGTTGAATAGATTCTAAGATTCAAATGTACGGGAAAATTAAAATGGGAGAGAGAGCTGTATGCCTCCCCTGAAAAATCATTCCGTCCAATCCCCACTTTCGCTTTCGTGACTAGCAGAGATTGGGCTTCTTCCCCGTGGTTTACTCCTCGGTGCTCCTGGTTGTCGTAACGCGCCCATCAACCCTCAACCCTCGCCTGGGTTTCTCTACCCATCTCCTCCAGCACTCTTACTTAGAGGTCAGCCAATGGCTGACGTTCACGCCTTCATCCACGCTTATTGTAAAGTAATGATTGCGTAGGCTTCCGCGGCCGGAGTTTGTATTTTATAGGCTATGCACTGCAGTACGCTCTGGGGAAGGTCACAACATGTTGGCTGAAACATCAGCCACCACGACACAAATTCGGCTCGTCTTGGATAGCTTGTAGCTTAGAAAATACCATTGTAAAGTCGTCTAGCATTTTTGAAAGGAAAATTCTCGCGCAGCCACGCAGAATTATCTTTCCTACTTTATTTTCTTTTTATTTCGATTGGATTTTTACAGAATACTTTATCTCCTAAATTGAATTGAGATATGCAGTCATTTCTCCCAAAAATGCAAAAACAACGTCAATATTTGATTATTCTCCTAATTAATTATATCATTTCAATCTTTTATGCGACATTTCATTTATGTATCGCTGGAAACATTCCGAATACTATGATTGACGAGTATGCCATAAATATTCATTGTAATCAAATATTTCTCTTTCATATTGGAAACTGACATATTGTGACCATTCTCGCTTTTTTTATGTTTTTCTCCTGATACAAAATCTTTTCAGAGAAGGCGAACATCTAAAGGTTCGTTGTGTTATGTGAATTGGAGGCTCCGCGGTTGAAACTTTGGGAAAACATAATAAAAAACATGTTCATTCGCTTAATAATTAATATAGTCAAGTAAATTTACATATTACCAATTACATTTCTAGAATTCAAATCCACCAATACTTGAGATCCTTTAAAACTACAAATAATAAATGGCAAACTACGCAACATAACATAGCATAACATAATAATTAAATACCAAATAAATCGTATAATACAATTACAAAAGTTTCACTTATTACCAGTTACAAACTATTACACTGGGATTTTTTCCATTATCGTGTACGTTTTAAGGACAGTATAAAGTACAAACTGATTCTCATAATATTTGAATGGTTGCAGTGACCAAAAAACCTTTCTCAAACATCACTATTCAATTTCATTTGAAGCATCTGTTTATGACTTCAATTTTTGGAATTTGTTATCTGGGATTGTAGAAAATTTGACATTTCATTCCTAATATGGGTATTTTGGTACACTTAATATCAGTAACTGAAGTTGTGTGAAGTGATTAGAGTTTTTATCAGTCTTTTACACATAAATATTTACACACACAGATTCCAACAATTTCTTTAGACAATACTTTAGTATATATGTACAATACCTAGAAATAAAAAAAATATAAAGTACTTTCTACTATAAAAAGTTGTAACTGCGGATAACGTCTATTTAGACAAACAAAAAAGCAATTTGGTGCGAATATTCACGTAAGCAAAGGTTGCTTTTATGAATTCATAATACAATAATATTTTCAATATATTTAGTAATTGGAAATTATTATTATATTACCATCATAATTTTACTTTCATCAAGTGAAAGCGAATATAGGATCTGAAATAACCCCACAGCAACAGGTTAGTAAACATCCATCTTTTTCGTCACCCGTGTCACTTATTTTACAAAATCTCTTTAAAAGTTCAGTTTATCACTCACGTTATTTCCTCCGCGGCTCACTCGCAATGCCACATCAGCCATGGGCCGGGCCCACGAGTCGTCCTCCCGAAAGACACGACCACTCCATCAAGGCACTGGTTCTGCGCGGCCGTGTGGCAGGCGGCAGGCGGCAGGGATTTCTACCCATCCGCAAGCCTGAACCTCACCTGGCCCCACGTACGGCCTCGGGTCGCTTTGCACCGCAGTGACCAGCTTCCTCCTGGAGTCTCTGCTCTGCTCCCGCCTTGGGTCAGTCCTATCGTCACACTGCCGTCCGTACCCGACCAATTCCGACTGCATAATGAGACCGCCACTCCAAACGGCCGCAAATCTTTGAAATGGCAAAAAGGTGGGACTGCCGTTTATCGCCATGTGGGAAGTCGCGCGGGTATTCAAGTGCCCCATGTCTCTATCTGACGCCGTGGGCATGTGCCACAATATTTTATTCTAATGAGAACTACAGTTTCTGAGAGGAGTACGTTTTCGCGAGACAGTATAGATAAAAAGAATAAATTACATTAAAAGAATGTCAATGGATATTTTATTGAATACTTTAGAAGATTTACTCAAAGCAACAGTCATAATGAAGAATCAGAAATGTGAAATTAATTACTTTTAGGACCAACACATTTTTTAAAATTTTTTGGTGACTTTTCTCCCGCTTTCGCCACACTGTATAGCGCGCGCAGCGCCGTCGACTGACACGAGCGCATCGCCGGGGTTGGGTGAGGCGCTGCTGTCGCGCCCTGGCGGGATTAAAACGAAACACGGCGCAAATTAAGAGAACACTTGAGCGGAGGCAGCGGCGCAATACCTGTCAAAAGGCTTCGCGGGCGGCGGCAGCGGAGTCACGGGGGGATGAGTACGGGTGGATGAGTA
>BOPP01000001.1:28918298-28937322 GCA_017312745.1 Gryllus bimaculatus | reverse complement strand
AGAGCGGTGGGGGTTAGTGGTGGCTGAGGCGGCCGGGAGCGGCAGCTGGGCTGGTGAGGACGGAGGTGATGTACAGGATGTGGTGGAGGTCGAAGGAGATGGAATTCGGTGGGTGCCGAAGGGACGAAGGAGATGGAAGATGGCTGTGCCGGAGTGTGCGCGAGGCCAATGTTTGAAGGACCGCTCGAAAGATAAGACAGACTCCTAGTAACGGGAGGCGGAACAAGTGATGAGGAGAGGCAGGCCAAAAGAACACGCGCGTAGCTTATGGCAGTTTGTTGTTTTTTTCGAATTTCTTTACTCTGGTCCATCGAAACGGATATCAAACTTTGAAGCAGTTTTTTAGCAATTTACTCTATTGCACTTTTATTACAATGGATTTCAAGGAATTTAAAATGATACCATTATACATTCTTCAGTAGATTCTCGCTTTAGAATCATACTTCAAAAAGAAGAAAAATGAGATGCAGAATAAAGTTCAAAAATAAGGTACTTAGAAGTATTACCGACGTTCCTTGAACAGTGTGCTATTTGCAATAACATGAAATATAATATTATATATATATATATATATATATATATATATATATATATATATATATATATATATATATATGTATAGTAACAAAATAGTCAAGTAATCTCTGCCATCTTGTGCTTAAACATTCCCTACACAAACGGGACTATCGACCATACATTTTGACGTGCCGAGAAACAACACTCAATCCACCAAACTTTGCCATCTTGACAACAGATGTCTTTAGATACGGGATTAGGGTTCATTTTTATGTAGATATTCATTTCATTTCATTTCTAAATACAACCATTGTGGGGAGCAACTGTTTGTGAGAGGGCACAGTATTTTATTCACTTCGTCTTTTCTACTTAAGAGTTATTGCTTTTGTAACAACACGCATGTAATATATAATATTTTAAATAGATTTAATGTTCCTTTTTTTCCAATATTTTAATATCCTTTGCATTCCTCAAAATTAAAACATTATAATATTATGTCCTCCTTGATAAAAAATCAAGCAAAGTGTTAAATCTTTGTGATGCAATTACATAATTTACCAACCGGCAAAGTTTTCATCCCTTTTGCATTCCAGTCATATAATACAATACGATGAACTGTCACAGTTATACAAACGAAACGTTTTCAACGCTATGTACAATGAGAAGTATCACCAAATAAAAAATAATTTTAAAACAATATGTATTCGATCGTTTGAGCCGATTTTCAATATTGATGCAGTTTTGGTGAAATAGCAGTCTGAGTATTAGTTGTGAGTTGCGTGTAGACGTACATTATTGTTTGTCGTAATTTTTAATAAAAATTTCTAGAAATTATGTATTATTTAGATAGCAATATTACAATCCAATTCTCTCCACTACAATAAGGATAGTTACATACAATGTATACGTATGTCGAAATCGAGGACAGCTGTGTCTACGAAAAGTTATCTCGCGAGAAGTCAGCGGGCTTCAGTTGAGGGACATTTTCTGAGCGTTTGCAGTCACTGTGTTCTCCGCGAGAGGAAACGGATTTGACACTTCGCACCTCCGTTCTCTCATACTTCCCGTTAAGCAAGTTTGAGATGAAAAAGTCGCGCCGCACGCCGCCTTAATTGCCGGAAATTGCGTCGGAAGTTCGCCAAGGAGGACTTCCGACCCGGCGCCTCGCGAGATCGAAGGAGATCGTCGATTTTCTCTGTCGCTGCACTTTGTCGTGTCACCTTCCGACAACTAACAACCGTGTTAGATCTCTCGATCTCTTCCATTCCAATCTACGTCCGAAGGTGAGCTGATCTGTATTGATAAAAATGAATGTTGGTATGCATATATAAGAGGTAAACTCCCACACTGTTTAACCAATCTCAATGAAAGTTGGCACATCTGAGTTGAAAAAACACGTAGAAGGTTTATGTGCTATTAATTTTCTTGTAACTCTTCTAGATAGCGCTGTAGAACAAAACTAAATATTATTGTCAAATGCAACCCACAACACTCGGCAGTATTTTTGAATCTATATCGTTTAAATAACTCCTAAGTTAGTTTAGTGTTTTAAAGTATTAAAAAACTAAAACCTTGAGGCCCAAGATCTGAAAGAAACGTTTATGACACCATAATCTACAGGATGAGATCTTCTTGAACATTCTATTACATTTTTCCTGGACTGATGTTTCACGATATTACCCCAAGTGCTCAGAGACGTGCAGAATCTGCAACTAAATGTGAATGAGAGACAGAGAGAGGGAGGAAGAGGGAGAGATACACACAGACGGAGATAGAGGGAGAGAGGGAGATAGATAGAGGGAAAGACGGTGAGAAAGAGATAAGGAGAATTAAGAAGAGACAGAGCGAGACGAAGGGCAGAACAACGTCTCTAGGGTTCAGCTAGTACAATATATATTTCTGTCTATTCCTTAACCTACTAGAACGTGTTTATCTGAATGAAAGAGATAAAAACGGATATTTTTCTGAAGTAATGCTCTAAATAGGATAGTGTCTCTAAGCTATGTTCTTTGTTAAAGAAAAACCTAAAAATAAAACCATCTCTAATACATTGATGAACACAAAAAATGATTAAGTGGTCAGCAATTTTATTTCTATTTCTGTAGTGATGAAAATAGACAACGAGAAAAGACATTTTCATTGATATTGAATATAAAATTTATTTTTATTTGTTAACTTATCGTTAAAATTTGTAATGTAAACAACTGATGTATAGAATTCATTTCTTTAGAAAATAAGTTAAAGCTATTTTTAATATGTAACATTGGATTCTGGGAGGGGATAAAGCTCCACTCTTGAGAGTGTCATTGAGTATATGAACTTTAATTAACAATTATAAACTGTCATTTAATAAAACGTTGGCAATTATAATCTAAAATTCCTTTAATTCAATTAAAAATATCACAAAAAATCTTTATATGTAAATCACACTCACAGACTCACATTATATTCACGTATTCACACATGAATTCCCCAGATGCCACAGTGAATTATATTTTTATTATTACTACTTTTTCATTTTAAATTCACAAGTAAAACAGAATGAATATTTTAAATTTCTGGAGACTGTAGAGGTGGGGCTCCGACATTAGTATTTTTTCAATGAATATGAGTGGAGACATTTCAGCAACAAAGGACTAACATATTAACAAACGTTTAACGTGTGTCATTTGCCCCTGTTTGCTAGGCAATCCACCATACCCTGCTGTAACACGGGTGCTCGAAACCTCAGCGCACGAAATCTCACAAAATTTGTGTCAGAACATGAAGTACCAAACACCACTACATTATCAATGAGATGATTTCGTGCGCGACCACAGTTGAAGTCATTAAGTACCGTAAGTATAGTGCGTGTTTTTATGTCGAGAGTTGGCGGTTATCCTCTCCTATTGGATGGCGTGACCCCGTGCTGACTTCATAGGCGGCTTGTGAGGAATTTCCCCAACCAGATATCTTCCACCAGCATGGCATCATCCCAGATAGAACAAGATCTAAGCTGGAGACTGGTCTCCCGACATAGAATGGGAAAATAGAACACAGCGCGCAGGGACTAGAAACCTAGGTCCTCCCGGTCAGAGGCACCGCAGTGACCTCTGTTGATGCCCTGAGCCACCCTTTCGGAAAACAGTGCATGACCTGTACATACCTTCTAGGCTGTCCGGGTGACGCCGCGTCGTTGGCAGATAGGCCGACGTTTCGCCTGTCATGTCGCAGGCTTCTTCAGGGTAGTGACCTGAGTAGTGACCCTGAAGAAGCCTGCGACATGACAGGCGAAACGTCGGCCTATCTGCCAACGACGCGGCGTCACCCGGACAGCCTAGAAGTAATGGACTCGAGCCGTGGAAGCCTACGTGTACGACCTGTACATACATTAGTATTTTAATTATTGTGTAATACATATAAACTTGCTGCATTCGTTTACTGATTGAATATATTTCTAAAAGATCAGATCATTTCAGGAAATATTATCTTAATATAATGTACTAGAGATCTACCATCAACAATGTGGGACGAAATTGATCTCTCACATTAATAATTATCACAATAATTACAAAATGTAGCATATGTTTTTTATTTTAAGATACCATTTCATACGTGGACCATGAACACACTAGGATTCTTTTAAAACATATTCACTTTACGAATGCTTTGATTTCGTCATACAAAATCAAGAAAGTTACCAATCTAATTAAATCGAGGAAAACTGATGTTGCTGTATTTTGAAATTTCATAATCTAGAAACTCATTCCAATCACCCGCTTGCCACTCTCAAACTCACTTCAGTCGCCCATTTCCCACCCTAAAACTCACTCCAATCAACCACTACCTACCGTCAAACTCGCTCCAACTACTAAATTACGCGCCGCGAAAACTACTTTTTTACCGCCGGATGTCTTTCCAAATCTTGACTTGATAGCGATACGGTCAGTTTGTCCTTTTCTAACGCTTACGGAGATATTCTAACAGAAAAATATTTTCTGGCAAAGGATCTTTAATCCACAAGTAATAAGATGAAATAATTCCCCATCTCTATCTTGCCCGAGTCGCTCAAACGTTATGTTGTTGATTCGTTTGTAATCATCGGATTAATTCTGCAGTAATATTGTTAACCGCGATGATATAAAAATTAGGAATGTTTTCTAATAAAAGAATTTTACCAATTATAATCTTGGTAAGAATTCTATTCTTGTAAGAATTATGTTCTTGGTAAGAATTATGTTCTTGTTAAGAATAATATTCTTGGTAAGAATTAACATATTGGTAATAATTATATTATAACAGCGAGATTGTTTTAATTAGTTCCTAAGGAAAAAGAACTACGAACGGGGCTAAAGAAAGAGAAGATAAAAAAGCCTTTATTCGTTACATATGCCGCTTCTTGAACACCTACTCCAATCGCTATGCCTATGCAAGCGTTCAGGCGGAAACCACTGAGCATGCTTTGAAGTTCTGAAGACACCTTCTGGAGAAAGGCCCGGCAAGGAAGAAACGAACGCCCCAAATGTCCCCGACGAGAAGATACGCATTCAAGCAGAACAATTAAACATGAGATGAAAAATAACAAGGGGTTGAAGTGGGAATGCAAAAGAAAAGGAGAGAAGGAGCAACACCGAAGGGTTGCGAGCGGCCTAGGAGAGATATGCTCACGAGACACCGAGACGATTGAATAAGCGAGCTGTGGGCTGATGTGGCGGTTGGTATGAATGCAGGACGACGAGCGTTAACGGTCTTCCTAATCAGGATAGGAGTAGAGATGAATTCACGACGAATACGCGTAAGTGGATGCACATACGTGCATAAAATGAACGTACGTCCATCCAATTTTTTTTAAGAGAAATAACACAAAAATTATTAAATTCATTAATTAAATCAAACACGCAGAATTTCATAATCTGTTGTTGAAAAAAAAATTCCTTAAATACAGTTTCCTAAATGTATTAATTACTATCAACTGTGGTGGCTCAGGGCATCAACTGATACCACTGCAGTGCTTCTGACAGAGAAGTCACAGGAATCGAGTACAGACAGTGGCAGGATTTTCAACATCAGTTAGGTTGCTACATAGTTAGGACGAATGTCGTATGCAGAGAGATTCTTGCGGCCGGTTCCTCTGATCAGAGGTTTTACGTAGTTTCTCTGATGAAGACACGGCAAATGGCGGAGCATGGCGTATCAAACTTGCAACGGACCACGCGCGATCTTTCCTTCCTCTTCCTTGATCTATCATCACCCCTTACTTAGACACCTTTGCAGTTACATGCTTTACATTATTATTATTATTATTATTATTATTATTATTATTATTATTACTATTACGTTATTACTCATGTCGGGAGAACAGTTGATGGATTAGAGCTATCCCGGCTGGAGCGGTGCTCTGTTAGTAGAAGGTACTTGGGAGTGGGGGTACATCGCAAGCTGATGTGTAGGTTGGCGTCGGATCTCAGTCACCGAAGGGAAAACACCACTACATTTCATGATTGAAATATGCACAACAATTATGGAATTAGCAGTTAACAGTTATGGGGTTTGCAGTTAACAGTTATGGGGTTTGCAGTTAACAGTTATGGGGTTTGCAGTTAACAATTATGGGATTTGCAGTTAACAATTATGGGGTTTGCAGTTGCTCCCGGCAAACAAAATTATCAATAAATGAACATTAATAATTACTTTAAAAGAGTAAAAATGATTTTTCCTTCCCAAACAATGTCTTTATTCCAAATTGAATGTCTATATTCCAAATTCACAACTACTGATGCAATTTTAATTGATTTATTATGCCTTTAAATTGTTTAATTAGTTGTGTACACTAAATTTTGTTTTATCAATTGAAATGCAATGTTTGGGGTGAAAACTTTGTACTTTATTTTCTTTGATAAATGAATTAATCCCAAATGACCTGATTGTCTGGAAATTGATTCGGAAACTTTCATCAAGAAACGTAATACAGACAATAAGTAAGTGATATAAAAAAGAAACAGTAACTCCTTACTGAAGAAGTTGGAGAAAAACTACGCTGGCATCCTCTCTCATTAGTATGCCACTGCTAAGAGTGGAAATGTATTTTCAATTTTCTTCTGTGAGAGAAGTCTGTCTGTGGATGGAGTCTGCCTGTGAGAGGATAGCACTGTCTCGTCGCGTGTCAGTTCTATAAAATTAGATATTTTCTCAATACTTTGTCAAAAAATCACGCAGTTAAACTAGTATATTTCATTCAATATCATGTTTATTGCACCTACATTCGTCTTTCATTTCTTCTTGCCAATAAAACTTCTGCTTCATATGGTGTTGTGGCGCCTTCCATATCTATGTTTATACGGACAAACGTGAGTAAATGCTATTGATATTTTTTTCTGAAAATTATTATAAATTTATCATTTTAAAAATATATAAATCATCAATATAAAATATATTAACGCTACCTTTCATTAGTCACCCAAATTGTTATCAAATATTCGGAACCACTTTAATTTCCATTGTCTACAGCAGTGTTTCTTCAGACCAATATGCACTTACCTCAAAATTTGCGCGAGAATTTTCTAACACTTTTACTTTTTCGTATAATATTTAAGTTTGGAGTAAAGTAGTGTACTGGTAATAGCTTTTGATAAATTAAAGAATGTGCTTCTTAACGTGCTCCCTGCGGCTATACCTAAATACCATAGGCCTTGCGTCCCCCCCTCTGTCTCTCTCTCTATAATGTTATATAATATATATATATATATATATATATGTATTTATATTATATATGTATATATGTATATGATATATAATATATGTATATGCGGCTATTTCTAATTCCAATAGCACCTGCGGCTATATCTAATTCCTATAGGACCTTCGGCTTTATTTCATTCCCATAGGTCCTGCGGATCTATACGCGTGAGAGGGGGATGCCGTCTCCAGATGGTATTCTGGGTTGAATGTCTAACAGCATCCATGCGTGGTCGTTAGTAGTAGTTAAGAGTCTGCATTCTAGAGCCTCGACCTTCGGGATATTCTTGAAAATATACCGTTCTATGGTCGGTCTCAATGACACGCACTTGGAGCAGTGTGTAAATACGCGCTCCACGTAGGTTCGAACCCCATGTCACGCATGGGTGTTTTTTATCACGTGTAAACGGGATGATTGCCACACCATCAAATTATGATTCACACCATGATCCACACCATCAAAGTATCTCAAAAATAAACATTCATTTATAATAATTCTCAATCATCGTGAACATCAAACCATCTGTCATGTAAGGGAGAGCATAGACAGACATTTGTCACTTGTCTAGGACAAGGGAAGTCTTAAAGGCATAACCTCCGTTTTCGCACAGAATTGCCTACGCTCAGAATATTGGTCTGGCATTCATAGCATTCAGACAATCCTCCGTTTTGGACCAACTGTCTTTGAATCTTGAACTAGTCAATATATTTTGAATATTCTTTTCAAATAATACTACAAAACGCGGTCTACTGTAATGGGTTGCCTTCGCAGGAGCTTCTCTAGTCTGTGCACGCGACCTGACAATCGCGTTCAGCCGCCAGCTGGTCAACGAGCGCCTATCGGCCGGCCGCATGCGACCATTGCAAGCACAAATTGCACGCCGCACGCTCTTGTTGACTCGGATTAAGCGCGTCCACTTAATTACATAACATTTCCGAGCGCTCTGCTATACTATTTTCTGGACCGCTCTAATTGTCAATATTTGGTGACATCTGTAATTACGCTGTGTGCCTCATGGGTGCACGCTGTTCCGACGGGTGACTGCCACTGATAGACGTAGTTTTCGTCTGAGGAGTGTTATTTAATACCTGTAAGAAGATATCTGCCGGAAACATGCAAAGGAATTACAACGTTCAATAATATTTTATGTAGCAGGCCTCTTGTGTCTTTTAAATATTTGTAAACTGAAGTAATTTTAGGTTTTTATGAATTGGCTTGCGTGAGACGAGATTTCAGATCACATTACGGAAACGGCAGCACTGCGACACGCATTTTGTATTATTTCTGAGAATTCATTCTTTTTTATTGGGCAATTTTTATGTTTGCATGAAAAACACTTTTGTACTGTCGAATTTGTGTTAGTATACAAGCTTCAATAATAATTACTTTTTGCACCTAATACTCTATTCTAGTAATGATTTATGTGCGTTATAATGGACAGAAATTGCTATACTGTAACATTAGGTAACTAGCGTACCCGTGCGAGAACTCTTGCATGTTATACCTCACACTTTTTCTATCCTTCCATATCCATATTAAGAGAGAAAGTTGTCAATGAAACGTATATATTAGTTTAAACTAATATATTCATATGTCAGTAACAAATACCATTTGTGAGCATTAGAAACTACTCAGTAGGCTTAGACTTCTCTTCGGTACATGCGAACGTTGCTCAAACGATATTTACATATTGAATAAGTTAGGGATATTCAATATTGATAAGCGTAGAACCGGCAAAAATTTAATAGAATTACCAAAAATCTCTCATCTTTATAATATGGTGTAAGCAACCTTTATTTAAAGCATCAATATTTTAATTTTTAAGGCCCTAGGACGCTTTGTTTGGGATATTACGATTTAGATTCACAAATGTTGACTCAGTTTTGCGGGTTGCATTTGACATTAATATTTATGCGCGTTTTTTAAACAAATCCTTCAAATTATAAGTGTCAAAGTGCGAATTTCACGTCTCCGTGAAATTCTATTTCTTTAGAGACCTCATTGCTTACCTGTGAGATCAACAAATAGTATCTATACTACTGAAATTATACAGGACGCGATATTTACCAATACGATAACGTATGTTCTATGTAGCACCATGCTCATCCAATAATTTGACAAACAACAGGGAGAGAAAAGTAGATGCTATTTTTAATCACTATCACATTGGGTTTAACAAAACCGTTGTATAAAGGTCAGGTTTTTGTCCAGATTCCCTGATCCATTGAGCAAATGCTCAGACGACCCCTTGTTTTGCTTTTGGACGTAAATGTAGCTTCACTATGTGCACGTTTTGTTGAACTCTTTTGCCTGTAATGATAAGAGTAGAGGTAATGGGGAGTTGCTATTTTGTTAGCAATGCAGAAAAAGCAATTCGTGTACCAAAGCAAATAAGTTTTCTGTAACACGGAATCAAAAATGACTATTTTTCAAATGTTGCCAGCATTAAGATTTTTAAAATTTATTTTTAAAATGTATTTTCATTTATTTATGTTAAGACTTTACTTATCTTTCAACTATTTATAGTTAAAATGACGGATGGGATTCTGGAACTCAAGAAAACGTGCACAGATAACCTTTTCCCTCCTACGTCACACACAGTTTTCACTGTTTTTTGACTGAATAAAACTAAATCTAAAATAGCAAGCAAAATCATAATTGCAGTGTGCTTACCACTAAATATCGAGCAGAACAGTACTGCATATCGCGAAAAAAACATAATGTTTTATAAATTTAGAAACCATGCCTACGACTCTGTAATAACAAATTTCAAATGTAAAATGTATTAATTTCTAAGTCTAAAAATGCTCTTCACACTATCTGCAGAATCGAAGACTTTTCTAGTAGCTTTCCTGAGATGAAGTAACGTACTCGACACGACATTTTAGCCGAACTTTAATTATTTCCACGCATGAATATTCTTCTAATAAGTGGAGGAAAGATAACTCTTTTTAAATTGTAATTAAGACTATGTATAAATTGTGTGATATTTTGTTTGATATAAAAAAATTACTGTCTCATTCTAATCTTCTCTGAGTGCAAATGATGAACTCTGGCGAATTATATAACATGTTTTTTCATAACTTTAAAGTGCATAAGAGAAACTGTTCAAGGGAAGTAAATATAAAAAAAATTAAAGTAATCAATGAATTATAGTTTAGATTACGCGCTTGTCAAGCACTCCACTTCTGGAACAAAAGAGGCTTAGAAGAAGAAACTAGTGGTTCTCAACAGCATGTTATTTTGCGCGCTTAGTAACGGCTATGTAATATTATAACCTCGCAATTCCTGTCCATATTAATTCAGATCATTCGTCACTTGCAAGACTCCTTACAAATCCTAATTTCCAGTCACGAAAACTATTTCAAAGCTAGTACATCAACAAAAAATCGACTATTAAAACTGCTATAACATGTCCCAACAACGAGAAGGAAATTTCAGAACCCATCTGCCGTCTCGCGATGTGGAATGCCACTGTCGCATTCGAATGTTATTTCCGGAAGGTAAGCAAATGTGCGAGGAAAATTCGATTTTGCAAACTCGAAAATCGCAAAATTAAGCTGAACTACTCTTATTTAAAATTATTAATGAAGATTTTGAAAAACAGATATAATTTCACAAACAAAGTTAATCAAATTTGTACTTTTGAGATGTTAATTTTTTATGTTGTTTACAATTTTAGAAAATACAGAAAGTACCCGAAAATAGGACCTGCTACAATTTTATTGCCTTTTATTGCTACATACGAGGGGAAAATAAAGAAAAACATTTAAAGCTGGTTTTGAGAAAATTATTTAACATTATTTCAAAATTGCCTGTTTCATGCAAAATTTTGCAAAACCACTCATACTTTGGAAAACCTGACTTTATTTGAAGGTATTTGTTGATTAACAGAATTCATTAAGTAAAAAAAATCTTCATTATCGTAGTACTAGGGATAAATATGCCGAAAGAAAACGGGATTTCAAAGAATCAGAGATATAAACAAAAAATGAGATCCACTCGGTTTCTATAAGAGTTCGTCACGCAATACTAGAACAAAGTTCAATACAAAACTTTGGAAGCATATTTGAGAAAATTTTTAAACTTTTGTTGAGACATCATATTAAGTTAGCTAAATATGTTCGTTTCAAGAACGCAGGATCTCGATTTTGTTCAAATCCATTTTGGAGTATAAAATTTCGAAAAATTCGATTTAGGTGCTAGCATTCACCACGGACAGACAGATGGGCGGGCGGGCGGGCGGGCGGGGGGCGGGCGGCGGGCGGCGGGGCGGGGCGGGCGGGCGTTCGGGCGGGCCGGCGGCGGCGCGGGCGCTGGCGGGCGGGCGTGCGTGCGGCGTGCGTGCGGGCGTGCGTGCGTGCGTGCGTGCGGCGGGCGTGCCGTCGGGTGGGGCGGCGGGGCCGGGCGGGGCGGGGCGGGCGGGCGGACGGGCGGGCGGGCGGGCGGCAGGGCGGGCGAGCGGGCGGGAACGGATGAGATGGCAGAAGGAAGGAAGGTTGGACAGACATATGGACGGAAGGACGGACGAATGACAGACGGCGGACGGAGCGGAAGGCGACAGACGGAAGAAGACAAGAAGGAAGAAGGACCAGAAGGACAGAAGGAAGAGGACAGACGGACAGAAGGACAGACGGACGGATGGACAGACGGACTGACGGAAGGACAAACAGACGGACGGACGGAAGGACAGACGGACGGACGGAAGGACAGACGGACGGACGGACAGACGGACGGACGGACAGACGGACGGACGAGCAGACGGTCGGTCGGTCGGTCGGACGGACGGACGGACAGATGGACGGGCGAATAGACGGTCTGACAGACGGACGGACGTGCAGACGGTCAGACGGACGGGTTTCTCCCGCAGCATTTCAAAAGCATCGGACAATCGCTGTTTCTCCCGCAGTATTACAATACTTTCTCTATAATGCGTAAGCATTACGTGTGTAAGCAAAACGTCATAATAAAACGGGTTTTGGATTAATATACGATTATATCAAATGCTGAAGAAATATTGCACTTTGTGAGTCAAATAACAGTTTCAAAAAAATCGTGTCGGAGGGAGCCCGGCACGGTCACAGAGAGAAAGTTAAAGGATTAATCGGGAGCGCACCTCACGTGTATGGCGGGTTGCATACGAGGGCATCAAAACACCATGAGGTTAGGCCTTAAAGAGAGTCGTGAAAAATTATAAGGTATACTCGGAGTAGTTTTCTTCTTCACGTTTTCTATTGAGATTTTATTAAATTTCACAGAAAAGATACAATTATCTGTTCGTAGATGATATATTTGGATCGGTGAATAACGCAGAACCGAGCTCAGTGTAGCAGGAGCGGATTTAATAAAAGCGCGCGCTCGGCGGCGAGCACATGCCCGGTAAGCCGAAGGGCAACAGCGACAACGCAACGGGTAACGCGACGCCGCGTCGTGCGGGGCGCTTCATGTTACGCTTGCGGTAATTCCGCTTTACGGGGTATTTACACCCTGCTTGGCCCCACCGCCCCGACACGCGCCACAATGCCCCGCGCCCTGCTGTTTCCTGCACCGATCCGTTCAGTCAATCTCAGCCCGCTCCGCATCGCTTCCCATGCATGATGAAGAGAGGGCAGGGCGAGGGCAGGGCGAGGGCAGGGCGAGGGCAGGGCGAGGGCAGGGCGAGGGCAGGGTGCGGGAAGGGCGATTTTTCAAAATATTAAATGAGTAATGCCAACAGCCACCTCATTATGTGATGATTTGCATTACCCTGCCGTGCGACAATTTGGCCCAAAGCGAGGATTTCGACTCGAAATGAATGAACATAAACTTTATGTCATTTATCTGGTATATTCAGAATGAAAATCTCAAAAAACGATGCAATTGCACTCATTACATTTTTATTACTTTGAATATTTTTCTTCAATGAATCTGAGATACTCATAACACACTTCCATTAGGGTATGACGTCTCAACACACACTCCCGTTTCTAGAAACAATCCGCCCCTAGTTCGCCCACAGCGATCTGCCACACAACGAACCATTCTTCAGTGTTTCCACCCTTCCTAAATAAAAGCAGCTCTCACCCGCACACAAACTTTTCGAGAATTTTTGCCCTATTCATTAGGCGGCGCGGGCCGGCAGGGAAAGTCGGAAAGGAGCAGCGTAGGCAAACTTTTCCTTAATGAATATCTGATGCCGTCCGATGTTTACGTCTTCTGCGAATAATTAGCATGAGGCCCATTAAACATGGAGGGGCCCCTTCCTGATCGGATTGTTTGGAAGTTGAATCGCCTTCTGACTGGCGCCCTCGCCGCCCCTTCGTTTCCACTGGCATCAGGCATTCTCTTCTTGTTTCGCCTCTTCCCCTATTTACGAACCTAATTTCACATTCTAAATTAAACATCTATTGTTAAATGAGAACAAATCGTGAAGAAATGCCTTTCGAAGACGTTTATTTTGGGTTATGAATAATTTATAAGGAAGTGAAGAACAAATTACCATCTGACATTTTCATAAATTAACAACTACAAAAATAGACGTTCATGAAAAAGTTTAATAGTAACGAGACACAAAGTTCTCATTTTGGTCAGTTTCATATCTTTTAACTCATAATAATTTCATCTTTTAACTCATTAATAAAGGTTACATGACCACCTTTAAGGTAGTTTTCAAAATTATATAAAAAGTGGAAATATGAAATTTAATTATTTTTTTAAGATAACGAGAAAATCATCAAAAGGTCATTTGCTATATAATGTATCGAAATAATAAAATAATTAAAAGATACCTCCGGATAAAATCGTAAAAGTTACTTATAATCAAATGAGATACGAGTAGTTAAAATGTGACTAAGTGGTGCTAAAACATAACTACAACAGTAGTTTCTCGCGATATTGGTAATGGCTAAGTAATATTATAATATGACATTGAATTCAATGTCAAATTCACATTACTTACAACGTTTAAGCTAAATATATATATATATATATATATATATATATATATATATATATATATATTCACATTCTGCATAAGTGTAGCAACGATGGGCGATGCGTATTTTAGCCGTAAACGATACGAAATTTTTTAAAAAATGTGCCGTTTTTTAGGAAAATTGTTTAGAGAAAATTAAAATTATCTATGTTTGACACAAAATTTCGCCAAAAAATTATCATATTCTCAAAAACTTGAACAAGATATTATTTGAAGATCTGCTACTGATGAACACATTTCAATATGTAAAAAAATATTTTCATAAATGGAGTTGTAGAAAGACACCGAAAACAATTTTGAATTGTGTGTAATGAGTGTGTGTAATTTTCCAAAATCGTAATTTTCAACGAACACGAGATATGCACCATTCTCTTAAATATTCAATACGCTATCCGAGGTCAAAATTTAATGAAACAAATTGGTGCAATTTTTGAGAAAGATTGTTTAAACAAAATTAAAAATTGCCTATAAGTTAAAAAAAATTTCTTGCAAAATTAGGCGAATGATATTTAAGTTTGGAAAAATTGTACATGATTTTATTTCATAATTTATCTTTAAGGAAAATATTTCTTTAAGGGGGAAATCTTTTTTTCAATACTTTAGCTATGGGGAAGACTCCGAATAAATGTTGACCTTCTTAAATTTTCGAAAAACAGGGTTTTTAAAGTACATGTAGTCTGCATCAATCCCTTAAACGCCCTTTCCACTATGCAGCAACAAAGGTACTTGGCCGCCAAATTACACAAAAAATACTCACATTTTCCAAAAGTTCATCAGGACCTAATTAGAATATATTTTTTGATTAAAACATTTCATCAAGACGAAAAAGTATCTTCACATTTTTAGTGTAGGACGCCGCCGGAAATTACTATATTTTTTTTTATTTTACGGAAATTCAGGCATTTTAACAAACGTAAGGCGAGCGCTATACTCTATAAAATATTGTGACGTGTAAAAAAATTATTTAAAGAAAATAAACTTTGGCTGTGTGACACAAAACTTTGCACAAAATAATCATGTTTTCGAAAAATTGAACATGATATTTTAGATCATTTTCATGAATACATTACTTCAAGAAAAAAGGTTTATCTTGATAATTGTAGTTGTAAGAATTTTTTTTCAATTTTAGAAAACCTAGGATTTTCAACGAACATGAGACTTGCACGATATTCTGAAAATTCCTTCACAATATCCAACAACACAATTTTATCAAAATTGGAGTCGTTTGTGAGAGACGTTTTTGAGAAAAAACATTGTTGAAATAAAATTTAAAATTGCCTCAATTTCACGCAAAATCACGTGAAAAGTACTCAAGTTTTCGAAAACGGACCTTATTTCAAAATCTATCTTTAAAGAAAATACTCATTACGTGAAAACACTCTTGAATATTATAGTTCTGCCATAAAGGCGCAACCAACATCAGAAGTGCCGTAGTTGACACGGATGCATTATGAATATCTATTCTTGGCGCGATTGTAGCAGGGGAGCGTGTTCTGGTGGCTTTCTGGTGCAGCGCGGCAGCCACTGACACGGGAGCCCCAGGCAAGTCTACAACTGTGACGTTACTTCGGGTATATCAAGGAGTGTGATGAGAGGGATGAAAGTACTGATTCGGAAAATACTTATTCACCGTTTAATTCCAACCCGATCAACGGGCGAAGTATAAGCGACCTAAACACTTGCTAGAAATCTGAAACAGCACAATGAGAGTTGAAACATAAACTTTGTATTTCTGCACTCGCAATGCGCGCACAAGTGGGCTAACGTCGTTTTTGACCCTGTTTTTCTTTATGCTGCAGGATTCGTCTTAGATGCCTATTAGGGTATAAATGGCCGCACGGCAGTGGCGTGAACGTACATTGCAGTTTTCGGCTGCACAATGATGCCTAGGAAAGGCAGACAGCGAGTTAAGCAGCATAGTGGTGCAAGCGTGTAGAGCAAGAGTATATTCTGCCTACAACGAACTTCTGTCTTAGTTCAACTCTCCTGGAACACGGCGATTGCGCTACGCACTGGTACACATCCTGGTTGCAACAACTTCTCTACGAACTTGATTATTTCTTACAGAGGATTGTTAACTGTCAGGTCTACGGTATGATTTCAATTGTAGGAGTTGAACTTCCTTGATTGAATAAACTATTGTTACTTGTTTAGCCCTGAGCATTTTATGGACATAATACCGCGCGTGGGTGCGTACGCGTGCAAATTAAGTACACATACTTAAATTGTATCAATATCTTCATCTAAATGTACGTTTTTATTAAGGAGATGACGTTATACCAATGTTTGAATATTTATACTTTTCTGTCCTATTCAAGTTTAAACTTCTGATATTTATAGGTGGTGGTTTATGTACGTATATCAAGGTCGTGAAGTGGAGGTTTTGGAGTGCTGCAGTTTAACAATGGATATGGAGAGTGGCGCAGACAAGATGACATTATTTTGAGTTGTAAAGTTTCACTTCGAGTCAGCGGTAAGAAATATTTTATGCACAGCTCACACACCCCTACCATAATTTAACTTGGTGTGAAATATAGTTACTATTGAAGCAACGAAGCAAATACGCTTCATACAATTTATTTCAAAATAAACATATTGCAGACTCTTCAGTTTCATGCTGTACTAATTATTTTTTTCATTTCGTATTTGTACGTTGATATTTCATGCTTGCTTTAACGGTCCAGAACAGGAATATCCAACTCTCAAGGGCTCAAGTAAAACCGTCACTATGGTTGCGAGGTACATTTCCTTACTGGGGCGATCCACACCTGACTTTCCCGTAATGTTGACTTCGTCCGGCTGCGCTGAAATTGCAGGCGGGAGGGGATGGAACCATGCGTGATATTAGGCCGCACGATGCCTAACGCGGGGAAACAAATTGGGTTGATTTTTAGTTTTTGAATTTACTAGAAACAAATTATTAAATAGAAACATCGCCATTTTTACATTAAAGGTGGTGTTGATCCCAGAAGGGCGCGTGCCCAATGTTTTCGCTGACATAGTTCCACTAGAATGGATAGAAGTTCCACTTCCATAGATACTTTCCCTTTTGACTAATGACCTTTCGCGGGCCACAATAAATGGCATGGCGGGCCGTATGCTGCCCGCGAATCGTCAGTTGGACAAGCCTGTCCCAGACCAAGGAATTTCATGGCACATGCTAGAGTGTCAGCACTTCATATTGTACGTTATTAGAGAAATTCAGAAATCATCGTGCAAAATATATAATAAATACATTCCCAAATGTATTTCAAGTTTCAAAGTGATATTTTATCAATTACCATTGAATAAAGACACTTCAATTTATAGTTCATTTATAATGTAACCAAATAAATAAGCCGGTTGATTAAAAACTTCAAAAAAAAATATTTAAAACATTAGCATGTTCTAAAACGAGAAATAATAAAAATATTAGCATTGAAATGCTGCTCCTTTTGAAAATGTCAGGCAATGGCCGTTAAATGGGTGAGAACCATTCAAGTTAGCCATTCTGCATGGAATCGGAAGTACCAGTTATTCAATTATTTAACTTTTACCATATTGCAAATAAAATAAAAATGTAAATTCCATATTTATTGCCATAAACATATTTTGATGTAGATTTTGAAGTTGTTCAGACAGCGAATAAATAAAAACTGCACGCGCGCGTGCTATGCACGTGTTGTAGCCCAAGCAGACACTGTGTGCCGTCGCTGCACATATCTCTCACACGCACTCGCCGTCCCTGCCGCCCCCGCCGCCCCCGCCTCCTCGCGAAGCGGTGAGTTACGACGTGGCGCTGCGCCGCTCGCTCTTCGTCCGTGCGATACGGAGCGACACCGCAAGATGGCGCCTGCGAACAATGCGCACTCTAGCGGCGACTCGCAACAATGCCAGTGGACGGGCGGGAACGGGAGCTGGCGCTGGAGGTTCGGCTTGCCGCCGCCAGGGGAATCCCTGTAGCCGCTCGCGTCGTACAGTGGGCCAGAAATACATACACGGGTGTATTTGGTGATATTTGAAGGATTTGTTAACAGGAGTAAGTGACATTTTTTATAGTATCAAAATTAAGCAACTAAAACTCTATATATTACGCCACGCATTTTGTTTCAGGCGATTAAGAAAAGCACTTTTATTCGTTAAATTGAGACACATTTTTCGTAAAATAACAAAACAAAAAAACACTTCAAAATTCTGTTTCTTTGATCACTTTGCGTTTCAAATGTTCATTTCCAGGTATATTCAACCAAGCATAAATATAAATTATAACAACTTTCTGTAACATTCATGAATGCTATGAAATGTACAAAGGCACGTTTACTGTTTCTAAAACCTCCCGACATATATTAGTTATGATGAAAATGACATTGGTCATATTCTGTATACTCGATTAAAATAGAAGCATTTTAAATCCCTTCAGAAAACGTTGCCTTAATGTTATTAAAAATATCTGTAAAATCAAATAATCGATGTCTTAGCAATGCCTTGAAGTAATCAGAAACTTGATTTTCTTTTCTATTTACTAGGTTGTAAAAATGTATTGCTTTCGAAAGGATGTATTTCGGTACTGTCTGAAAAGTCACATAATCACCACCTTTAGTCTGTGCACACAGCTTCACGTTCAAGAACTGACACTTGCAGCGTTCGAGATGTTTCGTAGACACTGGTGTTCAGACACGAGATCTGTATTTGTTCAGATGGCGTAAATACAAAAATATAATGTGAGATTTAATGCCTATGTTGAATTCCAATTTTTTATGTATTTTTTTGTTTTACAAACTTTTGATTTTATACATAGAATCAAAAGTTTGTACAACAAAAACATTCATTAAAAATTGCAA
>BOPP01000001.1:28880065-28917854 GCA_017312745.1 Gryllus bimaculatus | reverse complement strand
TCCCGCATAAACCAGCCCCATTCCCTATGGACCTGTTCAGTCTTTTGTTCTTTCTGGCATTGTCTCGTCCAGGGACGTCCCCCCTCGATCCGACTCGTCCCGTCTCTTCCGCGTGCTCTGTTACGCATTATCGTGTCTACATTCACCTTGGCGTAACCTTCTCCGCTCTGCTACGTCCATTTCCGTCCCGCCTTGGACCACTTCGTCTTCTTTGCCCAGTCCCATGTCATATCCGTACCGTCGCGCCTCCACGTGTTCCGCTTTAACCCGACCCATTGCGTCCGATTTTTCGCATTTTTCATATTGATTTAGTGGCAACAGGTCGCTACTTATGACCGGTATGCTGTCCTTTGAAGATGTATTGAATCCTAATTACATTCCTGCCCTACTGTTCGGTTGCTAGGCTCGATATCAGAGTGAATGTGAGAGATGACGTGGTATTCATACCGCAAGTAGTTCGTGGAACGATGACATTGCTCATAATAAGACAATATTAACCGCTCCACATGCCTTTCCTAGTACCAATATGCAGCTGACTCACATATTTGCTCTTCCCATATTTGTATTCTCACTTCATAAGAATTGGAACTTGCTCTATCGGAGTAACAATGCAAGAAATTTCTTGCAGAATTGACGAGGTTAAAATTCTATGGATTCAAATACATCTCAATAAATTTTTTTCGCGTTTCAAACATTTATTTACTTTACTTGGCTTACAAAGAAACATTATTTATACGTATTCTATTAGAACAAAACGTTTAACTTTTTTCTTGGTAGTAGGAATAAAATGTATGTTATCTAAACATTTAACTGCTGACGGGGTGATGGCATCTGATTTATGGTTCTGAATCATTCTCCTCACAAGGCTATGAAGCAAATAGCAAATACTTACAAATATCTAACTATTGAAATCGTGATATATAGGCAAACCAAATCTTTTTATTACTCTTCTCTACTGTTGGAATGGTACTCTAAAAGAACGTAGCGAGTAATTTGCTTGCTGCCCCCTAATAATTCAGATTAAACTAGTGGTCTGCTGCATGCTACTGAATAAAATCACACAAAACGTATTTTCGAAAAGTATAACGCACACTGCTCAAGAATGTTTCTTTCCAAATATTGCGTCCATATCAAATTAGTATAAGAGATATTTCTGTATTTTTTACGAGTTCCTGGAACCTAACAACATCATAAACATCACTCACATTGACGGAGGCAACAGTTTTCTGTCAATTTCATCGCGCATTGGAAATTAGGAACATAGATGATTTTGGGTTCTTTCCGAGTTCAAGAGTATCTCACAAAAGCATAGTCACACTTAACATTGGTAGAGTCTGAACAGTTTTCTTTCAATTTCTGCTCGCATTAGAAATTAATTGTATTATATGGCCCTGCTGCGGCACAAATGCTACAGAACAATGCCGCTAAAAATGGTTTCCCAAAAAGTAGTATGTTTACTGCTCAAGAACAACAATTTACACGCTTGATTAGAAGACTACGTATGATCCTGTTAATCACATACGTATGACACGGATTGTCACGTCGTCGTCACGTGTCACAATCGTCAGTTACCGACGTGTCATCGACTTCCCGAAGATCGTTCTTAGTTTGAGAATGATTGACTAGTAATTGCAGACTCGTCAACTGCGAAGGTTATTAGTCCCGAAAGTGTAGTGTAATGCATCGCGGGAGATGGCGTTGATCTTCCTGCTCTGCATGGCGAGATGCGGTGCAGACCTACATCGGCTTGCGACGATTTTCCTCAACCAGCCACCTCCAATCAGAGAGTCACTGAGAAGCCCTGTTCTCCCGACATGGGTGGTAATGCAGTGTAAGTGTGTGTGTATGTAAATGTAAGTGTAGGTGTAGGTGTAAGTGATGGGTGAGAATACGGCAAGGACGGGGAAGGAAATATTGGGCGCGGTTCGGGGCCCGTTTCTTAGAGTTCTGATCGGCATTCTCTTGGTTTTCATCGAAGAAACAATGGCAAACTACCGATCAGAGCAGCCGGTCGCTGGAATTTTCTTCCAGACAGCGGCTGATTTCGACCCAGTAATGCAGCTGGGGTGTAGAAGTGGGAGGGGAAACATTTTAAATATGAGAAAACTTCAATTTTACATTTCGCACTTACATCAATTTCTATCAACTTCTCGAAACACTAAGAATTTTCATAGCTAATATGCATACAATTGGATGAAACCCACAATCCGTAGAACTGAAAGGCCCTCGATCTAGCCTCTATGACCTCACGATGAGTGCTAGGGTGTTCTAACATGATATGATCGTTGCTAGGTAGAGTCAAATGGTAATGATAACTCGCTTCGTTACGCGGTACACCGCAGTATACTAGCTACGTGTGCAATAACACTGGAATCACCATTAAAATACCAACAGTCTGGATTACTTGAAATGTAATTAATTGTTTATTACTTTCTTGTATACATACGTGTAAAGAGTATAAACATAATACAGAGAAAGTTATGCAATGCTGTGGAAAATCGATTTAGAAATTTCAACGGAAATACAAGTTTGCCGCACACCGAAAAAGTGCTGTTATTTTTAAATGTCCGTCCGTTAGTCTGTTTTTCAGTCTCTGAACGCTACTAGCGCCTAATCCATGAGTAGGATTTTCCTCAAATTGAGAAAATCCCTGTCCATCTGGCTGGAGTCAAATATCTTGAAAAACATTCTTTAAAATTTGGGGATAATTTACAGGAAGCCCCTGAGACACTTCCAAATTTTCTGAAAAACGGCTCCAATTTTTTTCTGCAAATTTCTTGTAAGAATAGAGTAAAATAAAGTAAGAATAGAATAGAGTAAAATACATTGATAAAGGTAGCATAGGTCTTATTTTGACGGTAAACTCTAAATTTTCGAAAATTGTTTTCTATATCTATATCTACAAAATTGAAGATAAGTTTGGTTGAAGTCTAATAACATTTCCTTTGTTCCTTTGATGTAACTGCTGTTGCTGATGTTGTTGTGGTGGAGGTATTGTTGTTTGAAGATGGTTCTGTTATGCTATGTGTGGTGTTCATTGTGTAAGACTTGCGTGATTAACGCCGTACACCTAGTACTGAACTCATAAGAATCCTAATGACGAGCGTCTATGATGAATTCGTACCGACAATTGCTAAATCATTGTGCATTGGGAGTACCATTTCAGAGCACATTTTGTCGCGTACTTTTACCTTTCATCCCTCAGCTGAAAATTCTTTCATTTCTTTTCCATTATTTAGTCGTTGATTCAAACTTCATCATTAACTTTCATGCCATCAGACCATTCCTGATGACCATCCTTGGTACAAACAAATTATATTACAATGAAATAATACAACAGTAATATCAACTTCCACCTAAAATGAAAACATGATATCGAATTTTAAGTGTTGCAAATCCTACACGACGTTCGCTGTTTCGCAGAATACGTTCTTGAACGATGTACATTGTTTTTTACATGACGCCCACGCGTTGAATAACCGTTGGTTTCAATGCTCGTATTGCTTTAATTGCTTTCATGCAATTGTAATATGTTATAAATACTAATTTATTTACATTTTTTGTGAATTTTATGAATTTGTTCATATTTTTCTTGCCTAAATTGTGAATGCCCAAAGCAATTAATAGAATTCGATTGAGAAATCATCAATAAAGTCCAATCTTCCAAGTATTTAATCCACAATTGCTGCAGTATTTTGCATTATTTCGATTCATTTGAATCATTGCATTGGAGGTGAGTCGTTCTAATGGGTATAGTTTTACAGAGAAGTGCCTGATGAAATTGATGGTCATTCGATCCCGAAAGTGATTTAATTAACACATTATTTTATGCATGCCATGCAAATAATCAACAAATACGTTACATAATTAGGGCTGTGTCTAATTTACACTTCCAATTCTTTGGGGAGCAAAAACATTTTGGTGAATTTTGTTCAATACACTAAAACAAACAACAAACAAACGAGAAGTTGATGAACATGTAATGCAATGTCATTGAAAAAATGCTTAATTAATTCAATTGTTCTGGCCGAGGGAAACTTGGAGTCTAACACAATATTTTGATCACAAGGTATCTAAATATTTGAACAAAAGTATAAGTAACGTCTGTACTTCTAAATCTGGTTGAAAATTCAGCTGTGTATTACCGTACGTACGAAATGTATCTAAACTTACGAAACAATTTACACTGATACACACTTACACCTAAAACACATTTGCACACACGTCTATTGCCGCAGTTCTTTCATTAAACTCGCTAATTGTATAACTTTTAGTGAAAACAGTTCATATTAAGTCATGATATTTATATTTAAAAAGTCGACCAATAACTACAGCGCAACTATTTGCTGAAATTATTTTAACTCATTTAATCATACTTAACTCAGATCGTTTGTGGCATTTAGAGCAATGATAAAGGAAAAACGTTTTCTGTACATCTCCATAATCTTTAACTAAACAAGTCATGAAGAATGGAAGACGCTCCTTTCCCTTCTCTTTCACATGTTGATTGTTAAAGAGGTGATTTAGATAACCACGTTCTCTTTCCAGCTTTACATTTGTTTGCCTTTCAAAATCAAATTTGTCTTACTTACGCTACGTCTTACTTTTTGTATTACTATGTCTTACTTTTTTACCACCATTTGCGAGGTTCAACTATAATAGCTGATTGCTCAGTGAAATAAGGGTTAGGATTTCACCATGCAATTTTCTAGATTCTTTCTGCTTTCATCAATTTTGAACAAATCAACGGATTTGAAGATTGAAGAATAAAACGGTCTAAAATTTGTGTGAATGTGATATAAGATATGCTTACAAATTCCTTAAAAATGAAATTATAAAAGTATTCGCGTAAATGCTATCACTGAACTTCAACATCCCGTATTTTAAAGCAGTGTTCTTTTTCAATAATAAATGATAATCTTATTTTTTTAGTTTTTATTATTTCTGAATCGAAATTTAAAAGAAAGGTTCGTCCTCTTTAACGATATTTTTAGATTTTTCCGTTATTTTGTTTCAACTCCTTACGAGTAATTTTATTATTTGAACATAATCCATCTGTAACATTTGTGAAAGAAAAGGATGACTCTCAAAAAGCCACCATGAATATTCTGGAGGTATTATTTATCCTCGAACGAAACTCGAAACAAAAACGCCCGTGTCATATTTTTCACAAGCAGAGAGAAAACAAGATGGATCCACCGTAGTGTGGCGGTCAAACTGGAAGACAGGTTTCGAGTTGGACGCGAACACGAAAAATAAATTAAAGACTTGGGTCCGGTTTGTACGCATTACCGACTGCGAAAAAAGTTGATTTCATAATTTTTATCCTCAGTTGCCATCACAACATAGCAGATTGTATATCGGTATTCCTTCGAAATCTCATGTCACACAGTGATTCTTTGCGCGTTACTGAGGGAGCAAATAATTAATTGCCATTAATAAATTAGGAGAAATGTTTCCTATTCAGTATATTAGATGTACTTAAAGATAACCATAAAATGCTAAGTACAATTAAGAATCTTTTATTTTTAATTGATATGTATCTTGCTTCTCATATTTTAATGATTTGTAGTTAATTGAATAAGAAAATGACAAAAACGAAGATATTGAAGGATTGAATATCTTAAACAATTTTATACCTGATTTAAAGAAAAAAATGTGTACTTCTATATTCGTTATTTGCTTTTAATACATAAAAATATTACTGGATATCAATATTTTATATTTATTAATTTAAGAGTACCCATATATAAATCTTTTTCATCTAATTTTATTTCTCCAAAGCGTCAGAAGAGAAAGAAATGGAAATTAAAACATGAAAACAATTTTTACTTTTCGGTATTCTTGTAGGAGGGAAGACGCTCTAGTCATGTTAGGAGAATATATAGAGTGATTTTAGTTAGTATTATATGCTTCTATTCCCAGCAAATCCTGTTTGATTTGACAAGCTTGTCCTCGATTTATCCTCAATTTTTTTTCAGTTTTTGTTGCAGTTGACTGTCTCATAGTATTTGGAAATTGTGAACCTTTAGCCTAAGTTTCTTCATAAAATAGCTTTCATTTTTTCGAATTCTTGTATCGTTCATTGTTCCTCTGAAATAGACATTTCAGTATAAATAATTACCATTGTATTCTGTTGTCCTGATGACTTTTTTAATTTAAGGAAATTTAATTATTAAACGAGAGATATATTAAAATACATACTTTTATTAACGAATGTGAGTGAAATAACGAAAAAGGAATGGTGATATTGTAGATTTATCCTGTGGAATATTTTATCGACTAGTGCTCCGATTAAATTTATAACAAGAGAAGAAGGAAAACTTGAATACAAATGCATTTATTACTACGTGGAAAAAATAGAATATTAATTTTCTTATTTTGCAAATACATTCATATTGATCAGATATGATATGAATTTTTCTAAATGTCATTTAGGAGTAATATTAAAAACGTAATGTAAAGAAGCGGTAATTTATAAGGCACCAAAAATAACGAATTATCTTCAAAATTGAATTACTGTTCACTATATTGTTTACTTAAATAATATGCATTTGCGTTTGACCCAAGAGTAATGAAATATCATTGAAAGGGTAGATTTTTCAAGCCTCTAGTTGAATCAGTGTCTTCCTTTGTCAATTAAACCTGAAAATAGTGCCAATGGAAACCAATGAGATGACCCACTGTCTAGGGAGACAGCCTCGCCGGGAGCCGTGCGCCCTTCGATCGTCGTCTGTTCCGGCGCCACTGGTGTTGGAAGAGAGAGACGGAGAATTATGATTTTCAAATGAAAAAGCATTTCTGCAACCCGCACTCAGGCTTAAACGGTACGGAATTATAACTCTTGTGAAAATATTGTGGAAAAAATATATTTAATGAAACTGAAATATTCGTGTGTAGCGCGTGGAATTAAATACAGGGCCATTCGTTTCGCGAAAAACAATAAATGCGGCCTGGGTAACTGGAGAAGGTGATACGAGTAGGCAAAGCGAAGGAGAGAAAGGAAAAAGTATGGAGGATATCTACACGCGGGGTGAATAAGCAAGGGAGGTAGTAGATTTATTGCGGTGTACGAATCACAGAGGAAAATATTTAAATTAGATGGTCGGAGGAAGCAATGTGAACTGAAATTAATTTCTATGGGAATATTTTACGGGTGTTGATTACTTAAATTAAATCATAGTTTGCTAACCGTTTTGGACTTTCTTGTTCCATTATTAGAGCTATGGAACACGTAATAACATTATTACCACTAAGTCTGCGACGTAATTAAATAGAATATACGCAAGCATATATGCAAGCATGGACAGTAAATAATAATTTATTGTCCATGAAAAAGTTATCATTACAAGGTTTCTTCGTTTTCGAAAGGTAAACTGGGAATTAATTTTCTTCCTAAACACTAAAAGACAGAAGATACCGACTATCAAAATGACGGTTAAATTTTTCGAACGATGAAGTAATGACGAAACGAAACTGCCCCAACACCAATACAATGGATGATAAAAGTAAAGAGTTGAAAGTTGACTGAAAAGTGTATGTTTCCGTACGAAATTGGTTAAAAAAGATTTTAGAAAATTGCTGTTGTTGATCATGGGTTACAGGAAATCGATTTGCAGAAGGGTGGTAATATTATAATGGATTAGGTTAGTAAGACCATTTGGATGCATTTAAGTGATGCAAATGTGCAAAAGATAAATTATGTTTTGTGCATGGAAAATATTGGAAAATAAAAATTAATAGTATAGTAATCGTTCCGTCGCAAATAAGAAGAATCATGTTCAGAGTATTATTATGTATTTTCTAAATACGTAAATAACTAACAATTGCAGAATCACGACCATTGTTGAAAAATCAAATAAAATTGGTTCACGGAATTGGTCATTTTGGGTAGAGAAACAATTAGTTGCGCCAACGTTTCGAAATATTTATTTTTTTAATCAGGGCTACAGTATAAAAAACGAACAGTGCATTATAATAACAAACATTTCAACAAATTGATTCATTAATTAATTAACATTTCGCAAAAAAAAGTACACACCTTACTAATAATCACTTGAGATGAAGTCTCATTTCAAGCCACCACAACCAACTCCAAGTGGAGTTGCTGAGGTGCCATCGCGCGTCAAGTGTGAATCGGGGCAAGGCCCTAACTGCAATAGAATGAGGGCTAGTTGAATTGAATGAACCACGCATACTATTAATAAATCATCATTGGCACGTAGAAAAGCACGTGTTTTAGCAACAATTTCGATCTAATGTTCAGTAGTTTTGTCATGCTTAAATTTGTACTTGGGTAAATAAATTAGTAATGATGTTAGTACATTTAGCTCTGTCCTGCAAATTATGTTCAACTGTTTCACAAATAAAGTGTTCAATATCTGTATTAATTGGTCAACAGGTAAATGCTTAAAAGAATATAGGAAGACAAATTTAGGGCCAAGACAAAATAAGCTGACAATATTTTTTTGTTAATAACTAAGTTTATCTTTAATTCTGGGGTCCTCATACTTAGTTTGGTTCAATTAAGGGGTATGAATTTACGTTAATATCTTAATTTGTTCATACTTTACTGTTAATATAATTCCTTCCATTCTACGTCATAAATAGAATCCATTCCTTTTCCTTTGTGAAACATGATTGTGATACACAAATTACTAAGCAACTTCTATATCATATAACCCGTAACCCTATTACAAGTACCTACTATCATACATGTTTAGAGTTCGTTCTTCGATCATAAGTAATTATGTTAATGTTCAGATTGTTTATTGCAGTCAAAACGTGGATTACTGTCATACCGTACATTTATTTTTTCTTGGCTAATTTAATTATCTGCGGTTTTTGAAAAAACATACAATTTATTAGCCAGTAGTTCTTGAGAGAATCGCCTATCCAATGCATACAACTGGGGTTAAGAGTCAAAAATGGTAATTTTTATTTGCGTTTATCAAATTTGAGTTCAAGCGACTAAATCTCACTCTGGACATCCAAGCACGGCAATTCACAAGTTCTAAGTAATTTCAGTTTTCAACAGTTACAAATAAAAATTACGATCAATTCCTTAAATTGTGTTTGTCATTCTGCTTAGCGAAATCCTCGATCTACCAAAACTTTATTACGATATCGTCACTTCTAGCAATCACTGAAATTTGCAAAACACGTCAAAACTCATTCAAAATTTTTTGACAAGCACAAAGTGATTAATTTACTACTACTATAATTATAAAAATAAAACCATGGTCATACCAACACAGAACCTAGTGGTTCTATAGAATGGAACATACTTTCTCGTAGTAAATTTTTTTTATTTCCATGATGTTGAGCTAGCTTTAACGGTATTGCCCCACCCTTTTGCCTGCCGCCATCTATCACCTCCCAAAACACATTTTTTGAAGTTTTCTACATTTTTGGTTTTCTAATTGTTGATTCGAAATACTACTTTTAAAATATTAAATAAGAGTAAAACTTCGGCATATATAGAAATTTTCGTTTAAAAAAAAAATTGGAACTGTTTTTAAGAAAATGGCATTTAAAATTTAGTGTGAATGCGAAATTGGAAGCTCTTTTCACAGGAATATTTTATTTTCGAAAAACTTCATTTTAATTCCAAAATATCGCAGTCGCAGCATCACATAACTTTCTCTATACTACGTATATTATTCCGTGTATACGTACATACACGAGAAATAAACTGGTAGTGCTACATAGGAACATATTTTTCTCATTGTGTGTCATGGCTACGCAATATTATAATATTGTTTTAATCTGAAAAGGTGTTTGCAAACAGCAAAATAGTTATTATTTTTACTGATACGTTATTGCTAGTTACTGGCTTCGATGCTATTGAGTTCGATATACACTGCTTAACTTACCTTGATGAAGAAGACTGTGGGGTTTGGAAGGAAATATGAAAACAATTGAATGATAGTACATGTTCTCTAATGAAGAGAATTATGAAAGTGAATTTTGGGAGGAAATACAAAAAGACAAACGAAGTCAAGTAAAGATTAAGTTAATTAGGAATAAGTAAATCTGTATTATTAAGCGACGATAAAAAAATATTTTGTGTGAACCACAGTCAACTGGTTCTAAAGATCGAGGTGACAAAACGTCCGCGGGCCTTTGGGCTAGGGGCTGTTTTTCGCCGCGCAATCTCTAAGACACTTATAACGCCCTTGGAGCATCAATAACTATTTCCACTCTGGGATTCCAACTCCAGTTCGTAGGTTTAGTGTGACTTGGGGTCGACGCGGAGTCAGTCTATGTTCGCATTGAACGGTAAGCTTAGACGCAGCCTCCCTCCGGAGAAGTGACGACGGCGGTGGAGGCCACTCTGAGGTGGGGGCGGTGACGCCGGCAGCGCCCAGCGTTTCAATAGGCTCAAATTAAATTGTTTCGCTCCGCGCGCGCAAGCGGAGCCGGCGGCGGTGGCGGCGGCGGCGGTGCGCGTATTTAAAATTCAGATGAGCCGCGGGGGCTCGTGCAGGCGCGCGTGCGTGCTTGCGTGCGTGCGTGCGTGTGCGGCGAAGGCAAGCAAAGAGAGCAACCCCGACCGTCATGAAGAGGAGGGGGGCCGTGGAAGAGTGAGACAGAAATCTTGTTGATAAGGGAATGGGTATGAAAAAGTAGATTTGATTTAACCGTTAGGTTCCAGACTAGACGCCTGCGGATTTCAGTGGCTTCTGATTCCGTTCAGAAATGTAGAGGAAAGAAATTAACAATGGATACATTTCACAATCAACTAGTAGGGCTGCAAGGTATCGCTCTCACTCTCGTAGGTTTTAAATCATTCACTAAAACATAATTATTTGCCACTTTTTATTCTAAATTTATTAAGCCATCCTTCAACAAATATCATGGAACACAGCACAATATGTCTGCTGTATAATACTGTAAGATACATTCAATAAAAGAACGCCACTGCTTTCTGGAAGCAGAGGAGGGTTTGGTAAAGGTCATATGGGGTGGTACTAGATATGGCAGTGATGTTGTGGGTTTAGTAGAGCGAAATGAGGGTGTGTGTTTTGGCAGCTATTGCCCGGTAGTGGGGCGGTAGTAATTTTTGTATAACACACCTTCCTCAAAACGGCTTCTCGAACTTGTTCTCAGTATGCAAAACAGTTACTTTTTTCATTATATTACAAAGCGTGCGCGAAATACCTAAAAATCCTAAGAAGTGATTGCCATGGCTGCAATGTATTCGACGACAAGAGAAAACGTGTAACATCCGTATTGTCACATTCTTGAACATATGTCAATGGAATCCAGATGAAAACAGCGACAACTTAAGTCTGTTGTATTTTAGGATAATTGAGGTAAGATAATGACAAGACTTCTAAGAAACACTAAGTTTAAACAAACAAAAAAGAATGGTAAGCTCAACCAAACAACATGACAAAGAGAGCAACCGAGAATAGGTTATGCCATGTACGATACTCTAGTCACAATTAATTTTAATGTAAACTTTTGTGTGCATATTATCAAGACGGTTACCATAGATTTGTGTTTATAATGGGTTTATAAGAGCTTTTAATTCAAAAACACTTTCGGGATATATTTCATTTTCAAAATGCTAATTTTGTTTCAGAATAGTTATCGGGCCATACATCTATATCTGGGGACTGTACAATATTATTTAATTAGTGATACTCCAACAGAACATGCTTCCTTGCATTATTTGAAACACATTGTACAGGCAAACAATGATAATTTCACATACAAATTGAACATCCAGAACTAAAGGCCAACCATTATATCGCTTCATGATTGAGCAAAACTACGATATTATTATGTAATGTCCAGCTTGCGCATATCTGCCTGTATATTTTTCCCGAGTTTAATGAAGATGAATGTACCATTTTATTGAACGTACAGGGTAGATATTGTATGATTAACGTTAAGTAAATAAAGCCGCCTTATTTTATATCTCTCCCATCCATGTCGCTCTCCAACAATGAAATTCTCGGAATAACCTTTCAAATATCCCTCGCTGAATTATATGGTTATGCCACGTACGGTGGTTAATATCAAATTATCGTAATAAAAGTTTGTACAAAATTATGATACTATTATATTTCCTAATATTGTTTTCATAATTCCTTTAAATTTTATTTTTGAGAGAGAAAACATAATTGAGCTACTTTCAATTAAGGATTGAGAATTATTTAAAAGAAAATACATTAATACATCGAGAATAAAAATTGTAGAATAAAGTTAAAAATGAAATAAATATTCAATTTTCAATAGTAAATTATACCTAAAATAACATTAATTATTTTCATATCCTTTTGATCCACTTTTTTGATTCTCCGAGAGTTTTTCTGGTAGTTGATCGTTGGTAGAATACTTCTTTATATTCTATTTCAATAATTTCAAGCAGAAATCGTGTGCAAACTACCAGTTTTTTCTCAAAAAATGTACTCGATTCTAGGAAAACTATATAAGAGGAAAGGAGCGTTTTACTAACAGAGACTTAACAGAGACTTAAGAGTAAATTGAAGAAAAAAAACAGAATGGATGAATATGTAAATTTTAAAAGTATTTTTGATTTACTACTCTTGTCCACACGAAAAAATCTCAATTATTTAACTGTTTCACTTAAAAAAGCCAATCGATGGGCACATTTGGACGTGGAGATAAAAATATTCAAGCATCATTATCGAGAAGTAAAACATTCCGCACCTCCTCTGTTCACCCCATGGTCTCAGACTGGTTCATTAAGAAAATCATTGAATAATTTTAACCATTCGTTGGCCAAGCACTTTATTGTTTTCTGTTGATGATCATACTATTAACATCACAACCTATCATCTGTATCAAACATGATCCAAACATTTATATTCGAGATTGAAAACACTTAGTAAAGGGAACGAATCTTTTCTTCGCTTCTCTTTTATATTCTTCAGCATTCTAGAGTAGACCTTCAGTTTCACCCCTAGTTTAAAAGGGAAAGCGAGAGGCATGGACAAAAAGAGGACCAGTGGTAAGGAGCACAATGTGAGGGCACTCTATGGAACATTTATAGATGACCATACCTGAGCGTTCACGTGTGTATTGACGGACGCATGTGTACAGGTACAACGTGAATGTAGACGGGGATGATGTGTGTATGTATACATGGGCAGGTGAATCGGATATGTGATGCAGGCTTGTTGGCGGGAAATAGATGGGCGATTGGATGAAGATGGATACGCGGACGTTCAGATGACGGCGGATGTGTGGGCAGTGACTAGTTCGAGAGCGAAGGACGATAAGAAGTAAACGCATTTTGTTAGTTAGTTCATACCTTACTTTGCGTGCCAAGACTTGGGTTCGCTTTTCCGTTTCACCGCGCAAATTTCCCTACGCTACGTTCCCCATCAAGCGGATAAACAAGGTATTCCTCAGGCGATGAACAGCTCAGACTTCTTTTAGACTTGTGAATATTTTACATGCAGTAAATCTACAACATGGGACAACCGGTTTTACTTCCCCTCCGAAGAAAGGCATAAGGATTTTTTCACCCTAAAATCCTTGGCTTCGATCATATTTGAACACGCAAGTTTGGGTACAACAGCTCGATACGATAACAATTACACCACCGAACCCGAATGGGAGGTGGGAAGGTGGGAGAGTGGGTCGGAGTAAAGATGGAAAGAGCTTGCGGGGAAAGTAGGGGTGGCGCGAACGTAGGGGTGTCGGAAACCCCCGACCTCGTACAGCCGCAACTACGAACAGAAACGAGTGGGAGCGGCGGGTGCGAGTCAGAGGGTGGCGCGAACGGCGGTGCGTGTCAGAGGGCACGCAAATGGCGAGTGTCAGGCGGAGAGAAATGGTAAGAGGCGGGAGACTGGTTGATGTAGGTGGGGGCAGTAATCGGCAGGAGGCTTGTGACGGGCGTGGGTCTGACATGGAGAGCTGAGGCTGGTCCAGGGAGACCGGCAGCGGGCGGCGAGGAAGGGAAGTGCCGGTGGGTGGCGGGCTGCTGGCGGAAGGCTAGGGACGGACCGGGCAGCCGGCGCTGAAGGGCGGCCCGGCGGCGTGGTGTGTGGGCGGCGGGCGGGGGATGGCGGCGGGTATAGGCCGCGGGAGCGGGTGTAGGCGGTGGCGGCGGTGTGTGGTGGCGGGCGACGGGTGTAGGCGGCGGGTATGGGCGCGGGTGTTGACGGCGTGCAGAGGGTGTAGGCGGCCCGGTGCAGGTGAGGGCGGCGGCAGTTGACTGCGAGGTGGGTGTGGGCGGTGGGCAGCGGTGTGGGCGGCGGCGCTGAGTGTGGAACGCGCGGCAGAGGGTGTAGGCGGCGGGCGGCGGGTGGAGGCGTGGAGGCGGTGTAAGGCGCAGACGGCGGGCGGCGGGCGTAGCGGCGGGTGTAGACTGCGGGCAGTGGTTGTAGACGGCGGCAGCGGGTGTAGGGCCGACGGCAGTGTGGCGTCGGGCAGTGGACTGCGGGTGTGGGCGCGGGCGATGGATGTAGACTGCAGCAGCGGGTGTAGGGGCGGGCGCCGAGCATTGGAAGAGCCGTCGACTGGCGGGAGGGCCAGGGGCAGTGGGGCGAGCGAGAGGGTAGGAGGACAGCGGCGCGTGTCCCGCGGTTTCGCGGCGCAATAAAAACGGGCCGCGGGCTTTTTGGGCGGTGGCCGCCGCCGCCGCCGCTCGGGGCCATTCGCCCGCCGCAGCGCTGCGGTCTGCGGCCGCCCCATCCGCCCCCGGGCGGCCCCTCCTGGGCGCTCACTTCATTGCAGTCGCTGCCGCCCCGCGCCCTGAGGTCAGCCGCGCACTGCTCGCCTGTCACATGACTCCCACGCGGGCTGTCTTCGCCTTTGATGCTCTTTGATGATGTACAAGTGTTTACCAATGTTCGGAATTTCCATTCAATTTATTTAATGCATGGACTGGCTTTTCACATTAAATCAAAAAATAAGTGTAGTCGTGTTGATGTCGAACGATAGGTTTCATTGAATATCTCTAAATTAAAAAAAAAACCAAATATTAAATTATTTCATGTTGCAATATTATCACAGGCTATTCTGACATAAGCAGATTTCATTGAATCTCAATTACATTCTTTTTTGGAATTTGTTTTTGATCGCTGTGCAACTGCTTTGTCATAAGTGATAAAATTATCTTTTACAATTTTACAAATACAAAATGTTACATATTTGATTACATTTTATATCAGTGTCATTTAAATATTTACAACATTCAACAATAAATACATTTAATACTACAAGCATTGTGAATTTTTTAACAATAAAAGAATTAGTACATGCATTTTCTAGTTTTCTGAGACATTGACATTTAATAATTTTGTCACACTGCAAGGTAGAATTTAATTAAGACTGGATCTCAGTATCAAATTTTAATATTTTTACAAGGTCACCTGTGAAAGGCTATTTAACTAATAAATAGAGTGTCTAAATAATTTTTCCACAATTTGACATGGATCTAGATTTACGTTTTTAAATAAGTAACTGTTACTTAAATTAAACGGCCAATTCGTAGTATGATAAAATTACTTGATTTTCTTAAGTTGAGAAGGAGAAGAGGAGAATCTAGAATTAGATTGCTAACTAAATGGAATTTTGAATATTTTGTTTTCCATTTTAAATCCTATAGTCGTAGTACTGATAATTGAAAAAGTTTTTTAAAGTATTCAAAGGAACCAGAGATAGAGTTATTGGGTACAGGAAGATCAGCAGCTTTGTTTGCTGAGTTGTCAGCATCTTCATTTACATTTATTCTTAGATGAGAAGCGATGCATGGAAGAGTGACATTACTTTTATTTTGGGACATGGATACTAGAAAATGTGAAACTGTGAAAAAAATATTATTAATGAATGTGTCGTGGAGTGAGGAAAAATACGAGAAAATAGCAGATAATCGTAAATCTGAATGAGGAATATTTGTAAAATCTAGTGTAACTTAAATGGTGAAGAAAAACCAAGGAGGAATGGTTTTTAATATTTTCTGATAAAGTAATGTAGGATGAATAGAGAATTAAGAAATATATTTTGAATTCTTTTACACAGGAAAGGAAGAGAAGGACATTTATTACTTTGCAGATCAAAGAATTCAAAGATATATTTGTTGCCATTACTAATATTATTATCATTACCATTATTATGACCATTATTATTATCATAATTATTATCATTATTATCATTATTATTATTATTATATTATTATTTTTTACCTCAGAATATCAAATGCATATGTACGCCTCCTACATCATCTTCTGTAAATATAAAACGGTAATATTGCGATATGTTGCGCAATTTAATGTTTGTAGTTTTAGCAGCTATCATCCTCTTCCCCATCCATTGTCTCTCTCTTGCGCTCGATTCTTCGCCTGAAAGTGGTCTAATGGAATATACGTTTTTAGGGGGAAAAGAAGAGAACGAGAGGAGGAGAATAGCGGCGAAAACCCACGAGCGACGTGAAGAGCAAGACGTAATTCTGCCGCGTGCGCATTAAAACAGTAGTCCCTCATCGGAATGCATTTCTCTTTCCGTTTTTACATTTTTTCTTTGCAGCATACCACTTATCTAATATTAAGTTATACAATGCAGCTGATCAAAAACTGCTAAACATCATTTCTACATATTCTCTGTACGGAAAACGTTTCCTACATTCTTATACCTTAATCCCACAAATATGCTACCTTCACGACGTATATACTTTGCGCTAGAAATGATAAGATGTGGTCTTGACATAATGTCATAAACTATTTTTAATCTGAGTAATTGTTAAGGAATAACGTTCACAGAAAGAAAATATTCACTATGCCGCTCATTCAAACTAGTTTCTTTAAACATTTCCTTCCAACAATTTATTTTGATGTTTTGCTTTAATTTTTCAGAAACCTACACAACTCTTTGTTTAATTAGCGGTATAATATCACGTACAATTTACACATAATGGCAGAAATTACGTTATGTTGTAGCACCACAAGTTCAACTTAGTTTCGCTTGTGATATGTACATCCACCACATTGACACCTCGAGGTGTGCGGAACAGTAGTTACGAGTGTTAACTTCGACTCTTCATTCGTGGATTTACGAATGTGTTCACTCCTTGTAAAACTATTGTTTCTTAATTTAGGAGTCTATCAAGATACATGCAACCGTTATTAGGCATGGATATGATATGTCATCCACAATTTGTACATCAACAAGAGGTGCTTCGGAAAAGAAAAGACTTTCTCGTACTAGCTAGTTTTCTAATTTACATGGTCTGGCATAGATTTCGGTCTCACTCCATCCTCTTATCAGCTGCCATCTATCGCACCAGAAAGTATATTTTTTACAACATTCTTTCAAGTTACCTAATGACAGAACCGAAATATCACGTAAAGAAAAAAAACTTTCTTTTCCCCAAAACACTTTCCAGTTTTCGAAAAACTTCATTGGAAGTCATTTGAAGCACTTACACTCACAAATGCAACAACATATACAAATTGCTGGAAATGTGCTTATTACCGTCGACAAAGATATTTTAATGAAAACGCATTTGCGTAATATTTGAAAAAACAAAAGAATACAGAAAAATGGCTTTCATTACATCTTAAACAATGCATTTAGCATTTTTTGTCCAAAAAGTTCAAGGAAAAAAATGGAATCGTTTAAAAAAAATAGCCTTTGAGTGTTTCTGAAAATGCTGAAATTTGAACAAACTTTATGTCATCATTTAAAGCACATATACTGATTAATGAAATAATATGAACAAATCGCCGTTAAACAACGTGATAAAGATTACATTTTTGTAAAATGTTGAGAAAAATTTTATGTTGTGGCGATTTATTATATCGAATACACAACAATTAGCACTATTCCTTTTGGAAGAAAGGTACAGGTGAACAGACGTTTTACGGTCAATCAATTTTTTGGTATCCAGAACTCACAAAACATGGGGTTTATTTATAAACAGTGCTACTTCATTTTACAAAAGTGCTAGGGAAAGAGGACTTACCAATTCGTTGATTCCAAAGTTTCCCTTACAATCGATTGTGAACTCACCTGGAACAAACAAAACAAAGTGTAGTTAATTCGCTACCATGAAGCAAAATACCCAAATATAGAATTCCTAGATTGCAGAACACTAAAAGTACTATGATATGTTTTTCATATTGAAATGTCGGTTGCAATATAGAATGTGAATATTTTTGTAAGTGATATTTGCTTTACACAAAGGAACTACGAAGAATTTCGAAGATGTGTGCATTCACACGTTTCTTTTGAGTATTCGAATTCGCTTGAGTAGATCTTCGGGGCTTGGATCGCGCCTGAATTGTCCCTCAGCAGCAGCTTCGCATCGCGCCCGCTAGAGCGCCCAGCGATCACGTCCTGAGCCGGGAGCCGGCGCGCCGAGGTGGAGGGCGCCGAGGCGGAGCGGAGCGGAGTGAACAGAGACGACGCGCAGCGCGCCCCGGCGACGGGGGTGAGGTCGCGGGCAGGGGAGGCGAGCAGATTTCCTTTGGTAGAAGTTCAAAGCGCAAGTTGTTGGCGAGCGCACGGTACGGCGCGGTGGCGCTTGGCGCTGCGTCGGTGTCATTTTCCCACTCGGCGGCAACCGCCACCCAACTCTCCAGCCGCAAGCCTTCCCAGCGCCACTTCCGGTACCCAGCTCCGCTCCTGTTCCCTGCCCCAAATCACATACCCCGCCCAGCTCATAAACGCCACTTCCAGCTCGCCTCTCTTTCCGTCCGGATCTCCTCGTTTGGATCTCCAACCTCTGCCTGCTCTCTTCCCTGACCTTTGCCTGGCCACAACGTAGATCGTCCGCCGTCCTTCCTTGATTCTTCTCTGCCTCTTTCTCCTCTTTCTCCTCTTTCTCCTCTTTCTCCTCTTTCTCCTCTTTCTCTCTGTCTCCCCACTCTGCTTGCTTCCCCCTCACATCACTTTTCACCCATCCGCTGACCCCTTCCCATCTTACCCTAGGTTTGGCTCACACCCTACTCCCCTTACATCCACTGTCTTCTTGCTATCCTCATCACCAACGCATTGGCAACTTTGAAACCCACAGAGTAGGGCAATGTCGACATCACTCTGAAGCAGTACGGCTGGGTTAAGGGTAGCGAGGTATGCAATGTATTGATGGACGATTGATTATTTCGCCTTTCCAGGCGCGTCAACTTCTATAGTAATTAAGGAAATCTGCTCGCCTCCCCTCTTAATGTTCCGTAAGAGTAGTACTGTATTTATTTCGGAAGGTAGCGTATGGAGAGATCTGACGCAGACCTACACTTCGGTTTCCGGCCTTTTCCCTTTCCAAGTATCTACCAATAGTGGGGCACCTACCCGGCTCTGCACACTCGCAAATCATTAATAAATAATATGCTCTTAAATGAAGTGTGATAAATACATTTCTTGGGATACGTACCACAAGTAAATGAACTTCTTTGAAAAATCGATACCCAATGTCATTTCCCAATAAAAAGAAGGCATTGTGACGAAAACATGCGTTCAAATATAGCGAGTCGATTTAAATCAAGCTAACATCACTTCATGCGTTCCTCTCAACTCCCACGCCGAGCATCAAACAGAAGGTGGTATGCAAGAGGTGCTCATCGCACATTTTCGTGAAAACGTTCTCTCTCTCTCTCCCCACGGTCTAGCACCTTTCACGTCACAGCGCCTGTGAAGCCTGAACTACGTTGCAACCTGCTCTTCGGCTGCGACGGTGCCTTCCCCCGTTCCCCGCCCCCTTCCTCCTCCCGCCGCCCCGCGCTCGCAACGCGGCCTGTCATAACTCCGGTGGCTTCCGGCTCGGCACAGGGCCAGGCGCGGGGCTCCAGCGCCGCGCCACGCCGGCAACTCCCGCCCCCTGGCTCCCACGACGCCTCCAACGACGCCTCCGACAACGACAAACTTTCCTGAATTTCGTTACGACCTCTACTTCTCTTTTCTCGGTATTGTGTTGTCGCCGTCGCTCAAGAAGCCGATGGAAGCAAGGAATAAGCGTATCGATTTATCGTTCATGCGACGGCGCGCATTCTTTGAGCGTTGTCACTGCGCTGTGGTTTGTTACCGGAGAAACAGATGATGAGCGGTGGGGTGGGGAATTGCAATAGCTTCTGCTTGAAGGAACTACGCAGATACTGTAAAGGAAATGTCAGAAAACAAACGCTGCGTTGGGAATGTAAATTATTTAAGGTGACGACGGTGCCTTCCTCCGAAGGTCAGGTGCGGATCTCTGTCAAAGGAGTGCTAGCAGCTGATAATGTTCCTAATTATATAAAATAAAAAGATAAACTGAAGAATATTAGAATAAATCGGTACCAAACTATTGTTTAAAGAAAAACAAAAATGTTATAATTTTTTTGTGCTTAATTGTCTCTCCGATGAAAGTCATGAATTTATCTTGAAGACGATAAAAGAAAGGTAAACTCTATAAAACATGTATACATAGGCTACTACAACATAGTAGATTTGTGCATGAAGATTTCATTTTACACGTCGTTCTTAACAGCGTTCTAAAACGGGTGCATAATAGAAACGTTAAATGTACAATGTGAAGCAGAAAAAAAATTGGAGCATTCATTTATCATTGAAAGTTTTAAATGCTGCATCAACTAATAATGGACAATGTCACAAAAATACCATTTAAAATTGCAAAAGCATCCTTACACAAAATATACGTGCATACTCACGTATTTAATACATTCTCTTAACGAAAGCGATTATCAGGTCTACTTGAAATCCATGAAGTTACTATGTCACACTCAAATGAAAAGACAAAGGAAGCAATAAATTAAAACTTGCATTATTCTCCAGCAATTAAAATCTACATTTTCTGTTCGACTCTTTCAAGGAGGGACGATTTCTTCGGCTTAATGTACGAGTAATAGCTACGCAAGCTCAGTATTTTCACTGCATAGTAACCACCTAATCTGACCTTGCTTTCGACCAGAGGTGGAAAAAATGCGCGCCTGAAAAAGTCTATTTCCACTTCTGGAAGCTCACAAACTGAAAGAACGATTAATGACTTTCGCGGTAGTATGCTTTTTGACACACAAATTCTAGTTTCCATGTACTTTGTTGTAATTTTTTATACCTTGCACCATATATCTTACGAAATTTTTAAACAAGTAAACATGATATATGTTTATACATTCCGCGTATTAAGCCCTCTCAGGAGAGGTGAAAACCTTGAATACATTATCTCTGATTTTAAAGTTCCATATTTTAATCTCATAAAATCTCATCCATATGTCTGCACGCATGTATGACACTGTTTCCATTGAAATTCTGTAGGCAACTTTCATTATACATTACATTGTAGGCAACTTTCTAAATACTACACAAACTACATTATCATATTCGTAGTCTGGGGTCAGTCAGTGGCACAACAGTGAGAAAATACGCATACACATTTATGCCTGCTTTCACTTTCTTACACCCGAACGTATAACGTATTTTACCTTCGATTGTTGTTGAATAATTCTCCAGAAAAGAAAGGAAGCCAGATCTTTGTATAGGTTAATTTAAGCTAAAAAAAACAGGGTTCCTGAAACAAAAATTTGGGGGCGGGAAGAGCAAATTCTTACTTCTAAACCTCGCTTCTCGCTCCATGCAGCTCTTGTTATTGTTGGTGTTTTATTCCCAGACTTAGATAAGCCTGGCGTAAGTAGGCCGAGATAAGCGAGAGCCGTCTCCAGGAACACTCGCCCACTTGCGACCTGCCGGGAACCACCGAGGGCCTCTCGACGCCCTTGGGCGCCGCGGGGCGAGAGGGAAGGGAAGATGCTTCAGCATCAGCTGTTCAACGCCACACTTCAGCTTTCGGGTCAATGACCCCCATCTCGATCAGGTTTTGGTCCAGTTTCCCTGATCCATTGAGCAAATGCTGAGATGGCCCGTTGTTTTGCTTCTGGACGTAAATGTATCTTAACTACGCGCACGTTTTGAGGTAACTGCGAGTTGCTATTTTGTTAGCAATGCAGAAAAATCACATTTGCAATTCGTGTATCGATGCATATAAGTTTTCTATAACTCAGAAACGAAAATGACTATTTTTCAAATATTGCTAATCAGGCGATTTAAAAAAAATATTTTTAAAATTTATTTTTATTTATTTATATTAAACTTTTACTCATCTTTCATTTATTTATAGTTAAAAAGGCGGGAAGGGATTATGGAACTCAAGAAAACCTGCACAGATAATATCCCTCCCTACGTGACATACAGTTTTTACTGTTTTATTTGACTGAATAAATAAAATAAAATCACATGCTCCACAGACAATTTTCACAATACACAGACCAGAAATTTATTCTTGACAATCGCATTTTTTATTATTTGTTATTTGAAAGGGAAAATAAAATTATTGTAAGGGTGCTGTAAGTTGTGTCAATTGCAAATTAGTATCCTAAATATTTTGCTCTGCATAAAATTGGAATTAAATAAAGCTTTTGGTTAAAATTGATGTATATGACAAAATAATTATCAAATTTTAATTATGTTAGCAATGTAGTAGCTTCCAATGCAGTTTGACACTCGCAATAAATTTGTGGTTAATATAACTGGTAAAAGGTTTTTTTAAATTAATTATAATATACCTGATTTTCTCAATGAATTTTCTTAGTTAAATATTTAAAGCATATTTTAAAATTATTTTTAAATAATATTAGAGTGAATAAAGATGAAATAAGAGAGATACTTGTGGAGTCACACACGTTAAGTTTATCAACATGATAAAAAAGAAGTTAAAAAATATAAACTCAATATGGATTTCTGTTTACAATACACACTTAAAATGCAAACCGAACAAATCAAAAAGCTCATAATTTAGGCAAAACTTATTTTTAATTAAATAGGTTTTCTAGAGTCCCAAATTTAATTCTATTGCATAATATTTCAAATTAAAGTTTGAGAAAGTTAATTCTAATGCTTTTTTATCCATTCCGTATCTTCCTAGTGTATGCCAGTTATCCTATTGATCCCAACAAATACCATGCGGGTTCTTTGCTTTCGGAGAAGCAAAGCAATTAGAGAACGTGTGGGAATCTGCAATCCGTCACACATGAAAGGGAACACTCAAACATTCGTGCCCACTAGGAGATTAAATCTGCGACCCACCATTGATAATAATTAGGTATTCGATAAGAGCGTTTCAGTTATCTATAAAATAATATGTAGACACTAATGGTTCACCTTATTTTTTCTGCAGGTGCATAAAAAAGGCGGAATCTGCGCATTGCTATCCGCACATAAAATAGGTAATTTTTTTAAATATGAATTAAGAAAGACTGTTGCCAAGACAACTGTATTGTCACCGTAAAAAATCATTTCACTGGTGAAAACATAATGCAGTAAACAGACGTATCCCTTGGTAACCCTTCCGCATTCATGACTCTATATAATGTACTGCTATTCCCCGAGGTATCAAACACCGTATTCCAAAATGAAATCACAAAGGTTTCCTAATATTGTAATTTGTATAGTTGTACAAAAATTGTTAATACTTCTCGACCTTCGGTCTCGGCAAAAAAAAATCTCGACTATGAAAAAAAAAGTTTCACTTTTCGCATTTAAATATCACATTTTTTGTATTTTCCAATTATATTTTCTGAAGGTATGTCGTATGCTAACGAAATCTCACAATTGCGTGTGACAAAACGTGTGCTCTCTCCAAGGCCACATGCTTGAGGTGAATTCTCGGAGGCAGACGTTGCGCAACCGTTTCTGACGTAGCACGCGGTGATTGGCTAGAGCTTACTCCTCGACGTCTGTATCCGCTTTCTCAGCGAAATGCACGAAGCAAGCTGAGGGAACTAGTTTGCGTAGGATCTCCGTGCAGATCAGGGCTAAGTCTTTTTCGGTGAAAAGAGGGCACTTTATCCTTGCCAACGAGATGTAGACGAGATTACATGGAAGTTAAATGAGAATGAATGAATATTTTCGGAACCCACTGAAGCTCAATGAGAATAAAGTAGATCTCCTGTAATGTCGAAATCCTTCAACCTTGTTTGTACCAGTTAACTAGTTGCATGTCGTAACTTTCGACTTAAAAGCACAAAAGATACGTTGTTTTTATCGTGTCTAGAATGTTTATGGTCTTGTTTTCAATTACTCAATCTCAAATAATGTCAAAATATTGTTAATTTTAATACTTTCATATCTATTAATTTTAATATATTCACTAAAAATTGAAAATTAAACCGAAAGTGACGGACTATTTTGTTATCTAAATTACGTTTTATTCGGTTGATGTTTTCTGGTTCCACTGCTATTGTCTCATCTATGTAATGTCCCGACTAGTCCCGTTAATTTAGTGAATGTTTTATCGCGGGAGGTTGCGGTGTTCCTTCTTCCGCGGGACGGTGAGATAAGGGGTCGACATACACATTGACTTGCGGAGGATTTCTTTCATCTAGGTATCTCCCACCAGCGGGGCACCATCCCAGCCGGGACGAGCTCCAAACACCCGTCGATCTCTAGAATTCTAGTCGCTAGTCGGTCGCTAAAATTCTACTTCACACAGTGACTGAATTAGACCTAGCTATATAACTAGTGCGAAAACTCCTCCCAATCGTGACTCGAAACCTAGGGCCTCCCGAGTCATAGATACCGCAGAGACAGAGGCAATGTTTTCTCTCAGTTAAATCAGTGTTTTCCGGTGCACGATTACATAACTTTCTCTTCTTGCGAAGAACTTCGTAAGAGTGACAAAGTAAAAATATCATTAATGATTTGTAAGGGAAGAGAGATTTAAAACCGTACAGACATAGCTAGGGGAGCGACGAATTTAGCTGAATTGAAATGCTATAGTGAAGAAGGCGAATCGTGCAATGGAATGTAGGACGTTTCCCATCTTTTGTTAATAGAATTCATTCAGGAAATTTTTTGCCGAGAATGAGATTACCATCTGACGTCTTTTTCCAAAAGAGAGCCTAGTTTCGATCCAGTCTTTAAAAGTCGAGTATCGTATTTAGAATTGTCTAAAAGCAGTATAAATCATGACAAAATACTTTAATTGTAACATATTATTATTATTATTATTAATAATAATATTAATGATAATAAATAATAATAATAATAATAATTATTATTATTATTATTATTTAATAATAATAATTATTATTATTAATAATTAACTGATCGCTGTTATAAAATTAATTTTAAATAATAAAACTAATATGTTATTGAGTATGGGTTTAGAAAGACAGTCATGAACAAATGAGTCATTCTTGAAATATACTGTTATTTTCTGCAATATTTTGCCATGCGCTGTTATTATTTTGGCGACATTTGACTTTGTCATTATGACATTGACATAACGCACACAGACATTGTTTCGGTGACCGTACGTAGCACTGGCCACTGACGACTGGTGTACCTACGACTGAGTCTTTCTTTCTTTCTTTCTTTCAGAGCCGGGTTTCAAATCCTGCTCATGTACAACTTGTGGTGGATAAACCGTGGTCATAGTTTGTTTTTCTTGAGGTCCGTCATTTTTTCTCCTTTCATTTCACTATTTACTGCTTGGGTAACTGAATATTTACTGTTGTGTGGCGCGTTAACTACTTTGGTAGGTAGTTTGCAGTATTTGTCTACCACCGAATTGAGTTCTAACATTTACCCATACGTGGCCGGCTAGGGAGGGGGGTCACTCTCCAGAGAACCTTAAGAGTGGAACCACTCCAGACATGTCCAGCGAAAGGTCTTTCTGTCTTTCTACATGTTTGGTGGTGTGGGGAGTATAAGTGAAATTGTGTTTAAGGGAGAGGAGTGCATAGGAAAAAGAAAAGCAAGACCGGGTGCGGTTTGTTAAGATATTGTTGTGACATTCGTCTGATATTGATCGGAGAAAACACGAACATCTACCAATCATGGCATTAGTCCGCTAGAAATCTCCTTTAGACAATGACTGAATTCAAACTAGCTATACATATAACTGATATCGAAAATTCGCCGTCTGGAGTAGAATCCTAAGCCCTTTCGGTCAGCGACTCTACAATGGCAACGATTTTTGACTCTAATCCTTGTGATCCTGACTATATTCCGCGTCTTCAAAACGCTTACGCTTACAACGCATTACGCTCTTATTACGCTTACAACGTATTTCAAATCATCGCCGTGATCGCCCGTATAGTAATTAACTGAGGAGACCCAATGACAGCTGGGATGAGAATGTCTCGCTACGGAGCGTGGTCATCTCATCGCCTTCCCGCATTTCAAAACATAATACCACTTCCCACTATTTAAACAAAAAGCCAATTGCAGCGTATGGGGGCTACACTAGGCACCCAGCTCTTAACCAATCACTCATACTTTGAATATTTTATAATTCGAAGCTGCTTACGTCCTACCATCTTTATAGTATTCCGACATTCACACGCTTCGACGTTGTGAGCGTGGAAATGTCGCATTGGAGCGTTTTGAGTCTGACGTCAAGCGCTCGTCTCGCCTGAAAGCGAGAGGATTTCTATGCCCGCCGCCCTCGCCGTGCAGCGTGAGGCGCGCGTGAGACGCCGTGTCATGCGCGCGCGCACGTGTCGTTTGTTTATCTTGCCGTGTCGCAGCCTACTCCCCTCCCGCGGCCTGCCCTCGCCACAGCCCTCACCCCATCCAAAGCGTTGACGAGCAAGGTTATGCTGTCACCTGTGCAGCAGGCGCTTTTTTTTCAACAATCGTGGGGTATGTGCTCGTAAACACGGATGCGCTGGAGTGAGGAACCGTGCGGAATGTGTCCTGGTCCGTAGAAGTCATTCGGTACATTGGCCGATCTTATTCACCTCCTTCCCCCAACTCTCGCACCGCGTGCGTCAAAGCTTTTCGGTCTAGAGATTGAAATGTATGTGATGCTCTATATACGTCACCTGTAGTGAAGATATGACGTCATTGGACGAGAAACTATATGCGAGAAGTTTTTCTGTCGACGATTTCTGTATGCTTTTTCAGAGAAAGTTTCAGAGAAACTACCAACGTTCTTCGGTCCATCGATTGATCGTGTTCCTCTTTCCTCACGAGTCTAATAATGTATGCCTCAAAACGTTTCTTAAATAAGTAATGAGAGCATGACTTGAAAATGTATTATCACCGATCTACTTTTGAGTTCCTAGGTACTTAAGAGAGGAGGTCAGATGACTAGAGTACTTCATTAACGTTACTTGACTTCGTGACGAGTAAAAGAAACGTTACGTTTTAACTAGGTATAATTGAATCAATTTAACTATTCAAATCAGGAGTGAATACATCTTTTAATGTATAGTACACACATCAAAACTCGAGATATTTTGAAAAAAATAGCATGCGTAATGATGTTGAATACGATGCGGGCATTTTCTCCTACAGGTATCTCCAGCATGGCCCTGCACCAGATGGAACTAGCCGTTAGCTCCCGACTGATCTCACAACTGGGAGCTTTTGGATTGAAACTAGGGTGGTGTTCAGGAATTTACAATTAATATTATTCCATTTCATTATAATATTCTGGGATTGTAATTAATATTCTTAAATATAATCATGATTGGTTAAATAAAAGAAATAAAATCAAGAGACAATTGACACACATATTATATTATTATCAAATTATATCATTAGTATCGTTGTCAGTTGAACTCAGATTAATTATTTCATTTGAGGTATTGAAGATCTGGAAAACTAATACATACCAATAAAATTTCGCATTGTTCCAAGGTCATAAGATCATAACGAATCGAAGAAGCCTTTGAGGTACCAGGGTCCTCTCGCAATTATATCCTATTACCGAATTATATATATTTCGAATATTCGCAGAAAGTGAAAGAAGATTACTCAACCTGCGGCCATATGAAATGATTCTATGAAACTTGGGAAAATCCTTAATGAGTTTGAATTTTTACTAAAATATGAAATATTTTATATTCAATATATGTTGTTCTCTCTACTCAGTGTAGAGTAACATAATGAAACAGGGCAAGACTGCACACACCGACTGAAACTGATTAAGATGCAGCTGTTGCCAAGCGTCAGCAAGGCTCCAAGAAAGAGGCAGACTTTCATTAAATATTTGATATTATCTTACTGCGTTATGGAGCCGCGACTTATTTTGATATTCTTCGCATGTAAGGAACAGTTATACTATGTATCCATATCGAATATGTTAATAAAATACTCGGCAAGAGCGGGTTTGTTAAAATATGTAATTTATATGTAACATGTATTTTATTTGTTTTTGAGCGGTGTGTGTAGTACTTTTTCTACGTTTTCTTCTAGATATCCAGGATATTTGGGGCACATTCAAATATTATGAAACGGTTTCGATATTGTCTCAGGGAATGTAAATATTTGATTGTGCTATTCCACTGAATTTCGTACTGCGCGTTTGAATTCTCATATCCAGTGAGTCACTGCGTACGGAAAGCGTCATTCGGTAGCAAGGTTGTAATAAACAGGATGTCATTAAATACGGTCATTAAATACATGTCCGGAACATAATGTCATTAAATACAATATTTAAAAAGTAGTTACATGTTTAATTATATATAAAAGCGAAATTAAAGTATTAGTTGCAGATAAACAAGATACCTTACAAAGGTTCTGTATGAATTACAACAAATAACAAGACATTATAACCTAAAAAAACAAGGTCATGAATTTTCAATTGAACTTTCATGTAAGGTGTGAACTGTTTATATGCAATAAACTTCTTGAAAGAGTACGCCGTTTTAAGTTTCTAGACTGCAATATTTCATACAGTGGGGAAGGTGACATAGAAAGGAAAATGAAACTTTTTTTAATTTAAGGTCGCATCAACTACTAGGTCATTAGCGACCACTATTGCGTGTAACAGTATGTTACCTATGAGGATAACACGATATGATAATGATAGGGGTGTGGACGGAAAGGACGAACACAATACAACCATGCCCGAGGCGGGACTCGAACCCGCGATCCTTAGGTCCGAGATCGCTACGGCACTACTGCCATAGCAATCTCGGCCATCCGAACTGGCCAAAATAAAACGTCGCCAAAATAAAAATCTATATGGGTTATTCTCGAAGAGATAGATTAAGAAAAAGATATAAAAATAAATTAAGGATATTTAATATAATTTAAAAAAATAAAACAATACAGAAGAGCTTGGGCAAACCACTCAGAGAAAATTATAATTATAAAATACCTAATAAAGTCACAGAACACCATTCTCAACGAAGTCGAACAGTTTCACGATCTAAAACAACATGGGAGAATCAGTAAGTGTGCAATGGAACTACGGGTAAGTGCTTCAAGCAAAAATAATAATAAAATAGCCTTAAAAATCAGATACGTCGTCACCAAAACAGTTGCAAAGCGCTCTGCGCATCCGGGAGCGCGCGGCAGGTCGAAGGGGGAAGATCTCGGAAGCGGCTGCGTCGGCGGAGGCGGCGTCGGCGTGGGCGGGCTGATAAGGAACGCGTATATGAGGCCCGGCGCCGCCCCACACCGCCACAAGCACTTCGGCGCCGACCCAGCCACCGCCACCAGGCCCACCCCCGAGGCCCCACCCCCAGGCCTCCAGCGCCACGGCAACATGGCGCGACCGACCAAGACCCGCGCCGCGCTGCTCGCCGCCGCTCTGCTTCTGTTGCTGCTTGCCGCCACGGTAAGCGCTTCGCACGGGCTGCCTTTGCAAACCGGCAGGCGGCGTGCACGAGTCAAGGAGAAACGATACCAACCGAAGGTATTATACGATGCGGAGTTTTCCGTACATTAACATTGGTTTTGTGTGTAATAATCATTCACCAACCGTAGTTCATACAAAAAACAAATACTATAGAGTTTAGCTGGATTTAAATGGCGGAATCCGAGGCGAAAATCATGGCCAGACTCTCGGTACCTTGGATTCCAACCTCGGACACGGCATGGTCACCCCGCACTATTAGGGTTGGATTTACACACAATTATTGATTGATGCTTCCGGACTGCTACGGCCATTAGCCCCGTTAGCGTAGTTAGTGTTAGATCTCGGGGCGTAGCGGTGATTCCTTCTCCTCTGGTTGGTAAGGTCATTCGGGACTCAAACTCTTGGGCCTCCGGCTCAGAATCGCAGCAGAGACAGCGAAACCTCAGTCGTACAAGCAAAATAAAAAATTGCTTAAGGGCCTCTTGTAAGGGGTCAATCCGTTCGTGAAAAAAAATTAAAAATCGAAAACTGGTGGTTCTACATCATATACTTTCTCGCTTTATTTCTAAATTTGCAATTTCCGAAAATTCAGAGTGTTAAAAGGAAATGAGACCTACGTCGTTCTTTTAAACGTGCCTTGTTCAATCCAAAGAAAAAAATGAAGAATAAAATTGGGGCGGTTTACCTTCAAATAGAGATTGCGTGAAATCTACTCTTTTTTTTCCAAAAACATTGTACATGCCATTTTTGAAAGAGCTGATGTTTTAGCACATATTTTGTTTAAAACAATAATCTGTATCTCGAAATTTGTAGTTTTAGAATATTATCTTTCTGTAGGTTTAGAAAATTAAGCACGTTCGCCGCCAATGAGACTAGCGTCACACTTGGAGCCGTTTTCGAGAAAATAATTGCTTAAAAATTACCTACAATTTCCCCCAAAGTTAGGCGGAAACTAAAATTATTTTTGAAAAGTTGTAAATGATATTATTTCAAGATATTTCTTCAATAACCCGATTTCATTAAGAAAGACTTCTACCTTCAATATTGTAGTTGTAGGCAGATGCCGAAAAAAGTCATGTAATTTTAGAAAAATTAGAAATTTCAAAGAAAACGAAAAATGCGGCATTCTTGTATGCGTTCTTTCCGCTATCTAATGACAAAGTTAATATCCAATTTTGGAGCAATTTCAGAAAATGTAGAAAATGAGGTTTCGTATAAAACACCTCCCCAAAAAAATACGTGTTAGAGGAAGTAATTCATTTTACGTAGGAAAAATATTTATCTATGTTTTCATTACCGGGGCTAGGCAATGAAAGTTTTTCTGTCGAAAATTTGTCATTTTACGTCATTTCTTCCGAAGTAAGTGTGGGGAAGTAAAAAGGTAAAAATATATTTCTATTTACAAATAATTATTATTCAGTCTGCTGTGCTGAGAGATTATTTTTACATATTTTATTATTTTTTAATCTGAATATTTTTTTTCCAAAGGTGAGAGTGCGTTTTTGTGCTTGGAGGTCCCATAGTGCCTAAATCTTTCATTACTCTCTCTGCAAGGAGGCTCATGCGGGGTTAACTATACCACTTCACTGTTTATGTATAGGCATTTCAGGAGATGAACTGATTTCATGTCGTACATTCCTTCATCATAGTAATTGAATGAGTTCCGCGTTTTGTCGTCAACTAATACGTTTAGAAAGTGTGCGAAAGCCGAAATCAATATCAGGCTAATTGTAAATTTATTTACTTGCACATTAGCTATTATGTAGTTAAAAACCAGCAATACTTGAAAGCAGAAACCTCCGAGTTCGATAATTTCGGTATTTGCAGAACTTGTGGTCCAGTAATGGCTTATAAAAATGGAGATTTAAAAATTATTTTTATTGTTGGAATAAGGAATACGTGGTTCAGTAACTATTACTTTTTCACATGTATTTTGTATAACTTATAGTTAACATAATCTAAAGCTAATTCTAATCTAACTACAACATTGGTTTAGGATACTCATTGAGCACCTACGCGTAGTTTACATCAGAAAATATATGTAGGAAAGCATCTAGTGGATGTGTATTTCAGATTCGAGTCGGAAAATCGTTGAGTGTGGATACGTTGTTCTGGGCTATTTGATTTGAGGATCTATTTAAGTAGAAATTGTTGGAGAGATGCGTGATGTGATGATTGATGGACGGTAAGTGTAATTCTCTAAAGAGATGATCATTGGAAATTAATTATGGGACGTGAGTGGCTAATATTAACTATTGGTTTTGCATTATTCGTTCAGATGGGGCAAAAATGCAGCACTAGAGGTCTCATTTTTGTCTTATATAGGGTTATGGCATTGTTGAAAGAAATACTGCTTTTGTGATTTAGTTATGGCTTTAGCTGGATTAATTCAGTTTTGGTTAATTGCATTTTGTTTGCTATGGGGGATTTCCTGGTTAATATTGTACCAACATTTAATCCTAATTATTTAACAGTTTGGTTGTATGGAATCCCAGTGATTATATTGTTCTTAAAAAAAGAGAGATAGAAGCTTGTGAAATTTGTACACTCGTAAAAGCTTGATGGCCTTCCGACTAGCCACTATAGGCATGTACAATATTTTATATTTGAAATTATAAGAAGTTAAAATTTACTACTAAAAAGTGAAATAAGAAAGAGAAAATCAATTCTCTACTTTAATTAATATCACGAACAAAAATAGGAGTTATTTCACAAAAAACGTGTACTCAACATTACACGACGTTTTCAATCATTATAATTATATTTTTCTAACATTATCAGTTGTATCAGTAACATTAAATGAATTTCGAAGGTACAGGACTTGTTCCTCCAAACATGTTAAAATGTTCGCAAAGATATGTATTACAGTCGATATCTTCCTGTAAGTGTAATCCATATTTTTATTCCATCATTGAACCAAATCCGAAATTGAAAATTTTTCTACTCCGGAACATTGGACTAAAGAACAATATTTACATGTGAAGTTTCATCGGTAATATTTCACTTTTCTTTATGAAGTTTTGAGAATCTGCGAAGCAGTTATCACTTCTCCGATATTCCTCTTTCAGCTATCGATATTACACCATTTAACATCACTCTTAATTTTTCGTTGAAATGGATAAAATAGAATTTAGTCGCATCGTACAACGAGTGAAAACTTCAAAGGAAACGGTAAAGGCAGCGGTATGCTTCTTGAAAGCGAAAGAAACGGCCGATTAGCAACTACGCGTTTACGACTGGCGGGAAGTCGTGATTCTCAAACCGTCCTTCTAACTTTTTAATTGGGAGTCTTTCTACATAATTAACGCAAAAATGTTACGGAAAGTCGCTGTCAGAAGCGTCGTAACGAACGTTCTTTGTCAAAAAGTTCCGACGCAGGCAGTTTCTTCGTAGATTTATGCGCGCCCAGTGACGCGAGAAGTTTGCTGATAACGGCGTGCCGAGCTTGTCAACGCGACCAACATGTTTTCCTTCGGTTTAAATTCTTTCGCCTCTCGAGGAAAGCATCCTGAAGTGCGAAGGGAACATACGGTATCATTGTGTACAACGTTATGCAATGATGCAAAATGACGAAGCGTCGAGATACAGTAATACATGGGATTGCATTCAGGTAAACAAACAAACAATCCATATTTCTGGTTAATTACCTCATGTAATACTATACAATAATAATGAAGGGAAATATTAACCTGGTACACTTCAACTCATAAACAGTTATTAATTTCTGTTTAATAACGGATGTTTTCCGGATTAAGTACACATTTAAATTGCACTAATATAATAAATCCACTTCTATTTTCAATTCCTCGTCGCCATCGAGATAACTTGATCGATAGTATCAAAACATATAAACATGTATAACTTTTTTTTAAATATATTCGTGACAGGCATTTATGTTACGCCCAAAAAAATAATTCAAATTATAGAGTATGGTACATAAGGAAAGCGTAATCAAGTTTCATTTCCACCTAGACGTTTTGTTTGATATTGCGTAGGATATTTAAGCAGCGGAGGGATATTTGATGACTGAATAACAAGCAAATAGCCTTTTATCTAACAATTAAAATGGGAACCAAATTTCATAAAATCACATTCAGTAATTTCCCTCAACGCCGCAGACAAGCGTGGCGCTCCCCAAACCCGCGCCCCATCAACAGATTTCCTTCTTCTTGTTTCAGGCCACGCACGCACGCCCTGCAGTCGCCGCCGGCACCCACGCGTGCAACGAATTCGGTCACGCGTGCCTCAACAGCACGCACTTCCACACGTGCCTCACCAACTTCACCACGGGCATCTCCTTCCCGCAAGGCCCGCTCCAGGTGTGCGCCCCGGGATTGGTGTGCGACCAGAACTCGCCACTGATCTGCGAGGACCCGCGCTTCCTGACCACGCTTCCGCCGGACCCCAACGTGGCTCCGGTCGCCAGCGCGGTGGCCGTTGATGTCGCTCCCGTAGCGGTTGATGCTGCTCCCGTGGCGGTTGATGCCGCTCCCGTGGCAGCTGATGTCGCTCCCGTAGCGGTTGATGCTGCTCCCGTAGAAGTCAATGCTGCTCCCGTGACGGTTGATGCCGGTCCTGTGGCCGTTGATGCGGCTCCCGTGACCGTTGATGCTGCTCCCGTCCCGGTTGATGCCGCTCCCGTGGCGGTTGATGCCGTTCCCGTTGCAGTTGCAGTTGATACCGCTCCCGTGGCAGTTGATGTCACTCCCGTAGCGGTTGATTCTTCTCCCGTAGCCGTTGATGCCGTAGCCGTTGATGCCGCTCTCGTTGCGGTTGATTCTGCTCCCGTGGTGGTTGATGCCGCCCCCGTGTCAGTTGATTCTGCAGCGGTCGCAAGCGTTCCGCAACCCAACGCAGAAGCAGACGCAGAGGGCACCACTGTATCTGCAGCAGCTGCTGAATCCTCGGTGACCAGTGGAAATGAGTTTCTGCTTGAGCCAGTCACTAACGTTCCTCAACCTGACGCAGTACCAGAAGCTGTTGAAGTCACCACTGTACCTGCAGCCGAATCGACTGTGTCCACTGGGATTGGACTTCTGGCAGATACGGTCGCCAACGACCAACAACCCAATGCTGCAGCTGATGGAATTAAATCCATCTCTGTATCTGCAGCTACTGCTGAATCCCCCTTGTCAAGTGGAAATGAACCTCTACCCGAGCCTGTCACAAGCAACTCACAGTCCATCAGTGTAGGAGACATTATCGAAGTCACCACTGTACTTGCGGCACCTGCAGAATCCTCAGTGTCAAGTGGGAATGGACCTTTGCCCGCAGAAGCAGAAGCTGCTACTGTACAACAAACAACGCTGGCCGCCGAATTACTTCCCAATGCGCCGATCGATCAAGAACCTACTGCACCTAGTGCAGCTATTCAAGAAAACGTATCCGTGACAACAGCGACCGAGATCGTTCTACCACAGGAAACTGCAACTTCTCAACCAAGTGACACAAATGCAAAACAAGTTAGCGCAAACACCGACGCAACTGATGCAGCCCCTGTTGCATCTGCCACGGCTATTGAAGTCAGTGCTAATGAAAACATAGCAATAAATGACGCAATTACAGAAGCAGCCGCAGAGATTGACGCAACAACAGCATCCAATATTGCTGGAGGAGTAGGCGTGAATGACGATGTTGAAGCAGTTGATGTTGTGCCAGCAGAAAATAGTGCTGACGCATTACAGGCAGCCACAGATGTCACTATTGTCACAGCAGCACCCGATGTTGCACAAATTGAATCTACATCCTCGTCAGTAACCGACGTATTATCTGATGCAGCTGTTGCACCATCAGATAATACTGCTGTTCCCTTAGACGTATATACATCTCCATTGGGGACAGATGGACAACAACCGGCAGAGCAAATCACTCAACTCTCAGTAGGTCCAGTTACCCCAACAGAAGTTGGCGCACTCGTCGAAACCGAAACAGTGGTACCAATTGATCTAGCCGACCCACTTTCTGCTAACGTTGCCCAAGAACAGGGAGAATCTACATCGGTGGTCGAAAGCGTACAAACCACAAACGACGTAGTTGATATTACAACTACCGTACCAGATTCTGCTAACGGAAGACAGGGAGAAACGTCAACAGTTGTAATTAACACCATACCAACAATTGACGCCGCAACAGCATCACCGCAAGTTGACACTGCCTCTGGCCCGGGTTCCGCACCAGGTGACGGCAGCACATCAACTGAACCCGGCGCAATATCACCAATTGACAGTGTTGCAACATCAACAGCAGTTGAAACAGCTGGCGCTGCGGTTGCCTCTCCACAAGCTGACGCCAGTGTCACCTCATTACCAGCAGGGGCTGATGTCACATCCTCACCAGCTGAGACCGGTGTCACTTCGTCATCAGCTGCCGCTGGGGTCATCTATTCAACGGCAGGCGACTCATCTGTATCTGCCCCAGCTAGCACTGATGAAGTTTCAGCACCTGCAGACACTACCGCGGTATCAGCGCCGGCTGACTCAGCTGTTGTCTTGACACCCACTTCAGCCACTGTCACTTCTTCACCTGCTTACGCCGGCGACGCCCTTTCTCCAGTTGAGGCAAAAGTAACCACTTCACCAGTGGACGCTGGTATCACCACCGCTCAAGCTGGCGACACACTAGCTTCAGCACCTGCTGCTTCTGCAGTTGCCCCTGCACCAGCTGAAGCCGCTGCTGCCTCTGCACCCGCTGACGCTGCTGCCACCGCACCAGCGGAAGCGGCTATAGCTGCTTCACCCACCGACACCGTTCTAACTTCTTCACCAGCTCAAATCGCTGCTGCTCCTGCACCAGCGGACATCGCTGCCGCCGCTCCCGCGAACGCTGCTGTGGCTTCTTTACCAGCTGAAGCCGCCGCTGGCCCTGCACCTCTTGACGCAGCTGCCTCCGCACCTGCGGACGTCGATGTAGCTTCTTCACCAGCTGAAGCCACTGCTGGCTCTGCACCCGCTGACGCTGCTGCTTCTACGCTTATTGACATAGCTGCTGCTGCTCGCTGCAACCCCACTGACACCGCTGCTGCTCTGAACCCACCTGACACTCGCTGCCACGCACTGCGGACGCCGCCTGCCAGCTTCTTCACCTGCTGAGGCAGCTGAACGCCCTACTCCCGCTGCCGCAGCAGCTGCCGCTTGCACCGCGGCGCCGCTCTAATCTGAACATGCTGACGCAGCTGCCCACCTGCATCCGCCTGATGTCGCTGTAAGCCTGCTTCCCGCCGCCGACAGGCCGCTGTAGCCCCCCCTTCTGCCGCACGCTGAAAGGCCGTTGCTGCCCTCCGCACCGCTGAGCAGCTACGCCTCCGCACCCGCGGCATGTCGCTGTGCTTCTCACCCAGCTGAAGCCGCTCTGGCCCTGCACCCGCGACCGCAGCCCGCTGCCTCTGCACTCCCGCCGACGCCGCTGTAGCTTCTGAAAACGCAGCTTGAAGCGCCGTTGCATGCCCCCTGCATCGCTGGCAGCCGCTCCGCACCCGCGGATGTCGCTGTAGCTTCTTCACAGCTGGAAGCCGCCTCTGGCCCTGACCCCGCGACCGCAGCCGCTGCCTCTGCACGCGCCGACGCCGCTGTAGCTTCTGCACCAGCTGAAGCCGTTTGCTGCCCTGCATCGCTGACGCAGCTGCCTCCGCACCCACGGATGTCGCTGTAGCTTCTTTCACCAGCTCAAGCGCCTCTGGCCTGCCATCCGCGGACGCAGCGTGCCTTCTGCACCCCGCCGACGCCGCCTGGTAAGCTTCTGCACCAGCTGAAGGCGCTGCTGCCCCTGCACTCGCTGACGCAGCTGCCTCCGCACCCGCGGATGTCGCTGTAGCTTTCCTTCACCAGCTGAAGCCCTCTCTGGCCCTGCACCCGCGGACGCAGCCGCTGCCTCTGCACCCGCCGACCGCCGCTGTAGCTTCTGCACCAGCCTGAAGCGCGCTGCTGCCTGCATCCGCTTGCGCAGCTGCCTCCGCACCCGCGGATGTCGCTGTAAGGCTTCCTTCACCGCTGAAGCGCCACTCTGGCCCTGTACCGCGACGCACTCCGCTGCCTCTGCACCCGCCGACGCGCTGTAGCTTTCTGAAACCAGCTGAAGCGGCTTGCTGTCCTGCATTCCGCTGACAGCAGCTGCCCTCGCACCGCGGATGTCGCTGTAGCTTCTTCACCAGCTTGCAGCGCTCTGGCCCTGCACCCGCGGACGCCAGCCGCTGCCCTGCACCCGCCGACGCCGCTTGTAGCTTCTGCA